>CM053027.1:267986136-268007912 GCA_028564925.1 Lithobates sylvaticus | reverse complement strand
TTACAGTGCCTTGCTAAAACATATGTCATTCACCCCCGTGGATGTTTGTATCTATTTTGCAACAATGCAGGCCTTTACGATCAATGATTTTTAATTAAAGTAGGAGAAGTAAAATTAGAACATATATACATTACAAACAAATTTTCAATAACTCACAAAAATGAATAATTGGCATGTGCGTATTTTATGATCATACCCTTTGTTATGAAGGCCCATCACCAGCTCTGGTGCGAAAACAATTACCTTCAGCAGTCACATAAATAGAGACATGCTGTCCACATGTGTGCAATCTAAGTGTCACATGTAATTACATTTACTCACCTTTTTGCAAGGCTTCAGAGGCTGCTACCACCTATGCAAGAAGGAAACATCTAGTCAGTCAGGGTTAGTTCAGGGTTTTTTTTTAGGTTTATAATAAAATATCCAACCTCTTTGATGAGCCCTAGGAGCACCAACCAAAACTACTATCATAACAGAATGGAGAAGAACATGGCACAACAGCTAAAACTGCCAAAACAGTGTCGTCCTATGGGCGCACGGGTACCACCCCGCCGCCACCTTTGCTGACCTCCCTAATCATGTGAAGGACCTTCAGGCTGCTTGATAAAACTTCGGATGGAACAGGGGGCTTTGGACCATGTTCTTGAGGCATTGCTAATTATTTTTCGCTATTTCACTATATACGTTTCCCATGCCAATCAGCAGGCAGGACAGTGTGACCTGTCCTCCCCGATAGGGCCAAAGCATTAGGTTAATCTATTGGATGCTAAACTATGTTGGACGAGGAGACATGAGTGACAACAGGAGCGCCCATTTCCTGACCCTTCCACCACTTCCTGCCTACTTCCCGCCACTTTCGACAGCAGGAGGAGAGCCGCAGAGGAAGAGATGATGAGCGGCTGCGGAAGAAAGAGACGCTGAGAACCGCGACGATGATGGCGCAGTACACGAATGAGGAGTAGAGATGCCGAGGAGTAGAGCCACCGAATTCCCACCTTGGTTGAGAGCACCAGTCACCCAGGAGAGAGAGCGGGTAAGTGCCACCGGAATGCGTAGCCGTGAAGGGGAAGAGGGGAGGGGGGAGGGGTCAGGGGCGGAGGGGTTTGTGCCGGGACAGCTGAGCCTGGCTGCCTTATCTGAGGCACAAGTGGCTGTATTTGATCGGGCCACCAATGGCTTCATTTGTTAAAAGGAGACCAAAAATAGCAGCATATGAAGGGCACAAGTGCTGATTTTAAGGGGCACAAAGTGGCTGCACCTGATGGGGGCACAAAGTGGCTTAGTATGATGGGAACAAGTGGCTGTACTATGATGGGCACAAGTGGATGAGTATGCTGGTCACTGTGGATGTGGATGATGGGCACTTTGGCTGAAGTTGATGTGCACTAGGTGCTGAATTTGAAGGACACAATGGCTTGCATTTGCTTGGGCAACAGTAAGGTTGCACATTGCAGGGGCGGTTTAGCTCATTATCTAGTTTGTTATTGGCAAACCCATAAAATTTTAAGCCAACAGCCGACACTGCTGCCAGGCGACAGCCCACCATCAACAACTTCATGGACTGGGCAAGGGTGGGCATTATCAGAGAAGAGGCTGAACTGAGCCCTAGGTCTAAGGTCAACCATGGAGACGCTGGAGAATTCTACAGCAGCGACTGGCGTATCTGCACATACAATCAAATAATAACAGTGCAGCGCTAATGATAACAACTAAAAAGAACAAAGTCCATTAGAAAGACATAAAAAAGCTGAGATGGAAGGAATAGGTTTGTAGAAAAAGTTGATAAAGATGTTCTCTGTGGTGGTTAAAAAGAATGCATGCAGATATCCTTATGGTGCAAATAACATCTGTGATTCCACCACCAGCTAGTCAAACCGCTCACCTCAAGATGTAGACCCCTGAACTAACAGATGGGTCAAATGCACATCTTACCACTAATAGTGGTCATAAGCATGGATCTGGGTGGACGATGGATAGAGGGACTTCTTATCACTTAATATTGCCTCCAGTAGTATCTCTTGCTTTCAAAACATGGTGCCATAGAATGCAAATAAAAAGAAATATAGTACACACTGTATGGCTATAAAATCCAATTTATTAAAAAATATATATCAGGTACTCACAAACACAACTAGGTCCCTAGTGGGCCTACTCAGCTATGAGTAAGCACTAAGCATAGTGCGAAACGCGTCAGATTGTGCCCCCCCCCATCCTCTTTGCCGTGCTTTTGATTGATGTGATTCTTTTTAAATACATTTATTAAATTTTATCTCTTCCTGGTGTGCGGCTGTCTCGGAGTTCTTCCTGATTTTTAATCTACTGCATTAGCCAATCTTTTCTCCCAAACAGGATAGGAGCATTCGCAAGTGGACTGTCCTTGAGTGGTGGTTATCCATCCTGCTGGGGTGAGATGCATGTAATCTTTTCAGATAAAAGATAAGGTGGCTGCAGTGCGATCCAGGGTCCTCCCGTACACGTATCGTCCTAAACGGACTTCCTCAGTGGATACAGAGGCCCATTATGACCGTTCGTATTTATATTAAGCCACCATAATAGAATTTGACCTCCCTTAACACTCCCCATCCAATCAGAATGGAGTGTCGTTGGAGGTCAAACTGAACACTTCCTGTATTGCTCAGTGAGTTGCTGTGACGCCCACAGCGTCACCTGACACGGTCACATGACCGCAACTCACTCGGTGTAAACACTTCCTGTGTTGCTTAGTGAGTTTGTTGTGATGTCCATAGCGACATCGTCATGACCCGATCACCGACGCGGTCACATGACCGCAACTCACTCAGCTCCTCCTCAGTGTAAAAACAGCACTAGAGAGACATTTCCATTGCCTCTCTGTATTGCCATAGTGGACGCTGACGTCATATATGACGCAGGGTCACATGGCATGTGGGGAAGGTCCTACACATTAAAATACATGCCCAATAGACAAAACGCCGCCCCACTACAATCGGCCACTGTAGTAAACAGTGACAACATATAGTGATGTACAATACAAAACCTTGCTAGTGGGTACAACTCACATGTAAACACAAAGATGTATATTCATTAGCATTAAAATTAACCATGGACATATGTGTATTATTCTGTATTCCCACACACTTAGTTAATAGTTAAAAAATATTAAAAAAGATATAAGATTTAATCTCTATATTTAAAAACTTGGTGTCACTGCAGCCTCCCTATATACAATATATTTTTTTTACTTTTTATATCAAAAAAATTCATACACTACCATACATACAGTATATATTAATGTATATCTTATGTGTCTGAAAAAAACATATATATGTAATGTATAATCGACAAACAGACTTCAAAATATAAAAATCACACACAGAAATGTTTAAATAAAAAATAATGGTACAAATAAAATGGGAATAAAATAAAAGAAAATTTATTTAAATTTTAACGGTCAGAAATGAAAACAATTTTAATCAAATTCGACATTGAGCCCCGTGGGTACCCCACATGGGTCTCATATACCAGAAGGACTCACAGGGCGGCTCAATTGTCGATAAAATTTCCCCCCTCCAATTGGCGAGTAACCTTCTTTCTCTATGTCCAAAATTTGAGTTTGGCAAGGTTACTGCCATGATACAGTTTACAAAAAAAAAAAAAGGGGGGGGCGTGGCGACCGGACTCCAAGATGGCCGCTTAGCCTTGGAGCTCCGCTCGTCCAGCTGAGGCAATCGACGACTACCCACATTTCCCGGCGGTACTCTATCCCCAAACCGGGTCTGCAACCACCGGAGACTCCCGGGAACAGTCCGGGATGGCCAGAAACAGAAAAAATCCGCAACAGCCGCGGAAACTGCCAGGTTACTACGCCGCGAACGGCACCTCACAAAATGGCGGCGGCCGCGGCAGATCCTGTGACGGAGCGCACTCACAGGGACAAGGTCAGGCTCATATGGGGCATTCCTCCACTGTTCCTCACCCTCAGAAGGCCTCCAGCGACTCCTCATCCGGCCCTGCTACTCCCACCACACGGAGCCCTGCTAAATCTAGGCCGCGGAGGGACTCACCATATAGGCCGCAATCAGCTACTTCTATGGAGGTAAGCGCTTCTCACACAGCCACCGCTGGTCAGTTCAGTCAGAGAGGAGACCCCATATCTGAATTCCCCACATCTGACACTGTATTAAAGGACATGTTACTTTCTTTACGGTCATCCCTTCAGGCTGACATGGTCAGAGGAATTAATGAATGCAGGAGGGAAGTTAACTCTTTGGGCCTAAGGGTGGACAGAATAGAACACAAAATGGAGGAATTCACCTCATCATATAATGTTATGGTGGAATCAAATGCAGCACAGGGGGAAGATATTGGATGGCTTAAGGATAAATTATCAGACCTTGAGGACCGCTCCAGGAGAAATAATCTGAAATTAAGGGGTATCCCTGAAGATGTACCCCCAAATCAGTTACTACCATTTGCCCAAGCCCTTTTTTCCACTTTTTTACCTCAGGCGTCTGCACAAGACCTTATTGTAGACAGGATTCATAGAATCCCCAAACCCTCCTTTCTGCCAGCTGAAATCCCTAGGGATGTTTTATTGAGAATACATTTTTTTCACATTAAGGATCAGATTTTACAAGCATCTAGGAAACAAGAAAATATTCCTCCAAAATATGCCAATATCAGATTACTTCCAGACCTGTCCAGGCACACTTTGCAGAGACGTCGCAATCTCCTCACCATTACAAAAGCTCTGCGAAACCATAATATAATTCACAAGTGGAAATATCCTGCCACATTATCTATCACTCATAATGGCGCCACCTCCATGATTTCCTCACTAGATGATGGCATAAAACTGTTACGTAAGTGGAATATACTGCCTGAATGCAATGTTCAATATCCTTCAACAGATGGGCCATCTTATGTCCAAAATGACTGGCAAGTTGTCACATACAAAAAATCGCACAAAAAAAACGCTGAGGGAAACTATTCTACGAGTCAGCCTACCATATGCTTGCCTCTTAGGATGAGTGCCTTATACTCTTTATCCTATTCACCCCTGATTACCAGTAGCAGATTACACTGCTCTTGGATCGATTATTTGATCCATTTCTTATGGTATCATCAATTTTTTTGATTTCTATTTATTATTATTTGTTTTTTGTATTTTTTCCTTGATATGCACAGATCTTCTACAAGCAGCGTAGCATCTTCTGTTTACCTCATGACCCTGCAAGATGACTGCCAGCAGCTGGGAACTGTCCTATTGGTCACAGTGAGTACACTTTTGTCAGCCTTCCATACTTCATACACAACAGGCCTATGACAATTTCTTGTTTATCCATTAACGCTCATGGATTGAATCACCCGGCCAAACGTTTTTCCCTGTGGAAAGAAGCCTATAAACATAGGGCGGACATTTTATGTGTACAGGAAACACACTTTCAACTTGATAACGCTCCACCATGTTCTCACAAGGACTACCCACATATTTACTTGGCGTGCAATCCTCATAAGAAAACTGGAGGAGTCCTTCTGGCCCTGAGAAACTCAATCTCCTTTCAACATAGGGACTCATTTCTTGATGCTGCTGGCAGGTTTATTATTGTCTCTGGTGACATTAACTCACAACCCTTCACTCTGGTTACTCTATATTCCTCGAATACTCATCAAATTCGTTTTTTCAATAAAGTCCTTCGCAAAATTAAGTCTATGCAATATGGTAAAGTATTAATTTGCGGAGACTTTAACATCACCTCAGATCCTCATATGGACACATCTTCAGCTAAACTTAACAAGACACCGGCACTACAGACCATTCTTCATTCGGAGGAACTGTTTGATGTATGGAGATGTCTCCATGCTGGTGAAAAAGACTTTACTTTTTTTTCAAATAGGCATCACTCATATTCCCGTATTGACATGTATTTGACTGATAAATGGCTGTTACAGGATATTGTCACGGCTACCATTCACGATATTACGTGGTCTGACCATGCAGCAATTTCTTTAACCATTGCAGAAAAGGGTGTCTCCTCTTCACCTCCCATCTGGCGTTGCAACACTAGATTAATACAAGAAACTTCTTCTGGCAAACTTTTGGCACAGCACCTCACTAATTTTTTCTTAGATAACTACGGCTCTGTTACTGACCCACACGTCTTGTGGAACTCTCATAAAGCCTACATGAGAGGTATTCTCATACAAATGGGTGCTAGGGCTAAACAGCAATGGTCTCAACAGCTTCAAACTGTCCTCCAGGATCTTAAGGATCTTGAAATACAAAACAAACAATCACCTAATGCACTAATTTCACACAAATTATCTTCCCTTAGAGAGAAACTTAGAGAAATCTTGTCTCAACAATATGACAGACATATCAGACGTCTGAAATTAAATTTCTATCATAATGCTAATAAGGCAGGCAAGCTTCTAGCTAACAGATTGAAAGCAAAACGCACTAAGACGAGAATAGCACACCTAAAACATCCCTCCACAAAATAATCCATCCTCAAGCAATAGCTGATCAATTCGCCGAATATTATGGCTCACTTTATAACTTGCATGAAGATCCTAATACGGATCAACCCACTAGAGAGAATATAAATGACTTTCTACAGCACATTCATTTGCCTTCTCTCTCTACACTGCAGTTAGATTCTCTCAATGCCCCCTTTACCACTCAGGAAGTTGAAAAAACCATTGCGTCGCTTCCAAATGGTAAGTCCCCTGGCCCTGATGGTTTCTCTAATGAATACCTTAAAGCGTTTAAACAAATTATATCGCCTCATCTTACACATTCTTTCAACAAAGCCGCTGAGACTGCCAGTATGCCTCCAGATATGCTAAAAGCCTACATAATCACCTTACCCAAACCTGGTAAGGATCCTGACACACCGGCCAATTTCAGGCCAATATCACTTTTAAATTCTGATACCAAGGTGTATGCCAAATTATTAGCCATTCGTTTATCACACATTCTTCCTTTATTGGTTAAAAATGATCAGATGGGATTTGTGAAGGGGAGACAAACCTCCGATGCCACTAGGAGAATTGTTAATATATTGTATCATGCTAAATTGCACCGAACGCCTTCTCTGCTGTTATCTATTGACGCAGAGAAGGCGTTCGATAGAGTCCATTGGACGTATATGGAAATGACGCTTATGAAGTTTGGATTCCAGGGTCGTATACTTCAAGCTATTATGGCATTATATTCTTGCCCCACAGCCCAGGTATATTCGACAAATGCCTTGTCGTCATCTTTCGACATTAGAAATGGAACGAGGCAGGGTTGCCCCCTGTCTCCTTCCATTTTTAACCTTATGATGGAACCTCTTGCAGAAACCATAAGGACACATCCATTAATCTCTGGTTTCCAGTTTGGTAATACTAAACATTCCATTAACCTTTTTGCTGATGACGTTATATTATTATTGACTAATCCTCAACTTTCCTTGTCACATGCCCATGCTGTTCTCCAAGCTTTCAGCAGGATTTCATATTATAAGGTGAACTTTTCTAAATCCTTGATCCTTGCTCTCAAAATTCCGCCCAAACTTAAACTTACTCTTCAAACACAATTTCCGTACACGTGGAGTACTGAAGGTATACCGTACCTGGGAATTGTATTGAAAGCTAAAGTTTCCGAACTCGCTAAATCCAATTTGAAACCGCTTATTACCAAACTGGAAACCCAACTTAAAGATTTTTCAATGAAAGAAGTTTCCTGGTTTGGTAGAATTGCAGCATATAAAATGCTGATCTTACCTCAAGTACTATATATATTTCGCTCGCTGCCGCTACATATTCCACAACACTTTCTTACAAAACTATCTACTATGTGCTGGAAGTATGTATGGAATGGTAAAAAAGCTAGATGTTCCAGAAACAATCTCACCTCACACAAGAGGTTCGGTGGTGCAGGCTTACCTGACATCCATGACTATTACTGGGCTGCAAGATTAGACCAAATTAAACATTGGTTTCAGACCGATGACCCGCCAGTTTGGGTAAGTATTGAAAACGCGTTAATTCCTCTACCTATGCCCAATACACATACTCTTTTAATGACGGACGGTTGGTCTGAATGGGACTTACGTAAATTATCCCCTACTATTCAAATATCGTTGAAAGCATGGCGACACATATTACCTACTACTCGAGCTGACATCACAGACTTACCTTATGATATTCCACTTTCCGTCCTAGGAATGAAACTTCCACATTTACCCGTAACTGACTTTGTTAATAAAGGGATTACACTCGTATCTGACTTTTTTGAGGGCACTCGACTTAAATCTGCAGCACAACTGACTTTGCAGTATAATCTCACTGCTAACATATCACTTTGTACTCTCCAGATTATAGAGCTGCTCAAGACCTTACCTCCCCCATTTCTTACCATTTCATGCAAACTTTGGCAGTATTACTCCCCAGGTAAAAAGGACATGAAAGGTATTTCTTATTTTTATAATCTTTTACATGATAAATTGCAATTTATCAAGACACCTGCTATGCTCAAATGGGAAGTGGAACTTGGCTCTACTTTCTCGGAAGAACAGTGGCGTCACGCCTTCTCCGAAATTCATTCCGCATCCCATTGTGCTAAACATTGGGAACTTACCATTAAACTATCCAATAGGTGGCATTATACTCCTTGTCGCTTGGCGACTTTTTTCCCAGGATCCTCACCTAATTGTTGGAGAGAATGTGGCCAGTTGGGTAATCTGTTACATATGCTTTGGCACTGTCCTACGGTTAAAAGCTTATGGAATGGCATTTTTCAACTTATATCTTCTATTACGGGTATGCTCACTAACCCAGATCCTGCCTTAGGAATTCTCCATTTAAATATTGATAAATTTAATAAATCATTTCGGCCGGTTATATCCCATATTTTACTTGAAACCAGGTTATTAATTTTATGTAACTGGAAATCCACTAATGCTATAAATGTATCCGACGTCACTTCTGCCGTACGTAGAAACTATACTTTTGAACGTTTAATAGCTATTAATGCCTTTAAGTGTACACAGTTTGATAAGTATTGTCTATATGGCCTACGGATCCTTCTCAGGGATGTTCTTAGATCCGTTTACTATTTGCTATGGTTGCTTATGTATGTAACTGAATATGCTTATATTCGTACGTATTGCATTTCTTCTGGACATTACATTTACTGTTCACAATGCATATCTTATTGTTTATTTCTTTATTGTCTTGTTTTTTCCTTTGTATATTTTTTTGACAAATATTCAATAAAAACGAATGATTCAAAAAAAAAAGACGACCCGGAGATTTCGCCTCATTTATATACTTTCAGCCACGTGAATATGAATAGCACAGGGCCAACATTCCAAGTAGCTACGGTTGAATTAATTTTTTTGTTGTTTTTTTTTTAAAATCCATTCCAGACATCTCACAACTTCATTGCAGCGACTGACTGTATCTCATCTATAGGGAGAACCACATCCTCCCCGGTGGTCTCACATAATCCTTCGGCAATGCAACACTATGTCTGGGTAGGGGACTGCAAGATGTGGTCACCAATTGTCCCACCCACCATTATCAAAACTCGTTCCTCCCACCACTCTTTTACCCCTCTTCCCCCTCTAAGCATGACCAAACAGTGGCACACCTGACCCTAGTAAATCACCTCTGATAAACGTTCTTACTAAACATGTTTACTTTACTGTATAACAACATACATTGGTAATCAGCTAACATGGCAAAATGGTCCTTAACCCTGTGCCCAACCAAAGTTTCGAAAGCCTTTACTCACTCTACACACTTGATCAAATGACCCCCTTATTTTCCCACCAACCCCCGGTTTGACCCCGGGAACATTGCCCCCCATCTACAAGGAAAACCCTGTCTTTTTTCACATCTCTCTAATACCTTTGTCCCCGAACTTCACTGTCTCATCATAGCATTACTATGAATCCCTTTGGGTCATTTAGTTTTTTAAAAATTTGAATCTTTCTTTTTGTTTATTCTTGCTTTTTTCCCGCTTCTGGGGTCGTTAACTGTAATACGACGTTGAAATGTACAATATGATTCATCCTTTGTCAAATTTTTTATTTTTTCAATAAATTTTTTGAAAAAAAAAATAATAAGGGGAAGATTTACACTTCCTATAGCCGGGTAAACATATAGGTGTTTTAAACAAAAAGAAGCATCATTTTTTAGATCCTTTTTTTGTCCCCACCCCGGTAATTTTTTTTTTCCAAAATACACAAGGATAGTCCCAAAACCCACCAGGGTGGCCAAATAGTCAATGGGATTGACTCAGTTCATCTAAAAGGGTCAATACTTTGTTTTTTCTCACCCTGGTCTTAAAAAAACTAGACCCTTTTTAAAGGACAAACTCCTTCAGATTTTTGGGAATCTCTTAAAAACCCTCCATTGTTTCTTGTTTCTAATAACAGCACCGGGGAGGTCTCATATTTTCTTTAGTCGTGAGGGATGCTCTCATTCATTAAGTGGGCTTTTGGAAATAGATTTATCTAAAAACTAAGAATTTTTTTTCGATTGTCTAGGTTTGTCATCAAAAAACATTTTGGTGGGGAGACAATTTCCCTAAAAAGAGGGGGTGCGTACGATGGGGGCCCCGTTTCGCCCCCAGTGTTCCCAAACCCTCTTTTGGCACATGGGGGGAAAGATTTTTTTTTAAGACAGCCCCCCCAGAGTCATTGCCCAAAACGTTTATTGTGACATCATTATATTGGGTGGGGAAAAAATCAAACTTGAGTTGTTCATGCAGAAATTGGATAGCAATGATAGAAATATTGTTCTACCTGGAATTTTCCCCCGTTTGGGATAGTTTTCTGGATCTTGTATCAGTATAGAAGCCCATAAGTTTAAATGATAAATTTTTTAAACCAAGACCGTAATGCGTTTTATTCCTCTCGGAACTGTCACACAAGGGGGTTTTGCAATATTCCGAGGGGAAATTCTCGTTTTGGGCGCATTGTACGCATAAAAATTTTCCCTGCCCAATCTCAAGTTTTGTCTGCCGTTTTTACAAAAGTGGTATGAAAAAAATTTGTAAAAAATTATATAGAGTCGGCGCAAATTAAAAGGACCTTTTGGTATCTGTAGTATTAGAACTAAGGGGATACTGCTAAAAAACCCAAAAATGGGTCTTGATAAAACATACAAATAAACAATTGAAAAGATCGTTCGTAAGCTTTGGGCCCCATCTTAAACAAGACAGGGTTCTTGATCGGTTACTTTTGAGCTCCTTTGTTTTATACAAGAAACACCCATTTTAAAGAACAAATTTTTTCCGGGGGGTGATTGACCCACCATTCTATTTGAAAATGGGGATATTTAATTTCCTGACAGGATTCATCCCTGTGGACAGGTGTCCCTGCAAAAAAATGAAAAAAAAAAGAAAAGGAAAAAGAGTTTTGGCCACTGCGACCAATAAAAATATCGATCAGGGATTGTTTACAGCCCAAAACCGGGGAAAGTGTATATGATGGAATATGATGGGGCCTCCAATACGTAGGGGAATTCCCGACCATATAATTAGGATGGGTTGAACATGAAAAATTTTTAAAAAGGTTTTAAGTTTAACTTTCCCCAAACATTTTAAACGATCATGGCTGTAACCCTGCCAACTCAAATTTTGGGGCATAGAAAAAAGGTTTCCGCCTTTGGAGGGGGGGAAATTTTTTTCGACAATTGGCCGCCATGAGCCCTTCGGGGTTAGGCCCAGTGGGGGGGACCCACTTGGCTCAATGCGAAATTTTAGTAAATTTTTTAAATTCTGACCGTTAAATTTTAAAAAAATTTTCTTTTCTTTTATTCCATTTTATTTGTACCTATTTTTTATTTTTAAAAATTTCTGTGGTGATTTTATATTTTTTAAGTTTTTTGTAATTAAACATTTTTATATATATATATATATATATTTTTTTTTAGACACAATTTTTATATATATATAATATAATATATATACCCTTAAAAATATCTGATGGTAGGTATGAATTTTTTTTGATATAAAAATAAAAAAAAAATTGTAATAGGGGGCTGCTGACCCGGTTTTTTAAAATTTGAGATTAAATCTTATACTTTTTTTAATAATTTTTTTAAATATTAACTAAGTGTGGGGGAATACGAATAAACAATATCCCTGGTTAAATTTTTAAAGCTATGAAAGTCATCTTTGTGTTTTTCATGTGAGTTTTCCTGTTTACTACAGTGGCCGATTGAGTGGGCGGTGTAAGAGGGTCCACCATCTTTACTCAAGCCTACTAAATTCAGGGGTGCAGGAGTTTTAAAACTTTAGGGGCAGGCTACGATTTAATAGATCACAGTGGGGGGTCTTAAAAATTTCTTTTAACATGAATCAAATCCAGAGAAGCTACTGGGTGGGGTGGAAGGTTTTTTTGAAGGGGCGCCAACCCTCTCTTCCCGTTGGCCAGGGGGGCCCGAGCGAAGTTGATGATTGTAGCCTCCTTCCGGAGGGTTTTGGCGACATCAAAGACATAAAGACCCCGGGGTCCAGAAAATGGGGGTACAATGGAAAATTCCCAAAAATGACCATGAATCCATTTTAAAAAACTATGTCCAACGGATCTCAGAAGAGAAGTGTTTACAAGATTTTTATCTGTTCAAGGCCATCAGCCAGTGAGCCGAAAACAGGGGAAACATCTAGGGGCCTTTTCCCAGTTTTTGTACCTAAAAGGAGGAGCCTCTGGCCGTTTTAGTTTGAAGGAATCAAATGTGTTCATATACGCCAACGGGCAACAGACAGTCACAGGGGCAGTTCGCTGGAGGCCCGTTGGTATCCCCCAAACGACGGGCCGATCATATTTTCATGTATGATAAATGCCCCAAACACCGAGGGATGTGAGTTTTTCAGTGGCCCGTGTCTTCCATTTTAAGTGCTTTTTACAGAAAAGGGACAGTCCCGGAATCTTTTGAAGATCTTGTTTGGGAATGGTGGTACCTTGGGCCAGGTGGACAGGGTGGCGTTTCAATTTTTCCTTTTTTAGCCTATTAGCGGGTATCTATTCAAAAGAATTGGAATTTTGGAAATTTGGGACTGTGCTTTTTTTTTGGGGGCATGCCCCGGAGATAGGTTGTCCTGAAACCCAAAGTCGTCTCTGGGTGGGGAATCCAAGATCGAAGAACAAGTGCAAAATCATTTGGGGGGGGGAAAACGCAAATTCCCCCAAATATCTGAAAGGGAAAGGAAGCCTTTTTTTTTTTGCATTTCAAGCCTTTCAGGATCTTTTTGGGGGCCTGAGTAAGGGGGCAAAAGACAGTAGTAACCTACATGCCCGCAAAGGGGACATCAAATCTTTTTTTTATTCTTGCAAAGAAACTTTTTGTGGGGCAGAGAACCCTTAGTCAGTTTTAAAATTTGGGATTCTTGCCCAGAACAAAATCTTATTGGGTTTTGGGCATGTGAAATTGGCCCCATGAACATGCAGCTTCTGATAATTGCAACAGGTACCAAGCAAAGATCCGTCATAAAAGGTGAGGGTGCCATGGGAAATTTTTGTTTGATTTTTGTCTCCCATCAAGTGAATTTTCTATGGCAAAATCAGTCAGCACCCAAACCAATTGGCTACTTTTAATACCAGGCTATGGATTAGGCTACATAGCAGGAGGGATTTCTCTGTGTTGTTCGATCCTGGTGCCGAAAAAATCAAAAGCTATAGGATGGATATAAAAAGTGGGTTTTTTTTGCTCAGCAAAGCTTTCTTCCTGGTCCTGCTTCCAAAATCCTTTAATTTTACAGTCAGCGCTAGGGTTTTGGGTTCATACAACGCCCTTTAAGGGGGTCTTACTTTATTTTTTCACAGGCTGCAGTAGGGGGAAAGCCCTGATAATGCTTTTCCAGATAACAATCTATATATGACCTTGAGGGAAATCCTTTTTCCTCTGTGGGCTTAGGCTTGTATTTAGTGCACCCTTTGCTCCAACAGGGTTTTAAATTTCCTTGAATACGCTGGGGAAAATAGTTCTCCTGACAAAAACTACTTCAACGAAGGATGTTGAAGTTGCAAAAAATTTCATCAAGGGGGCTTTGGTGTCTTTTTTTTTTTGGGTGTCTTTTTTATTTTTTTTTTTACCAGAGATAGGGGTTCCCGTCGATCCCCAAAGTTCAAATTTTTTAAATGGTATCCGTTTCCAGGAATTGGGAGTTGGGAAACTTGGGCAAAGAGGAAAATGTAAAAAATCCTTTTTATTTTGCTCAGGCCCTTTAAAATTCCCTCTTGGGTTCCAGAATGATTAAAAGGGAGCAGGGGAAATACGCTTTTCTGCTCTGAAAAATTGCAAGCCCATTTGATAAGGGGGGGCAGCCTTTTAGGCAGTTATGCCCGGATTTTTGGAGATATAGTTTAAAAGCTACTTGAAGGTCTGTTGCGCCCTTTTTCAACCTTACAAAATAAATATGTGACCCGCTTTTTGGGACCCGAGAGATAATTTCCTTCTGGCTTGCACTTTTTTTTGATGTCAGCGTCTCTCTTAATTTGTTTTCTCCCCCCTAATTAAACTTTGGTTTATCCATTGTGTGTTTTATGGGGGGATGGGCCCCGGGGAAAAAGGAAAAAATTTTTATCAAAAATTTTCCCTTTCGTCAGCAAGGTCCCTCCCTATGGCATGTTGTAAGTTTTGAAATTCTTGTTGGGAGGAGCTGCCTTTTTATCAGGTGGTAAAAGTGGGGGGTCCCAAACGATGTTAACCCCTTGTGTGTGCCCCTGAGGGTGGGCAAGGAAAAGGAAAATTCGGTAAGTATTTGTAACAATTTTCCCTTTATGTAAGCCCATCCGAAGGAAACCCCCTTGGTGTTTTTGGGTTCTTTTCTACCTAACTCCAAGAAAAAGCCTCAGCCCCTTGGCACACCTAGTTAGTTAAAAATTTTTGCAAACACTTTTAAAAAATGCAATGAGAAAGTACCCAAAATTCCCGGCTGGGATTTATACAGACACAACTGGGATGAAAAATAAGCAAATTATCACGGTTTTTAAAACGGGATGACCTGAATTTTTTTTTTTAAAAACCCGCAGCTACAAATACGCACGCTGACTTTTTAAAAAATGGGGCACTTGCCTTCCAGGTTCCAATTTCTCGGGTCTCTGCTCTGCCGGGGCCCCTTCTCGGTGGGGAATCAGGGGAAATGCTGTTTCGGCTTCACTTTTCCCGGTTTCCCCACTGCCATGCGCGAGTCCGCAGCGCAAAGAAATCGTCCGCATTGTTTTTGGGACCGTGTGTGTCCCGGCAGAAGGGTTTATGCCCCGGGAAATGGGGGAAAAAAACAGATTGGATCTTTTTGAAGGCAGTATTACAACATATAGGGTTGGGGGAAGGGATGATGAGCTGGATATCCAATATATATTCAACACCAAGCGCAAGGGTAAAGATAGCGGATTGAATCTCAGAGCCTTTCTCTATTCAAAACGGAATGCGACATGCAAAACTTTTTTAAGGAGAATACGGGCAAACACGAACATTAAAGGGATAAAAACTAAGGAAGAAGAACAGAAACTTGCGGCGTATGCTGATGATCTATTTTTTTTTGGAACGTCCCCAGTTATATCCCTCCCATCTCTGTTAATGGAGCTAGAGGAGTATGGGAAAATATCAAATTTCAAGGTAAACTATGGAAAGTCGGAAGCAATGGGAATTGAAATAGATTTGCCCCTTTTACAGCTGGTAACTACACAATTTTATTTTAGATGGACCAATTCGTATATAAGCTATTTGGGTACAAAAATATCGAAAAGTTTAAATGAGTTATTTGAGCTCAATTACATACCAATGGCAAAACAGATCAAACATGATCTTTTGAGATGGGACAAAGAGATTTTTACATGGTTCGGGAGAACAAACATTATAAAGATGAATGTGATGCCAAGACTTTTGTATCTAATACAAACTCTTCCAGTAAGGATCTATCCAAGCTTCCTAAGAGATCTTAGATCAAGATTTTTGAAGTTTATTTGGGCTGGGAAGCCAGCGAGGGTACGCAGAACTATACTATCACTTCCTAAAGGAGAGATAGGGCTCCCAGATCCCAGAAGATACCAGCAAGCTTCACACCTAGCCAGGGTGATGGAGTGGTGTGGGCTTAGAAATAAGAAGCCTTGGATACAGACGGAACAGGCAGTAACAGATATCCCATTGGAAGGTTTAGTATGGATACCAGACGCGGAGGTGCCTCTGCGGACGATCAAAAAAATATTAAAAAAAACATCTATCTCAAGAAATCCCAGCCCGATGCTTCCGATTTTGGTCACACCGGCGTTTTAACCGGGAATGTTAACCACTTGCTTACTGGGCACTTAAACACCCTTCCTGCCCAGACCAATTTTCAGCTTTCGGTGCTCTCACACTTTGAATGACAATTACTCAGTCATTCAACACTGTACCCAAATAAGTTTTTTGTCCTTTTTTTTCCCACAAATAGAGCTTTCTTTTGGTGGTATTTGATCACCTCTGGGTTTTTTATTTTTTGCGCTATAAATGAAAAAAAAAAGACCGAAAATTTTGAAAAAAAAAAACGCATTTTTCTTTGTTTCTGTGATAAAATTTAGCAAATTATTAATTTTTCTTCATAAATTTTGGCCACAATTTATACTGCTACATGTCTTTTGTAAAAATAACCCAATTTAGTGGATATTATTTGGTCTTTGTGAAAGTTACAGACTCTACAAGCTGTGGTGCAAATTATACAAAATTGATCACATCTGATGTACTGGTGGCCTATCTCATTTCTTGTGACCCGAACAAGCCAGGAAAGTACAAATACCCCCCAAATGACCCCTTTTTTGAACGTAGACATTCCAAGGTATTTAGTAAGAGGCATGGTGAGCTTTTTGATGTTGTCATTTTTTTTCCCACAATTCTTTGCAAAATGAATTTTTTTTTATTTTTTATTTTTTTTTTTTCCACAAAATTGTCATTGTAATAGGTTATTTCTCTCACATGGCATGTGTATACCACAAATGACACCCCAAAATAAATTCTGCTACTCCTCCTGAGTATTACGATACCACATGTGTGGTACTTTTCCCCAGCTTGGCCACTTAGAGAGGCCCAACATGCAGGGAGCGCCATCACGTGTTCTAGGAGCATAAATTACACATCTAACTTGTTGACTACCTATTACACTTTTGAAGGCCCTGGAGCACCAGGACAATGACACGTGACACTGACGTGGCACTGATGACAGGTGGCACTGATACGTGGCACTGATGTGACACTGATGTGGCACTGATGACAGATGGCACTAATACGGGGCACTGATGACACGTGACACTGATGACAGATGGCACTAATACGGGGCACTGATGACACGTGACACTGACAGATGGCACTAATATGTGGCACTGGTGACAGATGGCACTTATACGTGGCACTGATATCATGTGGCACTAATACGTGGCACTGATGAGAGATGGAACTAATACGTGCCACTGATGACAGATCGCACCGATACGTGGCACTGATGACACGTGACACTGATGACAGATGGCACTGATAAGTGGCATTGATGACACGTGACACTGATAACAGATGGCACGTGACACTGACAGGTGGCACTGATGACAGATGGCACTGATACGTGGCACTGATGACAGATGGCACTAATATGTGGCACTGATGACACGTGACACTGATATGGCACTGATGACAGATGGCACTGACGTGGCACTGACACGTGGCACTGACATGGCACTGATGACAGATGGCACTTATACATGGCACTGGGGACAGGTGGCATTGGGGACAAGTGGCATTGGGGACAGGTGGCACTGGGGACAGATGGCACTGGGGACAGATGGCACTGGGGACAGATGGCACTGGGGACAGATGGTACTGGGGACAGATGGCACTGGGGACAGGTGGCAGCGGGGACAGATGGCAGGGGGACAGATGGCAGCGGGGACAGATGGCAGCGGGGACAGATGGCAGCGGGGACAGATCGCACATTTTTTTTTTTTTTTTTTTTTTACTTACGGCGCTGCAGCCGTTCATCTCTCCCTCCTCACACGCTGTCTCTGTGTGAGGAGGGAGAGCGGCGCTGAGAGATGATCTCATATGTTTACATATGAGATCATCTCTCATTGGACACGCCGATCGCGCTGTAAACGGCCGCTGTGATTGGCCGTTTACAGCGATCTGTGACTGGCTGTGTCCGAGGGACACGGCCAGCACAGAACTTCCCCGATGCGCGCTCTCAGGAGCGCGCATTAGGGAAGTAAACAGGAGGACGTCCAGGGACGTCCTCCCGCAGGGAGCGTCCGCGCTGCAGCCGTCTTTCGGCTATAGCCCCCAAATGTCTAAAATCTGCTGGAGATGTCACGAAGCAGAAGGTACAATCTTACATATTTTTTGGGGAATGTACAAGAATTAGAGAGTTCTGGGAAATGGTTGCCGAAACTATCAAAACAATAACAGGAATCTCCCTTGGAGATAAACCGGCAACCTATTTATTGCTGAATATCCCTATATCCGTGGAAAAATTTAAAAACTCCCTGCTGAGACATCTTATAATAGCAGCTAGGGCATGTATCCCTGCTCTTTGGAAAAAAGACAGTCCTCCAACTAGGACCCAATGGCTTGCTAGAATTGCAGAAATCCAACAAATAGAAAATCTTACTTTAGCAATGAAAGATCAGGATGAGAGGTATCGGACAATCTGGGCCCCATATTTGGTGTATAGGGAGAGACTAGTATGACATACAAATCTGTCAATAAGAATGGAGGACTGAGATGTCTGGTGGAGCGGAGAGGAGGGGGAGAGATGTGAGGGAGGGGTTATAAGGTTTGGTTTGAAGGGGAGAAAAAGAAAGGGGAAGGGAAAGAGAAGAGAAAGATTTATATATTTTTCTATATTTTTCTTTTTATTTATTTCTTTTTGTTTTCCTTTTTTTTTGTTTGTTTTTATGATAGGTTGGAGAGGGGGGTACATTTTTGATAGGGGAATGGGCAAAACCTAGAAAAAGGGAATTTACAAGGAATTACAGATCTAATTAAATGAATAAATCAAAATAATACAAGATGTACAGATAGATATAATTACCTAAGATGTATTAGGAAGACACTTTGTGATGGTAATGAATTGTAATGTGAAACTTATGAAAATAAAGAATACTAGTGTCTTCTGCTAGCAAACGGTGGGGCCCTTGTTTTAAGAGTAGGTTTAAACAAGCTTGCATGGAGCAGTAATTCTCTAGAATGTTCTGTTAGGTAGCGATTTAAAAGGGGCAAACTACTAGAGATGGCAGCTTCAAACAAGCATCCTGTGACACTAAAAAGGGAAATTTGTGTCTGCATGCAGTGTCAGTATGGTGTCAAGAAGGATGTTGGGCTTACACCCGCTCACCAGTCCTCTGTGCGATGACAAAATTATAGTTCCTGGTGCTGGTTCAGGCTTCTGATGCTCCTAGCGATGTTGTAAGGCACTGGATCTCTTGCGGATGGCCGATCAAGATGACTGGTAGTGAAACTCGAAAGGTGAACAAGCAGCGGATGGGTATCTCGATCCCTGAAAGGCGTGGGTCGTCTCTGCTGAGCTGAATGGTGCTAGGCTGCTGAGTAGTGTTCCTAGACTAAATAGTAGTGGACCATGTGTCTGTCTCTGCTCCTGGCTCCCTTCAGGCTTCCTCATTCCTCCTTCCCCAGGCAACCCTCTCCTGGCAGTCTCTGGAAAAGCTTGGCTTTTTCCCCTCTGATGCTGCCAGAGTCTCTCTCTCTGTCTCCTCAGTCTAAGCGGTTTTCAGGTCTCAGGTCTCACACCTGTCACCTCCCCACACTCTCTCTCTCCCTCTCTCTCTCCTCAGACCGCTCTCCTTATTCTCCTCACAGACTCTTTTTCTCGGGCCTTAGGATATCCCTCCTCCTCTGTTGGGGTACACAGTCCCTGGTGTCAGCTCGTGTCTCTCTCCTCAATCAGATTCTGGTACCTCAGACCACTCTCCTCACTCTCCTCAGACAGCCCACCTCAGAGCTTCTGTCAGCACTCTCTTTGTAGTGCTGTGTGGAAAACCTGTCTCTCTTGCTTTCAATAATCTCACACCTTCCTCTCTTTAGTCTCTGTCAGCACTCTCTCTGTTGTGCCTTGTGGGAAAACCTTGTTCACTCTCTTTTCTCTACACCTCGGAATTCCATCTCCTTATTTACCTCAGACACATCTGAAACTCCCTTTTTCCCAGTGTGCTTTGTGTCTCTGAGTTTTCTGGAAGGACAAGTCAGCAATCGATCTGTTCTCCATCTTGTGGCCCCAAAAGGAGAAATTGCATTACAAACATGCATGCTACTTAAACAGTATCTCACATAAGTGATTACACCCCTCAACAATTTTTGTAAATAATTTTTTATTCTATATGTTCAAAGTGACAGACATGAAAGGAAAAATAAACACTTTGCTAACATTGTAAAATTCGTAGTGAGTGTTACTGCTTGTTGAAACAATGTAAAAAATTTTGCCTGTCCCCTCAATATAAATAACACACGCAGCCATTAATGTCTCAACAACGTTTGGCAAACAAAAGTGAGTAAAACCATCCCCTAAGTTAAAATGTCCCAAATTAAAAGGCCCCAATTAGCCATTTTTTTCCTCCCCGGTGTCAAATGTGACTCCGTTAGCGTTACAAGGTCTCATGTGTGAAATGGGAAAAGCAAGTGTAGTTTAAATTTTGCATCTTAATTACCCTCTCATAAACTGGTTCACTGGAAAAGTTCAACAATGGTAACCTCAAGGTAAATAACACTCTGAGGATCTGAAAAAAAATGAGGAAATATTGTTGTTCCTAACCATTAAAAATTCCTAGTGCTATAAAAAGATTGCCAAGAAACCCTTAGAACCTGACCTGTAGCATGGGTTGGCCAAGACCAAAAACAGCAGTTTTATCAAGGGACATGTTTCCACTCAGAAAACAGGCCTCACCATGGTTTAGACCCCAAGATAAGTTGAAAGTGCACATGCTGCCAGCATCAGAATTCCCAGTGGTTGTCCCTTTGGGAAATTGGGACATAATGAAGTGCTGCCCAGCTAATTGACTGCAGAAGGTTGAATGAGGTGGGGCGGTCAGTCTGTCAGTTGCTCAAGACCCTACGCCCAACACACTGCATCAAATTGTTCCCCTGCATGGCTCTTCGTTCCAGAAATGATAGCCTCTTCTAAAAGATGAATGCACAAGAAAGCCCGCAAAGTTTTTTCTAATGACAAGCAGACTAAAGGATCAATGGAATTGCTGTAACCATATCCTGTGAGTCCTGAATGAAGTAACCAAGATAAACTAAATTTTTTGGTTCTCAGATGGTGTCAAGCGTCTGTTGGGCAAGCTAACCAAGGTGGGAAAGGGAAGTTAACAAAGACTATGTGGTGTATTTTGCCATAACTATTCACCTACCAGTGCTACTAACACCATAGATTGCAATGGAGTGTGGGAGTGTCAAGGTTTTGGGGCTGCATTGATTGCTGCCCATCCACTGGGGAAGCTTAAAGTTTTATTGAGATGGAACACCATAATTGCAAACATGTACAGTTGACGTAACTGATGAGAGACAGAGCATAATCCCCTCCCTTCGGAGACTGGGCTGCGGGCAGTATTCCTATTTGATAATAACGACCCACAAAAACACACCCCAAGATACGACCACTGCCTTGCTAAAATAAGCCTGAAGGGTAAAAAGGTGATGGACTGGACAGTGCATGCCTCCAAACCTAAAACCTATTTGAGGCCATGCTGTGGGGCCTCCTCCAAATGGGAGAGGCTGGAGTAGTGCAAAGTCGCTAACATCCACCAGCTCCATGATGTCTTCAT
>CM053027.1:267702664-267985636 GCA_028564925.1 Lithobates sylvaticus | reverse complement strand
TGTGCATTTTTTTTAACATGTGGATGGCCATGGGGGATGTACCTGGCCATCCACATGCTGGGGGCTTCCCTGGTGGTCCTGGAGGCTTCCCTGGTGGTCTAGTGTGGGCATCTGAGGGGGGGGGGGCTGCGCTGATAAACAATCAGCGCATACCCCCCTGTCAGGAGAGCCGCCGATCGGCTCTCTTCTACTCGCGTCTATCAGACGCGAGTGAGGAAAAGCCGATCAACGGCTCTTCCTGTGTACATCGCGATCAGCCGTAATTGGACACGGCTGATCACGTGGTAAAGAGCCTCTGCCGGAGGCTCTTTACCGAGATCAGTGTAGCGGTGTGTCAGACTGACACACCGCTCCACCGATCGCCACGATGCGCGCCCCCACGGGCGCGCGGCGGCTGTTATCCTGAAGGACGTCATATGACGCCCAGTCAGGATAACGAAACCACTTCCCGGACGTCAATCTGCTATTGACCGGGCGGGAAGTGGTTAAACTGATTTTCTTACTTCTTTCAGATTTTCAAATTTTGGGATTTTCAAATCTTTGAATTCCCGAATTCCGAAAATCCGAAAGTCCTAAAATTCGGAATTCCGAAAAACCGAAAATCCAAAATTCGGAAATTCGATAATTCGGAAATCCAAAAATCCGAAATTCGGAAATCCGAAAATTCGGAAATCCGAAAATTTGTAAATCCGAAAATTCGGAAATCCGAAATTCGAAAATTAGTAAATTCGGAAATTCGAAAATACGAAAATTCTAAAATTCGGAAATTCAAAAATCCGAAAATACGAAATTCGGAAATTCGGAAATCCGAAAATTCGAAAATTCTGAAATTCGGATTTCCGAAAAATAGAAATGTGAAAATTCCCGAAATTTCCGAATTTGCGAATTCCCGAATTTTCAATTTTCCGAATTTCCGAAAAAAGCAAATAAACGAATGAAACGAAAACTAAAATGAACACATTTTTTGTCAGTGCACATGTCTATTGTTTAGAGCTTTACCTATTACAATAACAAAACTATATTTAGACAACGAGAATGGGAATGTGGCTGGAAAATCCTTAATGTATACGGCACCTCATCCTAATGATTTGACAACATTTTGTAAATGGGGATAGAGAGAGGGGATTTTAGCGGTGCCAAGAGATTCAAGATTACAAAAAAGTACATAAAGTAGCAGTAAATTTTATTTACATAGAAAAGACATGGACATCAAAAATTAAAAAAAAAACAGCAATGTAAACAGAAGTGGTACATAAATGTCAAATTTATGAAAAAGGAGGGGAAGAACAGGCCTTGGTGTTTAAAAGGCCAGTAATACAGGTAATCAAATCCTACATGTTTCGCCAAGACATTGGCTTCCTCAGGGAAATGATATAGGCTTGTGACAAAATTGAAGGTTCTAGGTGAAAACACAAAAAAACATGAGACCTACAATTTAAATTCAAATGAAATACATTTTAACCTTTATATTTGCACCTGGATGCATGACATGACCAAAAAACCATCTCCGGCCGGGGGATCCAAAGGCGCGCCACAGATACGTACCCCTCAGCTCTCAATGAGCCCAACGGTGAGAGAGATGCGCCCCAAGAGAGTCACAAGCCCTGTACCGCAGCTATGGTTGCAGGGGGCAAACAAGGACCTAGCAATCAAGGAGTTGAAAAAATATGAACATGTCAGATGGTTGTTTCAACCTACTAACCATATTGGGATAAACGTAATCCCAAATAAATGAATAGGGCTAACATAGCCTCAATTACTTACAATTAAGGGTTAAAATCAACATTAAAGCAGGGGCGCCTGGATAAGTATTATGGCAAAGAGATTTTGGGTGTGACGAGTGATTTTGAGAAAATCGACCCTTGTGTGTAGCTATAAAGAGAAAACCAAGTAGTTACTAATGATGGGGCATGGATATAAGGCTATCAATGCTACTGAAAAATTAAAAAAAATAAAAAAAAATATATAAATAAAATAGTAGCCTGATTAAAAGAAAGCTCACCTAGTTGATTGTAGGCTAAAGGACAGCTGTAATCCCTGTTGGGGAATAAGGATCACCCAAAATAAATTGATAATATTATTGCAGAGCAACAAAGGGATATCCGAGCCAGGGTAAGACAAAAATATAGCACCTAGGGATAATTAGAAATAAACTTTCAGTTCTAAGAATTCTAAAGCCCTATCACGCTGGTACGTACCTGACTGATGAGTCCACTTGGGCAGAGGGAGGTCACCCGTACGGATCCCACTCACGGCCCCTGGATATGGGTACAGGAGGCACGAGAGTTAGGAAGGGTATGGGAGCCTGGTGCAGGGTGTCCGGATGTTGGTGAGGAGAGCCCACTGGTGACAAGATGGGGTGCAGGTATGCGGGGTACACAGATGGAGGTTCCACTGGTGGGTAAGGTGAGTAGGGATGTGCAGAGTATCCAGAGGATGTGGTCAGTCCAGGTATAAGCCCCACTAGGGACGAGATGAGGTGCGGAATAGGAAGCATGCACAAGTCTCTCAATAGTAAGTAGGATAATCCAGATACCTTCAGGGTTTTGGCAGCGTTCCGATGACAAGGTACAAAAGGGACAAGCAGAAGAATGGTCAATCAGGCAGAAGTCATCAGGCAGGCGGAGGTCAAGGAATTCCAAAGGGCAAGCCGGGTCACAGGATCAAACAAGGTTTTAGCAGGATACAAACACAGGAACAAGGTCTCTGGAAAGCTGAAGATCAGGCAGCACTGACCAACAGGTGCTGCCTGATTAAATAGGCTGGCTGGCGCCAACAGCGCACACAGGTGTGTTCAAAGTACTGCGCGCGCGCGCCCGGACGCGTGCGCGCACGCAAGCCCGCACCCGCAGGAACGCGCACAGGAGCGCGCGCACTAGCGCGCGCCGGCGCGCGCCGGCGCGTGCCACCAAGCTGTCTGGCATAACGGTTTTTGTGACAGTGCCCCCTCCTTAACGGCAGCCTCCGGATGCCCAGATGAGCTAACTTGGAGGCGTGTGAGTTTTTGAAGGTTCGTAATAACTCACCCGCATGCAGGTTGTCTTCAGGTTCCCATGAATTATCTTCAGGTCCGTATCCCTTCCACTTAATGAGAAACTGGATCTGATTACGCCTTTTTCTACAATCCAGAATTGCTTCCACCTCGAATTCCTCTTCGTCATTGACAATGATAGGTTTGGGGGGACCAACCCTGCGGCCTGCAAAAGGATTAGGAGTCACTGGTTTTAGAAGAGTAACATGGAAGACTGGATGTATCCTTAGTGAAGTAGGTTACTCCAATTCGTAGGCGACATTATTAATTTTCCGTTTCACGGAAAAAGGACCCAAGAACTTAGGACCCAATTTTCTGGAGGGGCAGGCCATCTTCAAATTGATGGTGGACAACCAGACCTGATCACTGGGTTCTAGGATGAGTTCTCTGCGCTTCTTTCCATCAAAAATTCTTTTGTAATTCTCCTGTGCCTTAGTCATGGTCTCCTGTAGTAACTTGTTGTTAGTGGAGAAGAAGTCTAGCGTTTTCGAAACTGCGGGTATGGAGCATTCCGGAATTGACCTGGGTAAAAAGGATGGGTGAAACCCATAATTGGCGAAGAACGGGGTTTGGTTAATACTTGAGTGCAGAGAGTTATTATATGAGAACTCAGCAATGGGGAGCAAGGAGGCCCAATCATCTTGGGAAAAGGTAGAAAAACAGCGTAGATATTGCTCTAATGTCTGATTGGTTCTCTCAGTCTGGCCGTTTGTCTGTGGATGGTATGCAGATGAGAATGCCAACTCGATTTCCAGAGATCGACAAAGAGCCTTCCAGAATCTTGAGGTGAACTGGACACCACGATCTGAAACTATGTTTGCTGGGACTCCATGTAATCTTACCACTTCTTTAATGAACGTTTGTGCTGTTTCCAACGCTGAAGGGGTACCCTTCATGGGCAGAAAATGTGCCATCTTTGACAATCTGTCCACTATAACAAAGATAGAGGAAAAACCTTCTGAAGGTGGGAGTTCGACAATAAAGTCTATTGAAACCATACTTCATGGTCTTTCTGGGACTGGTAAAGGCTTTAATAGACCCCAGGCTCTTGTTCGGCTAGTCTTATTTCGGGCACAGACACAGCATGATTCGACATATTTCTTACAATCTTTGGTCAGATGGGGCCACCAGAAGGTACGTAGTAGTAGGTCGGTTGTTTTGGAGATACCAAAGTGCCCAGCCAGTTTGTGGTCATGGCATAACTCTAATACATGTAACCTCAATTTTTCTGGAACCACAATCTTGCCTTCATGCCAAAACAATCCGTCCTTACTGGAAACTCCATCCAAGGGAGGCATCCCAATGGAGGCTTGTTTGATCCGAGACATGAGGTCTTCTTGTAAGAGTAGGAAATTCCCGGCGGGTAGAATGGTATCGGGGGGAATATCGTGCTCGATATCCAAGAACATCCGAGAAAAAGCATCTGGCTTAATGTTTTTGGAGCCTGGCCGATAGGTTATGTGGAGTTGGAAACGTGAAAAGAATAAAGCCCACCTGGCTTGTCGTGGTCTTAGTCTTTTAGCTGTTCTCAGATACTCTAAGTTTTTGTGGTCGGTGTAAACCAGAACAGGATGCGCAGCCCCCTCCAATAGGTAGCGCCATTCTTCCAAGGCTACTTTGATGGCGAGAAGTTCCCTGTCGCCCACATCATAATTTCATTCCGAAGAGGTTAGTTTGCGGGAGAAGAAGCAAAGCCTACTGGAAAAAGAAGAGCCTTGGCACCCTGTCGTTGGGATAGCACCGCTCCCACTGCAGTCTCTGAGGCATCGACTTCTAAAACAAATGGCAAGGCTGGGTTTGGTTGTTTGAGGATAGAGGCAGAAGTAAAAAGTTCTTTAAGTTTCTCAAAGGCCAGTTGTGCTTTGGGACTCCAATGAAACCGAGTTCCTTGTCGGGTAAGTTCAGTGATGGGTGAAATAATAGAGGAGAATCCTTTAATAAATTTTCTGTAGAAATTGGCAAAGCCAATGAAGCGTTGTACTCCCTTTCTGTCTATGGGTGCTGGCCAATCCAAAATGGCGGATACCTTTTCGGGATCCATTTTGATTCCTTCTGCTGATATGATTAGTCCCAAGAATTGTACGCTCTGGATCTCGAAGTTACATTTTTCAAATTTAGCATACAGTCCATGTTGTCTCAGACGGGTAAGGACGTTTCGGACATGTCTGCGGTGGTCGGTCAAGGAGGAAGAGAAAATTAGAATATCGTCCAAATAAACAATAACGTACAAATCCAGATAATCATGGAAGATGTTATTAACGAAATGTTGGAAGGTTGCTGGGGCATTGCATAATCCAAATGGCATGACGAGGTACTCGTAGTGCCCAAACCGAGTACGGAAGGCCGTTTTCCACTCGTCCCCTTTTCGGATGCAGATCAGGTTGTAAGCCCCCCGAAGATCCAGTTTTGTGAAGATCTTGGCTGTACCTAGTCTTTGAAAAAGTTCTGGTACCAATGGAAGAGGGTATCTGTTTTTGATGGTGATCTTGTTTAATTCGCGATAATCAATGCAGGGGCGTAGAGAATGATCCTTCTTTTCGACGAAGAAGATACCTGCACCGGCCGGGGATGTGGAAGGACGAATGAACCCTTTTGCCAGATTCTCGTCTATGTAATCTTTTAGAGTGCCCAATTCCTGTTCCGTAAGTGGGTAGATTCTTCCAAAAGGTACTTCTGTTCCGGGTAGAAGTTCTATGGGACAATCATAAGGCCTGTGCGGCGGAAGTGTCTCTGCCCCCTTTTTGCTGAACACATCTGCAAAGTCCCGGTAGGGTTCAGGGATGGACTGGTGGAGTTCAGAGTCGGTATTCAGGCATAGAAGTGAAGCTGGTTGGTCGGGTATTCCATAGTGACAGTTCTGACGGCAATAACGGGAAGGAAACTGAACTTCACCTGTAGCCCAGTTGATACTGGGGTTGTGGGCACGCAACCAAGGCATTCCTAAAATTATCGGGAAGAGAGGTGAAGGTATGACATCCAACTGTAAGAGCTCCTGGTGTTGAGATCCTATGGTGGTCAATAGGGGTTCCGTTTCCTGGGTGACTGGACCGGAACTAAGTGTAGAACCATCCGCCAGGTGGACCGCAAGGCCCCGTACCTTGGGTTGAAGAGGGATACCATGGTTGGTTGCAAAAACTTGGTCAATGAAGCAGCTGCATGCTCCTGAGTCAATGATGACTGATACTGGAATGCTCCGACCGGAGAGCTGCAAAACAATAGTGAGAGCCAGGTGAGTGCCGGTTGGGAGCAAGACGGGTGCACATAAAGAAGAAGAAGCAGACAACCACTTTCGTGTCTTGTTGGGGCACATTCTTGCATAATGTCCAGGTTCCCCACAATACAAGCAGAGATTATGGGCCCGTCTGCGCATCTTTTCCTCTGGGGTCAGGGAAGGCCGAATTAGTCCCATTTGCATTGGTTCAGGAGCCCCTGAAACCGGGGTAGATGAAGCTGAGGGGACTGGGTTGGAGGGACCAAGCACCTTGGGAAGCATCCAGAAGGGGCGAGATGGACCAGAGGATCTTTCAGCCCGTCTTTCCCTGAGACGGCGGTCAATTTGAACTGAAAGATTAATGAGTTCATCTAAGGACTGAGGAATCCCAACACGAGCCAACTCATCCTTTAGAGAATCTGATAGTCCTCTGCGAAATTGGTGTCGCAGTGCTGCATCATTCCACTCTGTATCAGAGCTCCAGCGTTTGAATTCAACGGCGTAGTCCTCGGCCGTTGTGCGACCTTGCTGTAAGGATTGTAATGCGTTTTCAGCCGTGGCAGCAGGTTGAGGGTCCTCATATAGCTGAGCCATTGCGGTGAGGAAAAGATCCAGGGAGTCCAGGGATGCAGACTTCTGCTCCAATAGACGGTGGGCCCAGGTTTGTGGTTCACCAGTCAGAAGGGAGATGATGAACCCCACTTTTGTAGCTTCCAAAGAGAAAGTCCGTGGTTGTAGCGCGAAATAAAGTTCACACTCGTTGCGAAACGCACGGTATTTACTCCGTTCCCCAGTGAATCTTTCCGGTATTGATACTTTGGGTTCTGGTGGTAGCATGACCACGGAGGGTGCTTGAGGGTAACCAACAGAAGATGCCACCTGGGGGACAGAAGATGCAGACATGACTTGGACTTGTTCTTCCAATCGGGAATAGCCTTCCTGTAGACCTTTCACGGCTTGGGATAGACCCGCTAGGTGTCTGCACATATCCTCCATGGGGGAGGCCCCCTGCCCGGACTCAGTCATGGCTGCCTGATACTATCACGCTGGTACGTACCTGACTGATGAGTCCACTTGGGCAGAGGGAGGTCACCCGTACGGATCCCACTCACCGCCCCTGGATATGGGTACAGGAGGCACGAGAGTTAGGAAGGGTATGGGAGCCTGGTGCAGGGTGTCCGGATGTTGGTGAGGAGAGCCCACTGGTGACAAGATGGGGTGCAGGTATGCGGGGTACACAGATGGAGGTTCCACTGGTGGGTAAGGTGAGTAGGGATGTGCAGAGTATCCAGAGGATGTGGTCAGTCCAGGTATAAGCCCCACTAGGGACGAGATGAGGTGCGGAATAGGAAGCAGGCACAAGTCTCTCAATAGTAAGTAGGATAATCCAGATACCTTCAGGGTTTTGGCAGCGTTCCGATGACAAGGTACAAAAGGGACAAGCAGAAGAATGGTCAATCAGGCAGAGGTCATCAGGCAGGCGGAGGTCAAGGAATTCCAAAGGGCAAGCCGGGTCACAGGATCAAACAAGGTTTTAGCAGGATACAAACACAGGAACAAGGTCTCTGGAAAGCTGAAGATCAGGCAGCACTGACCAACAGGTGCTGCCTGATTAAATAGGCTGGCTGGCGCCAACAGCGCACACAGGTGTGTTCAAAGTACTGCAAGCCCGCACCCGCAGGAACGCGCACAGGAGCGCGCGCACTAGCGTGCGCCGGCGCGCGGCGGCGCGCGCCACCAAGCTGTCTGGCATAGCGGTTTTTGTGACAAGCCCACTCATAAGCAAAAGTGTCAAAGGATTGGTAAACCTACTGTAGCATATCGTAACAGCTACAGACGCCCCTGAAGTCCAACGAGGAAGTGAGTGAAAAGGCTGGCTTTATTGGCCCCCCACACCTGACCTGCATTAGTTAAACACTGATCAGTGAGCGGACAAGTGGAGCTCAAGCGAAAGCGCCCGCAGATCTGCACTACAGGCCTACAATCCCCATAGTGCAGTGCAGGGTTATGTCCCCGTCACGTCACTATGACATCCGTGGGACACGGGCGGGCTCGGTACACAGGTAGTCAATCAACCAGATGGCTGATATGACAGCTATACCGAGCCCGTGTTGTCAGATGTTAGGTGACAGGCGATCAGTGTTGGTCATCTTACTTTAAAAAAGTAATTAGTTAAGTTACAAATTACTTCTCCCAAAAAGTAATTGCGTTAGTAACTCGGTTACTACATTGGAAAAGTAATTAGTTACGCAGCAAAGTAACTGACTTTTTTTTTAAATATTCTATACGTGTAACTAAGGGGCGGGTCTAGTATTACTGTAACCAAGGGGCGCATTTATTATTATTGTTATATATCGTGTAACCAAGGGACTGCTCTATTATTACTCTAACCAAGGGGCAGATCTGTTATAGCGTGTAAGCAAGTGGCGGGTCTATTATTATTATATCTTGTAAGGGGCGGATGGCTACAGAAGAGGGCGAATGTTAAATTAATGGGCAGAGCTCGATATATAACAATAATAATAAATGCGCCCCTTGGTTACAGTAATATTAGACCCGCCCCTTACTTACAAGATAGACGCCCCTTGCAGAGTAGCACGAGCATCAGGAGCGTGTGGCATCACCTCGTACAATTACATGTTAACTGCACCTGCGCGGTGTAGAGTTCACTCAGAGCTGTTTAGGTTCGGCAATTTTCGGAAGCTCCGTAGTCCTTCGTACTGCGCAAGCGCTGCGCAGTACAGGGGGTCCTTATCCGGCGGGGGAACTTTTTCGGCAGGACACTGGAATTACACTACTGCCATCTAGTGGCGGTAGATGTAATTGGGGTAACTAAGCCAAAGTAATGGGAACTGAGTTACCATGAGGGGAAAAGTAATCAGTTAGATTACTCGTTACCCTCTAAAGTAACTGCGTTAGGTAACTCAGTTTATTTTAACTCAGTTACTTACATCACTGCAGGCGATGTAGATGAAAAAACATTGCGTCAATTGCGAGAGCTGGGGGCGGGCTGACACTGACGAAACGGCGTCAGCCCTTGGGTGTTCATGCAACCAACAGCGGCACAGGGAAGTGTGACCTGAACAAAGGGACCATGTATCCCACACAGGCACACAGGGAGCAGAGGGCACAGCAGCATAAGTCTAACACCCAATGAGGGTGAAGGCATGGTCCCTGACCATTCCCACAAATCATGGCCATGGCATGCATCCAAAAGCAAAGGAACAATTTGGTACAAAAACATGCATAAATCTAAATAACAAATGTAAGCATAGAGAGAACCACAAAACATAAGCACATCAAATACAGAAAAGTTTTAATTTGATAGGAATAACAAAAAAAGTTTTAAGCATGTATGCAGAGATGATTGCTTAATGAAAGACAGAATAATTAATTATTGAAAAATAATCTATAATCTGATATGACAACCCAGATTATTGATCCATGGCATATACTCTTAGAAAAGGAAGGAAAAGAAGGGGAGAGCGAAAAAAAGTGAAAATAGAGAAGGAAAAAAGGAGAAAAGGAAACAAAAGAAATAAGATGAAAATAGAAAAGGAAAAAGAAGAAAAAGGATATATTTAGACAACCTCCCACAAATTTCAAATTTCTCCAACCCTTTAAAGTTCCCAATCTTGGCCTCCCCCAGTTTTGATTATACTATTTAGCAGCCAGAATATAGTAAATTCATAAGTCTCTATGATTACATTTGAATCCAGCTCCATTCATCCACACTAGTTCCCAGGTTTGTTATGATCATCTTAAATCTCTCATGAATCTCTTGCCCCCTTTAACACATCAATGCTGCAATCACTCCATACCTGGAATATCTATAAATGCAAATATTGCCTGGTCTCTTCAGTCCTTCCCCTGACCTAATTTCTAGGAGATACTAGAGTTACACTGGCCTTTCCCTCCTTTTGGTGGAAGGCAAACAATGTAACCACTCTTTCTGCTCACCAGAAAAACTTCTCATTTGTTACTTATGCTCGCCTTCAGGTACTTAAAGAAATATCACGAAAGGCTCCGATATCACCAAATTAGACATTTATTTGCCGCTCACTATTCTTTATCTATTTCCATGAATCCTACAATTTATGAAAGAATTTGTAAGTCCTCTGCTAGAGGTAACATAGTTACAAAGTTAGTCAGGTTGAAAAAAGACACAAGTCCATCCAGTTCAACCAAAAGAAGGGGTAAAAAAATTAAAGGACTTATTTCTACAATATATGATCTTTTATCAAATAACCTCAAACCAAAAAAAATACCACATATGCTGAAGAAGCAGGATTGTGAGAGGCAATACTTTTGAATAGGAATGGGATACTATAATTTGTAATCTCCATAAATGTAAAATGTACTCACTCCCTATCTGTCAGGAAAACAGCCCTTAAGGTGTTAGCCAGGTGGTAATTTCAGGTTGTTCAATTAAGCTTTGACAAACAATTCTGGAAGCAGATTGGTTTTTATGCAGAGCTTCACCAGTCTTTGCACTCTAAGCCCCCGTACACGCGGTCCGAAATTCCGACCACAAAATCCGTCGGATTTTTTCCGACGGATCTTGTCCGACACTGGTGTTGCATACACACGGTCGGACAATGTTGTCAGAAAATTTGATCATTCTGAACGTGGTGACGTTCGTTGCGTACAACGGAACTACGTAGAGGCTAGTAGCCAATAGCTTTGGTCTCGTAATTTGATCTGAGCATGCGTGGCACTTTGTCCATCGGAATTCTCAACACACGGAAAAAGTCTAATCGGAATTTCCGATGGAAAAAGTCTGATGGAGCCCACACACGGGCGATCAGACATTTTCCGTCTGAATTTCCAACCGTGTGTACGGGGCATTAGTTTTAATAAATAAACCCCTATATGTGTAAATTGTGATTATGTAACATCCTTTTAGATATACATTGTATATGCTATTACTGAAATAAACAGTTTGCAAATATAAAAATGCTGCCTTTTCTGAGCCTTTATTACATATTATTGTAAAGTTTTGAATCATGTCTTTTCTTAAGCATGTACATAATTATTCCCTTCAGTATCTCCTTCTATTTTATCCAGAAGAATCTGCATTGATTTTGTTGCAGATTATAGATTCTCACTATCCTTCTTATTTAAGTGAGGTCTCTAGAACAACTCTTATGAGAACACCATATTGGGCCATTAGATTGGGATGTTTATTACCCAGATTTTTCCTAGTTCAATGCAATCTTTTTTTTTTTTAGCAGAGCTTGGGTTTCCAAATGTGCAGAGTATACATTTGGGTCTATGATGATGTCTTATAATAAGCAACTATTATTTTCAGTGGAGGGATGCTCATTACAGTAAATGTACCTAATTTTACATGACTAATTAATTTGAAACATACTCAATAGAAAAGGTCAAACAAAGGATGTCCATCGTGTAGAATACTGCATTACAGAATTACGTCAAACCCTGGATGCTTGCTATTTAGTGCTCATGACAGACTCTGTTCTAAAATGGAAGAAATACAACCTGACCACACAAGCAGTATAATACACAGAATGCTTTCTTAATTTTGCTTAGGCCATAGCCCTACATCCTCCCTTCTCTTTTCACCTTGTCTAATCATCTGGTTTCAAAATGGCAATTAAGAAATTAATACTTCCTGCCTGCATTCAATGCAGCTGAGCACTCAGCTTACATAGCTCCTAGTAGTTGGAGAATCTATGTGATCAGGTAACGCTCAAAACCACAGCCTTCTGTTATCTTGTCATTCTAATTATCAGACTGACTTTGGCTGCAGAATGTAGTGCTGTGTAGAGTCTGCATTGTCTTCTGATTTTGTAACTGATTTAAAAATATACTACATTTTTTTGTTATCCAGTGGCTTTATCTCTGGAATAAGATGTTCTTTGAAGGTCTATGTAACTCCCAGTGGAATGCTACTAACTTGTGTTTCTTGAATGGTCTGGACTGTTTCCAAAACAAGTCAATGACTCCAGAGGAAGACAGTATTTTCTAATGTGAAAACAAAATTACTTAACTGTAACATATGTGTCAGTGGATAATACACGTATGGTTTTAGTTTTTCATTCTGTTTAAAGTAAGCCTGTCATAAAATAGGCATGGTGGAAACAATGCAAACTAAGGACTTCAGTAAAAACTGCCCGTAAAGAGGCTCAAGAGGCAGAGTGAGCTGTGGAAAAACTGGACTTTTTCAGGAAAAGTTGAGGTTTGCATGTAACTTCAGCTGTCTTTATGTCCAGATTTACTTATAATTTTTGATGGCAGTAACCCCTACTTAAAGACCTCAATACCGGACACTTTGACCCACTATCTGCCCAGGCCAATTTTCAATTTCCGCGCTGTCACACTTTAAATGACAATTACTCACTCATGCAACACTATAGCCAAATTAAATTTTTATCATTTTTTGGTGGTATTTAATCATCACAGATTTTTGCTATATAAATGAAAAATACAAGAACTTTACAAAGTTTTTTTGCCTCTATTATAAAAATTTTCAAATAAATCTTTCTTTATAAATTTAGTCCAAAATGTATTCTGCTACACTGTTACAAAAAAAAACAAATCAGTGTATAGAGAGTATGGTTATAGAGTCTACAAACGATGGTAAATATATTTGGAAATGTATCAATCCTGATGTACTCTCTGCATAACTCATTTTTTGAGGCCCTAAAATGTCAGAACAGTACAAATACCCCCCACAATTACCACTTTTTAATTTGAAAAAAGAAGAGCTAAAACCTTCAGGTAAATAATTATTATGAGGAGAAAAACCTCAGAAAGTGGGATTATACCGGCAACAAGATAAACCATATAGGCTACATGAAATAATTTTATAAATTTATTTTCAAAATACAAAAGCATATAAAAATTGAAACAGTTCTTAAAAACAGTATGACAAATGGTACAAAATGATATGCATATCTGAGGTAGGTGAGAGTGTAGAATTCTGACGCGTTTCCAAAAGGCTGAATTATGCCTGTCTTCCTCAGGGAATTATAGTCACCATCTACAGAATATCAAGACATGTCAATTATGTAAAAGAACAAAGCAAAAAGATTCCCCACCCCAATCTGGCATGGGGTAGAGAATCATACATTGCATGTAAGTATGAACAAGTATTCAATATACATCCATAATAAATTCTGAATCGTACACTTACATAGTCAAATATTGCATATATAGCATTGCCTCCCATTCACTTTCCGAGAAGAAAAGACGTCCAAGAGTTGGCAAGAGGTAACGGCCACATTCCCATACTCTCTACAAGACGGTACAAGTAAAAAGGTTCCATATATCTAATGGCGCAAAAACCTAAAAACCACCAATGGAGAAAAGGAATAGTATCTTAGAGCCTGGATATGAGATTGGAAAGAGAAAGGTGTGGTAATCTTGGGGAGAATCTCCCCAAGATACCTAGATATTTATCTCATATATAGATTGCTTACCCTAGAGTCCATGATCCAAGGGTTCAAAAAAGAAAGGAAAAAATTCCAGGAGAAAGTCCTCAAGAAGTCCTAGGTGGAGAGTGATGCACACAGCACAATGCTGTGAGGCGGAATGACGCCATATACCGTCTCTGGCGTCCTTAAGTAGGTGAAATAAGACTCTGTCCCGCCCCAGTGGGTGTGTTAGGATGGCGTCAGACGCAAGAGCGTCCCGCGTCATCACCTCCAATCCCGCCCATTGGGCTGGGTCCTCTTCCTGATGGAAATAGGAAGCGAGGGAACCAGCTGACATGGGCGGTATGTGTGCGTGTATGCCGCCTACTGCATCCCAATAGGCGTCATCCACACGGCGTCATGAGACGTCTCTGCCCCATACAGCACAGTCGCGTAATGCGATGTGCGCATGCGCAATATGGGAAGCTCAGCCAGAGACAATCTGTCTATGGCACCGGCGCCCAGTGTGGCAATGCGCATGCGCAGTGTGATCTGCATGGGACAGAATTGTGGATAGCGCCAGGAGCGCAAGCGGCCGCACATATCCCCCTATATGCTTTTGTATTTTGAAAATAAATTTATAAAATTATTTCATGTAGCCTATATGGTTTATCTTGTTGCCGGTATAATCCCACTTCCTGAGGTTTTCTCTTCATACCTATTTGGGGATGATGGCAACCAATATGTGTCTCGAGAACTGAGTTCAATCTATTTCAGGTAAATAATTATTAACCCAGGGTTGCCAGACCTTTTGGCGCTTGTGATTACATCTAGCAGGGTTGCCTCAATCTTACTGTGATCCATTGTCTGTGTAATGTGTTTTTTCTTTATAAATATACACAGGGTTGGGTCTGCCAGGCCCTTGCAATATTTTGGTTGGAAGCTGTCATGAACTGAGAGTTTCAGGTGGGCTCTTGTAAGGTCAAGGGAATAATGGTTTAGCAATGCAAATGTTGGGTTGGAGCTATAGTGACATGAACTAGGGTAGAAATAATGCAAAAAATTGCGGACCAAAAAATGCTGCAATATTGGGCAGAAACACCATATATGAGCATGAGTACCCCATTTGCTGCAACCCCAAAAACAATCGGGGGGGGGGGGGGTACAATTTTAAAATTCTTGCTGGCACCAGGTACCAATGCATTAAAACTTTAAAATTTGTTTCCAGGGCTATAACTTTCTGGGAAGGGGGCTTGGTCAAATCCCATCTATCATCCCATTCCTTTTGCTGCAATTGTACACCTAGATCAGAAGCCCATGCTTGAGCATATGGGGTCCGAGAAGAAGATGCAGAGGTTAGGTGTAATGTCAGTATCTGTAACCATATGGCGCAGGTGTGTTACTCCTAATCGTGTCCAGTAATGGAATGAAGATGGGTCAGAATAAGCTAGGTAGAAAGAGGCATGCTTAATAAAGGATACTAAGAGGCAGTGAGGTGACATTCATTTGAAGGGACCCTTGAATTTATCCCAATGTGATCATCAAAATAAGAAACAGCTGCACCTCACGTGAGCTCCAAGTAAAATTTATTGGAATATCAAAATATCCAAAATGACACCAGAGAACACCAGCAGTGGTCAAGGTAAGGTAAGCATTAGTATGAAACACAGCTGTCCTGTAGACAAAGTTGGGCTAGCAAGAGCACATACTGCAAATGACACCTGACATGTTTCAGACCTAATAGGAGGCTTATGTCATTTTTGTATAGAGAATCATGAGTATTCTAAAATGTAGATACAATGATACATTAGTAAAGCAATAAATTGATATAACAGTTGAATCTATGATGGTTGCTGCTTCTCTGCTCTCCTGCCCTTTCTCTACACATCCATCTTTTTTCATCTGGCATATTATCGAGGCCTTGGTCTTGCGATTATTCTGTGGAAACCCAGCCTGAGCCCCCTGGTTGCTTTTATCAGTGATTGGTTCATTTCTGTAAGTATAATCTTTTCAGCTGCTATGCTGATATTGAACATGATTGGAGATGCATGTCTCATTGACTACAAAGCACTCTTTTCCTGTTTATTTAACATAGATTCAACTGTTATATCAATTTATTGCTTTACTAATGTATCATTGTATTTACATACATCTTTAGAATACTTATGACTCTACAAAAATTACATAAGCCTCCGAAGAAGGATTACAAGGTCTGAAACATGTCAGGCGTCATTTGCAGTATGTGCTCTTGCTAGCCCAACTTTGGCTACAGGACAGCTGAGTTTCATACTATTGCTTACCTGAGTATATTTGTTACACATGTTTCTATGTAATTGTATACATTTTCTTCTTGCTATTTGCATTTTTATTGTATGTTCATAATACAATACCTTTTTAACTATATTACCTGGTCTGCCTATAAAATCCAGAGGGGTGTTATCATGTCTTACCAGCACTAGGTTCTTCCTTTTTTTGTTTAAGCATCATTAAAATCACTGCTCCTATGTCCACCAGGGCAGTACTTAGACCCCCATACCCCGTTTACGGCCAATTACTTGCATATAACCCTTTAAAATAGGCACTTTTGCCCATCTCTATTTGCAGGTAAGGCCAGGAGACAGTGGTCAGGAAATGTAGTGTAGTGTACTGTCACCTATAGCAGTCACAGTTTCTTTAAGCCAAGCAAACCTAGCCTACTGGTACATGACTGTCTCCAGGAATGCATGTTCACTGGCCTGATGTCTCACAGGAATGTAGTCACTGGGATGTGCAGATGGGTCACTTCAGGCCACAGGCAGAGACATGGCCAGTAAACAGGCAAATAATTGGTCCAGGTAGCAGGCAGAAATGTGATCAATAAACTGGCAGCAGGCAGCAGGCAGAAGCAACAATTCACTGGTGTGGCAGTGATGAGTGACACTATAACTGGTGTGGTGGTGATCAGAGACAATGGGCTCCATTCACAAAACTGTATCTTAGGGCATCTTAGGGCATCTGAGTATGTGGTAAGTTTTTTGGCATTCTCTAAAAAACATTACTAAAATAGTTATTTTATGAAGTCATGGTATTTTAGTAGTGAAAGCCTGGTTGTTAACTTAAATAAATAAGTGAAAGTGGAAATGCTGCCAAATCAAATAGTGATCACGAATCACGTAAAAGCATAAAAAAGTGTATACATAATTATATGTAACTCAGCGACAAGTCCCTGAGGAAGTCACGAGGTACACAACGTGACATAACGCATAGGACGCAAACCGTAGGTAAACACAGCGGACCGGAAATAGGTGCCACGGACTGGAAATAACGTAAGAAGTCACGAAAAAAACGCTGCTGTACACCAAATCTGGCTCATTTTTAATTGCAACATGTAAGCTGCTTATTTTATCTAATAAAATAGATTTATTTGGGATAACGCACTATTGGAGCAATATTCTTTTACATGTGGATGCCGATATGGAATGCAAGTTCACATTTATCTACCTCTTCTGATGGATAAAGTTGGCAGCTGGGATATAATCAGTATATGATAAAAGCGTTTTCTACACATCCCTAAGGTAAGAGCATTGAGAGCCCATCTATGGATATATAGAATACTACTGATCACTTGAAGAGGCTGTACCTTGGCTGTGAACTCCTGGCTACGTATTGAATTCTGATCATTGGAACAATGGGGGGCGGAGCCGGCAGCCGGAGGGAATGGAGGTTTGAGAGGAGAGCTCTCCTGCAGCGGCGATCACACAGCGGCTCACAGCAAGCCTAACGCTTTCTAAATAGCCTCACAGGCACGGGTACACCCTCTGGCACATACCGCTCACGATGAGCAAACGAAAGGACCGGGAGGGACCCAGGAGACTGACGGATTTCTTCCCCCTGGCCGCCGGCCGAAATATCCAAGATGGCGCCCGCGCTGTGAGGAGCGCCTCAGCTGCCCCTGCACACAATGGCGATGCTGCATCTCAGGGTGAGTCAAATCCCTCTGAACATCCACTGCCACAATCACCCTTTGTCAGCCCTGTGAAGCAGAAACGGAGGCTGGGGGGGGGGACATGGAACAACAAACAGATACAGACTCAGGGGGGGAAGGAATGGAGGAGGCCTCATCCTATTCACAGCAACTAGATGCATTCCCCACAGCAGGCCAGCCCATATTAGACTCCACTATGAAGGAGATGCTGCAGACACTGAGGGGGGCCCTCCAGCAGGATATATCAGCTTTTATGCATGGCACCAAAGTGGAATTAGCAGCGTTTAACTCGCGAGTGCAGCATGTAGAAAGTAAAATGGAAGAATTCACGTTTGCTCATAATGAACTTGTTGATGCACATTTTGCTATGGATGACGAAATTAAAGCAATGCGACTTAAAATGGCAGACATTGAGGACCGCGCACGCAGAAACAACATTAAGTTTAGGGGGATCCCTGAATCCGTCAAGCCAGCGGAACTGACTACCTATCTCCAAAAGCTTATGACCACTGCCCTGCCATCCCTGAGCCCTGCAGATGTCACCATAGACAGAGCACACAGATTACCTAAACCGTCCTTTCTACCAGATCAAATCCCTAGAGACGTCATTGCCAGAATTCACTTTTACCACGTGAAAGACCAACTAATGCGCTATGCTAGACAGCACCCTGCACTCCCTGACTCATTCGCAGGAATCGCACTGTATGCAGATTTGTCGCAAGCTACGCTGCAAGCCAGACACAATCTAGTCCCCATTACCAAAATTCTGAGAAATCACAAAATCCTATATAAATGGGGATTCCCGGCTAAACTCCTGCTTGAAATGCACAACGAACCCCACACTATTTCCTCTCTAGAAAAGGGAATGGACCTCCTCAGAAAATGGCGACTTCTCCCTGCGGATGGAGAAACAGCAGATCCTGAACCCCTGCAAGATAGACGAAACTACAACCGTCAAAACAGACGTACCAAATGAAGAATGACCCCGTCCGTTTGTATACAATCTTTCTCTCCATGCGGTTTTTTTCTCGAGTCGCTAATTCTGAGTTGCACCTTACTTGTGCCTGCACATCTACTGCCTAGCTAAGTTATGGCTCATCTTAGCTACCGCTGTTCGGCTTTTTCTACTTGACTATTTTCCCCCTCTTCATTTGCAGGATGTATCCTGCGATCGGGTTAGGACACCGTGAGTGGTGTAAGGTATTCTTAGACCCCAAAGGGTCTACATCTGTTCCTGAGGGCTCAATGTTCTATGATCAACAGGTATCACCCTACTGTTTTCACTTTTCAACAATTCATCTTTTGCAAGGTACATTTCTAACTTCTACCACTGGAGGGCAGCAAGGCGTTTTCTATTTAAAATATGAACATTAAACTGATGACTCACAATGTGAGGGGGCTAAATAGCCCTTTTAAACGCAGGACTCTCTGGAAGTCGGCTCTTACTATGAACTGTGATATCCTATGTGTACAAGAGACTCACTTTGCCAGCAACAACGCACCAAAGTGCACGCACGCCAAATACCCACACATCTTCTACGCTAACAACTCTATTAAAAAAATGGTGTAATGATAGCCATTAGGGACACAGTAACCTTCTCTCTCTTACAGGAACGCACTGATCAACACGGACGCTTCATCATCCTAGTTGCTGAGATTAATAACACTGTCTACACACTGGTAAATCTGTATGCTCCGAATGTTCGCACACTGAAATTTGTACGGAAAGTGGTAGCATTGACAAAATCTATGCAGAAGGGTAACTTAATTGTCTGTGGTGATTTTAACACTGTACTCAATAATGATCTTGACTCCTCCTCAGTAGCTCTACGACAGAGACCATGCTTGGGGCCCTTTTGCCATGAAGAACGGCTCTTTGATCCTTGGCGCTGCTCCAGAACTACTGAGAAGGACTACTCCTACCACTCTCCTGTTCACAACAGCTACTCTAGAATAGATTTTTTTCTTGTAGACATGTATACCTTACAAAATGTGGTTAAAGCAGAGATCCATAATATCACTTGGTCGGATCACGCTCCGGTAACAATTGATATACTGGATACTAACAAACAACACTGCAGACCCCTATGGCGTAACAACACTTTCTTACTGTCTCACCCCCAACTTAGGGATGAGATTGGCAAGAAATTAAAAGACTACTTTGAACTGAACACTACTGAGGAATGCTCCCCAGCAATGTTATGGTGTGCGCACAAAGCAGTTGCCAGAGGTATCCTTATACAGATAGCTTCTAGGGAAAGAAAGAAAAAATTGCAACGCATGTCAGAACTCCAAAACTCCATTGCTGAACTAGAAACCCTTCATAAAAATCCATCTACTACCTCCTCAGACATCTTACTACGTCTTAATCAGTGCCGTGAGGACTTACGGCTGGAGCTTAAAACGGATTATGATGTCTACCTTAAACGCATGAAACTATCCTTTTATTCTCAAAACAACAAAGCAAGTAAACTCCTAGCCTCCCAACTTAAAAAAAGACAAGCCAAATCCAATCTGACTCACATCAAACACCACAAATCCAATGTCACACTCCACAACCCTAAAGACATAGCGAACGCCTTTAAAGATTATTATGAATCCCTCTATAATCTCCATACTGACCCATACACTCATCAACCCTCTGACTCTGAAATAGACAAATTTCTCCAAAGACTTAATATGCCCATGGTAGACACTCTTACACTTGATAGATTAAATTCCCCTATCACCAGCGCAGAAATCACCAATGTTATTCAATCCCTACCTATGCATAAATCGCCAGGCGCTGATGGCTTCTCGGCCGAATACTATAAAGCATTTACTCCCCTACTGGTGCCGACATTAGTAGACGTCTTCAATGCAGCTACTGATAAACAGTCTTTCCCAAAAGAAATGTTACAGGCAGTCATTGTTACAATCCCAAAGCCTGGTAAAGACGCCGACCGCCCCCAAAATTTTAGGCCAATCTCTCTCCTAAATTCCGACCTAAAAATTTATGCTAAGGTGATAGCAAACAGACTGATGGAAATTACTCCATCACTCTTAGGTTTAGACCAGGTAGGTTTTGTGAAAGGTAGACAAGCCCCTGACGGAACTAGACGAATGCTTAACCTTTTAAGATTCACAGAACTCAACAATCTCCCTAGCGCTTTTATAGCCTTAGACGCAGAAAAGGCTTTTGATAGGGTACACTGGACCTACCTGTCTAAGACCCTACTCAAATTTGGACTAACTGGCCCAATCCATTCAGCTATCATGGCCCTTTACTCCCAACCCTCAGCCCGTGTGTTAACATCTGGTTTGCTTTCCGACCCCTTTTACCTGTCGAACGGTACTCGTCAGGGATGTCCTCTCTCCCCGATCATTTTCTCCCTAGCCATTGAACCCCTAGCAGAAAGCATTAGAGCCTCTGATGCCGTCCATGGAATAACAGTGGGTTCCGGGACCCATAAACTAGGACTTTTTGCAGATGATATAATACTGACTATCACTGATCCAGAGTCCTCACTTACAGCTGTACAACAAATACTACATGACTTCAGTGAAGTGTCCTTCTACAAAATCAATACCTCAAAATGCTTTGCTTTGGCACTACATACCACGCTTGAGGTGCGTAAAGCTCTTCAACACCTTTTTCCATGCATCTGGGACCCCCCCTCAATCACTTATCTTGGAGTACAGCTAACCGCGTCCTCCTCAAACATATACACCTGCAACTTCCCTCCATTACTGAACAAGATTGAGGAAGAAATGAATCTCATAGCTAAATTGCATCTCTCTTGGATAGGACGGATAGCTGCATACCAAATGCAAATATTTCCTAAACTACTCTATTTCTTCAGAACGCTCCCTATTCGCATTCCCCAAAAATTCTTCAACCTACTGTCAAACAAACTAAACAACTTCATATGGGTAGGAAAGAAACCCAGGATAGCACTAACTCAGCTTTACAAACCTAAGCACCTAGGGGGACTAGGGCTTCCCAATGCACAAACATATTACCGAGCGGCCCTGTTAGACCAAATGAAATACTGGTTTTCATGCCAAACGGATAATAGATGGTCGGACATGGAATGTGCTGTCACTCCGGGCCATGACATACCTGCTTTAGCTATGGCATTCTGTATGCATCATAAACCTAGCACTCCGCCATATCCTGCTATTCAAGCTTCCGTAGAGGCTTGGTCTTTCCTCATACACCAACACTTCACTGACGTACCTATGTACAGACTACAAATACCATTAGCGTCCTTTCAGTACCTAATCCCTCACATGTCAGTCCAACACTGGAAGAAAAGGGGGGAGCACTTTCTTTCGCCACTTATTGCACAACAAGAACCATTAGATACCTTCAAACTGTTTCAGATAAAGCACTACTCCAACAAAAACCCAAGTACTTCTCAGGAAATACCTCAGACACTATGGGAATTCCTACTCAACAAAAACTCGGGGCAAAAGAAGGGAATCTCCTTATTTTATAGGCTCGCAAATCCATTATATATAAACGCTAAATTACCCAATATGCTGAAATGGGAAAAGGAACTTCAAACTGAATTCTCGCTTAGTCAATGGCATACAGCAATAAAAAGCAACAGCAAATCCTCAGCTTGCATAGATCACTGGGATAATGCCCAAAAAATTCTCCACAGATGGTATCTTACGCCCCTGCGGCTCCATAAAATGGACCCGTCCATACCTTCACTATGTTGGAGAAATTGTCAATCTACTGGCAGTTTACTTCACACATTATGGAGTTGTGGAGTTATAGCAAACTTCTGGAAAGAAGTAGAATCTATGATCTCCATTATTACTCATATCAAGGTACAACTCACACCAGCTTTGGCACTACTCAGTATTGGAATTGAACAATTTCCTCCCCTACATAGGAGTTTGGTGGTAAACATCCTATTTGCCTCCCGTATATCCCTAGCGAAACAATGGCGCTCACCTACGCCTCCTCAGGTTGATGTGGTAATCTCCAGAGTCAATAATCAATACCTTATGGAAAAGTTACTTGCTTACAAGGAAAGGAGAGCCTCAGTTTTCCAAAGACATTGGGAAAACTGGAGCTCTTCTAAATATGCCTCTCCACATTTGTGACTCCTGACTAAAAACTGTTGAAATTCTCGGCGCATCCAGTGGCTAGAATTAGTTAAAATAGGAATGGTACCCTATTGAGCAGAATCTCTATCATCTACAACCGTTCCTAGAAGAAGACACAGCTTGTACCTAATAGCAACACAGTTATATCAATGTTTGATGGTTCACTTCACTATTATCAAAGTTTGCATAATGTTGGTTATATTGCCCATCCTTGATACCTTACCATTTCTCCAGGGACCCTCATTAAGGTCCACTGGGAGCTTCTTTATTGACCTATTTACAACTGAGCCTTGTCACAGTGTGTACCCGAAAGGGGTGACTGGCTTTGCCTCATGTGAGGCCGTTTAACTTTCACCTATGAGTAGCTCATAGACGAACTATACCATAATGATTTTGTACAGCTGTTCATTATAACCCTTTTGTATGCATATTTCTGATGTTTACAATATCCTCGTTTATTTTCTATGTAAACTGTAAACTTCAATAAAAAATCTATGGTTAAAAAAAAAAAATATTTTTTCTGAGCAACTGTGGATTTGAGTGACATTCCAAGCTTACCCCATTGGATTTCACCACCATAGGCGGCAGTTCCTTAATCTGCCAAAGCTTCACCTGACCTGTCTTTTTAACTAAAGGGGTCATGGTGATTTGGTGAGTAGGCTACTTACCATATATCCACCGGGTGTTATATTTTACCTTCCAATATTGTTCCTAAGTGGTGATGGTGTATAGAATCAACTTGCTTCAGTGATATGGACATTATTTTTATTTCACTTATTTGATCATCTGTCATCATTTTTTTGCACATTATACAGTGGTGTGAAAAAGTGTTTGCCCCCTTCCTCATTTCCTGTTCCTTTGCATGTTTGTCACACTTAAGTGTTTCGGAACATCAAACCAATTTAAACAATAGTCAAGGACAACACAAGTAAACACAAAATGCAATTTGTAAATGAAGGTTTTATTATTAAAGGTGAAAAAAAATCCAAACCATCATGGCCCTGTGTGAAAAAGTGATTGCCCCCCTTGTAAAAACATACTATAACTGTGGTTGTCCACACCTGAGTTCAATTTCTCTAGCCACACCCAGGCCTGATTATTGCCACACCTGTTCACAATCAAGGCATCACTTAAATAGGAGCTGCTTGACACAGTAAGGTCCACCAGAAGATCCTTAAAAGCTACACATCATGCCGAGACCCAAAGAAATTCAGGAACAATTGAGAAAGAAAGTAATTGAGATCTATCAGTCTGGAAAGGGTTATAAAGCCATTTCCAAAGCTTTGGGAATCCAGCGAACCACAGTGAGAGCCATTATCCACAAATGGCGAAGACATGGAACAGTGGTGAACCTTCCCAGGAGTGGCCGGCCGCCCAAAATTACCCCAAGAGCGCAGCGACGACTCATCCAAGAGGTCACAAAAGACCCCACAACAACGTCCAAGGAACTGCAGGCCTCACTTGCCTCAGTTAAGGTCAGCGTTCATGCCTCCACCATCAGGAAAAGACTGGTCAAAAATGGCCTGCATGGCAGAGTTCCAAGGAGAAAACCACTGCTGAGCAAAAAGAACATCAAAGCTCGTCTCAATTTCTCCACAACACATCTTGATGATCCCCAAGACTTTTGGGACAACATTCTGTGGACCGATGAGACAAAAGTGGAACTCTTTGGAAGGTGTGTGTCCAAGTATATCTGGCGTAAAAGGAACACTGCATTTCAGAAAAAGAACATTATACCAACAGTAAAATATGGTGGTGGTAGTGTGATGGTCTGGGGCTGTTTTGCTGCTTCAGGACCTGGAAGACTTGCCGTGATAAAAGGAACTATGAATTCTGCTGTCTACCAAGAGATCCTGAAGGAGAATGTCCGACCATCTGTTCGTGTACTCAAGCTGAAACGAACTTGGGTTCTGCAGCAGGACAATGATCCTAAACACACCAGCAAGTCCACCACCGAATGGCTGAAGAAAAACAAAATGAAGACTTTGGAGTGGCCTAGCCAAAGTCCTGACCTGAATCCTATTGAGATGTTGTGGTATGACCTTAAAAAGTCCGTTCATGCTCGAAAACCCTCTAATGTAACTGAATTAGGACAATTCTGCAAAGATGAGTGGGCCAAAATTCCTCCAGGACGCTGTAAAAGCCTCATTGCACGTTATCGCAAACGCTTGGTTGCAGTTGTTGCTGCTAAGGGTGGCCCAACCAGTTATTAGGTTTAGGGGGCAATCACTTTTTCACACAGGGCCATGATGGTTTGGATTTTTTTTCACCTTTAATAATAAACACCTTCATTTACAAATTGCATTTTGTGTTTACTTGTGTTGTCCTTGACTATTGTTTAAATTGGTTTGATGTTCCGAAACACTTAAGTGTGACAAACATGCAAAGGAACAGAAAATGAGGAAGGGGGCAAACACTTTTTCACACCACTGTATTTCAACATACTATTTTTGTATTTTATACTTGCACTCTAATTTATGTAATATGTATTGAGCTATTACTGTTATATATATTGAGCAGTTGAGCACTTTATTTTTTTGCCACTAATCTCACCATTTGTGTTTATTACCTGTATAGCGCCCCCTTATCACTTACAACCCTCATTTCACAAAGTTAGCTTATTGCACTTTGAGGGGTGCAGCTTTTAAAATTTATTATATATCCACTTTATCTAGTTTAAGCGCGGGGTTATTTTTCTCTATCCAAAATTATGGGAAGCCTGAAAACATGACATGTTGGGGCACCTTGAGGACTGGAGTTGAGAAACACTGGGGTAGAGTATTAAGTACCAGGATTTAAAATATGTATGTGGATAGATCTATTTTTTACAAACTCTTTCTCAGTAACACAATACTAGCGAAAGAGTCCTGGTCGTTTACAGGTGTGTCAATGTTGTTTATGCGAGAAAGTATGTCAATTCATGGTTCTCAGAGGTACACAAAAAATTTTGAGAGGAGATGTGTCCAATCTGCATGTACCATGTGTCTCTTGGTCTTTGTGGATAAACAGTAAAAGACAAGCTTTACTTAGGATACACATATAATGGCCAAGTTAAAGGTAAAATGATAATGGGGTTGGGAAAGAGGGGGGAGAAAAAAAAAGGAGGAGGGGAGGAAAAAGTTAGGTATGTTTGGAGGTATAAGGAAAGGAGGGGGAGAGAGGGGGAGAGAGGGGGAGGGGCCACCCCCTGCTCCCTCTGGGTATTGTTGTGGTTGATCTTGACTCCAGCAGTGTAATGGCAGGGTCACGTATATGCTTTAAGGGGAGAGACTTATCACATGCGATGAATATAGGAGAACGCCAACATGTTTCGGACTTTTGAGTCCTTTTTCATAGGCAAATTATAGTCCGTCTGCAGCCAATGGTGCAGTGGTCCGTCACATCGGCCAACTCAATCAGCTGTGAAGGCTGCCTGTGGCGCCTATTCACAGCTGATTTCACTTACCTGCACTGCCATTTATAGCCTGCACCAGCGGCATTCAGTATGCTGTTGGTTCCAGGCCGTGCAGGTGCATATCCATCTAATCAGGTAAATACATATTTGACACATTATACTTAGGACCATCCAGTAGTAGCATTCATTTGCTCTACTTACCATTCCCTATTTTTCTTTACTTTAATGTCTTTCAGATGTTTTACAGACCCAGCCGGTGAAGCATTGATACAGGTGATACACCTGTTCAGTGGAGATCTTGCAGCACATATAGAGCCCACCAGTCTGCCTAGAGCTCTGTGCTAACTGCACATGACACACTTGTTCCTACTACAGCTGACTTTTCTATATGCTATTTAGCATCTTTAATGTCTCTGGTGTCTATCTGAGGGGGATTCTCATATATGTGAGTATATCTAAAAGATTAATTTCCTATCAATGTACTTGGCTTCTCAATACTGTGCCTTATCATTACATACTGTTTTACTTATTTTTCTAATATCATTATTGTGCAATACTGTCTGGTCTATCTACTTAAACATCCCCAGGGGTACTGGCTGTGCCTTGTGCACTAGGCCTTCTTTTTTGATAATACAGGGATGAGATAGACCGGCCCCCTCCACGCACCGCCACCTCATGCCTGCCACAGTTATGCTTTAAGGGGGGATGGCCTATGTAGGGGGGGGGGGGACTGTAGGTCAAATTAAATTTGCATTATTATGGTTGTTCAATAGAAAGAGGATATACCATTGCATATGGTTTCCCTAAACTTAACTAGAAATTGTATTTAAATGGGAGAATTCTGAAGTTGTATGGAAGTATGTCCAGCATGCCCACTTTGAGCTAAATTTAGTCAGTGTGTCCCAAGTTATGTGTATCAATTCCTCCATTTCTGCTTTTTTGTGTATTCGATGGAGCCATTCCTTGACTAAGGGGGGATGAGGAGAACCCCAGTGTAATGGTATGCACTGTTTTGCTGCATCAGCCATGTGCATGGCTAATGATTTCTGATGGTTTTGTGAGAAAAAAGATGAATGGTGAAGGAAAAATTGTGCAGTGGAGTGTTCTAGTTCATAAGTGGCTACCACCACTATGCACCTTACTTCATGCCAAAAGGGTTGGATCTGTGGGCATGACCACCATGTATTCAACAGTGCACCCTTGTCTGAGCGGCAGTACCAGCAGTTCTTAGTCTTTTTCCTATGTATCTATTATTCATTAGTAAATTAATTATCCTGTAGGCTTGTAATGCTTGGGTCCCCCACCAGTTTAATTGGATCATGTATAAGAGTCAGTGTACAAAGAAATTAGAATTTTGCTTCATATGTGGGTTTGTGAAATATTTGTAGAGAATTTGGAATGCATTATTTGAATTTAAATTGAATCTTTTGTAGTGGTATACACTTTGCAAATTGCTCATGTGTTGGTGACAGATTATATATAGTTACATAGTTAATCTGGTTGAAAAAAAAAGACACTAGTCGATCCAGTTCAACCAATATATATAAAAAAAAAAAAAAAAATACACGCACACACAAATTGAAAATCTCCATATGAACTATCATGTACGCATCATTGATCCAAGGTAAAAAAAAAAAAAACAATAAAGCAAGATCCAATTTGCTCAAGCGGGAATAAAAATGTTCCTGCCCCCCCCCCAGAGGTCATCGGATATTCCCTTGATGAACTTTACCTATAAATGTAAAGAGTGCCCCCTGGTCCTCTGTGATGACCTTAAGATGAAGTACCGAGTTCACTATATGGATCACTTATGTATTTATACAGTACATGTTAATCTCCTCTTCTCAAGAGAGAATAGATTCAGTTCAGCTAATCTTTCCTCATAGCTGTGCTCCTCCATGGCACTCATCAGCTTGATTGCCCTTCTCTGCACTTTCTCCAGTTCCCCGATATCCTTTTTGTGAACTGGTGCCCAAAACTGAACTGCGTATTCCAGATAAGGTTTACTAACGATTTGTACAGGGGTAAAATCATGTGTTTCCCAATGCTGTCCATACCTATCTTAATATGAGAAAGGATTTTGCTCTGCTTGGCATTGCATGCCTTTGTTAAAGCATAACTCCACTTTTGTTGAGAAAACCTTCCCCCTGGGTGATCTATGTACATTGCAAGGATTTTAACAAACTTTGTTGCAGATTCCTACCTTTTGTTATTCTGGAAAAATCCCTGTGTGTTTCCCTGTGCCCATGTGGGAAAGTGAATACAATGGGAGTGGTTTCATAATTATCAATCAGTTGTGCACCTGCAGGGCTCTAATGAGGAAAGCTGTTGGGCCTGCATCCCTTTAGCCATGATTTCCTATTGAAAGTATCTCACCAAAATTACATTTTCTTACAGGGGATGCCGGAATCTAACTTGTATCTTGTTCAGTCTTCTGGTAAAATCAGTGAGCCAATCACACAAGCAGGAAATTATGATTATGGGGGGGCATTCTGTGCACATTCTGTGCACAGAACACCTCCAGGTAGCCACATTGCACATATTCATAAACTTACAGAGCTGCAGATTGAAATGGAAAGGCAACTTTTAATAACATTTAATTACAATATGACTTGTGTCAGAATTATACAGTGGTGTGAAAAAGTGTTTGCCCCCTTCCTCATTTCCTGTTCCTTTGCATGTTTGTCACACTTAAGTGTTTCGGAACATCAAACCAATTTAAACAATAGTCAAGGACAACACAAGTAAACACAAAATGCAATTTGTAAATGAAGGTGTTTATTATTAAAGGTTAAAAAAAATCCAAACCATCATGGCCCTGTGTGAAAAAGTGATTGCCCCCTAAACCTAATAACTGGTTGGGCCACCCTTAGCAGCAACAACTGCAACCAAGCGTTTGCGATAACGTGCAATGAGGCTTTTACAGCGTCCTGGAGGAATTTTGGCCCACTCATCTTTGCAGAATTGTCCTAATTCAGTTACATTAGAGGGTTTTCGAGCATGAACGGCCTTTTTAAGGTCATACCACAACATCTCAATAGGATTCAGGTCAGGACTTTGGCTAGGCCACTCCAAAGTCTTCATTTTGTTTTTCTTCAGCCATTCGGTGGTGGACTTGCTGGTGTGTTTAGGATCATTGTCCTGCTGCAGAACCCAAGTTCGTTTCAGCTTGAGTACACGAACAGATGGTCGGACATTCTCCTTCAGGATCTCTTGGTAGACAGCAGAATTCATAGTTCCTTTTATCACGGCAAGTCTTCCAGGTCCTGAAGCAGCAAAACAGCCCCAGACCATCACACTACCACCACCATATTTTACTGTTGGTATAATGTTCTTTTTCTGAAATGCAGTGTTCCTTCTACGCCAGATATACTTGGACACACACCTTCCAAAGAGTTCCACTTTTGTCTCATCGGTCCACAGAATGTTGTCCCAAAAGTCTTGGGGATCATCAAGATGTGTTGTGGAGAAATTGAGATGAGCTTTGATGTTCTTTTTGCTCAGCAGTGGTTTTCTCCTTGGAACTCTGCCATGCAGGCCATTTTTGCCCAGTCTTTTCCTGATGGTGGAGGCATGAACGCTGACCTTAACTGAGGCAAGTGAGGCCTGCAGTTCCTTGGACGTTGTTGTGGGGTCTTTTGTGACCTCTTGGATGATTCGTCGCTGTGCTCTTGGGGTAATTTTGGGCGGCCGGCCACTCCTGGGAAGGTTCACCACTGTTCCATGTCTTCGCCATTTGTGGATAATGGCTCTCACTGTGGTTTGCTGGATTCCCAAAGCTTTGGAAATGGCTTTATAACCCTTTCCAGACTGATAGATCTCAATTACTTTCTTTCTCAATTGTTCCTGAATTTCTTTGGGTCTCGGCATGATGTGTAGCTTTTAAGGATCTTCTGGTGGACCTTACTGTGTCAAGCAGCTCCTATTTAAGTGATGCCTTGATTGTGAACAGGTGTGGCAATAATCAGGCCTGGGTGTGGCTAGAGAAATTGAACTCAGGTGTGGACAACCACAGTTATAGTATGTTTTAACAAGGGGGGCAATCACTTTTTCACACAGGGCCATGATGGTTTGGATTTTTTTTCACCTTTAATAATAAACACCTTCATTTACAAATTGCATTTTGTGTTTACTTGTGTTGTCCTTGACTATTGTTTAAATTGGTTTGATGTTCCGAAACACTTAAGTTTGACAAACATGCAAAGGAACAGGAAATGAGGAAGGGGGCAAACACTTTTTCACACCACTGTAAATGCTGTTGCATGAATGTTACGAATTGTTAATGTTTTTTTTTTTTTTTGATAATAATAATAATAATAAACATATGAAATTAAAATACATTATAGGCATATGCACGTAGTGTGCTATTGCTCACCCTTATCTCCCCATGCACACAGCCAACGTTACAGTTTCTTAGACTGAACTCAGCATCTAGTCAAGTGGCAGAAAGTGCGTAGTGATGCTAAGTCCATGGATGAAACATACTTGTCTATTAACTAAAGGCAGAAGTGCTAGAGAATTTAACGGATATGAACGGCAACTGCTGGTTTGGCTGCCCTACAAACTGGTGCTGGGGGAGGAATACTGGACAGTACACTCACAACACAGGGGAAGCGGGGGGGGATACTAGACACAGGAGCTGTGGGGAGGGGGGGTACTGGAATAAGATAGGTGGGGTGGAAAAAATAGACACTGAGGGGCTAGGGAGGTAGCGGGGGACAATATATATGTAGGCATTCTGGAAACACATGGATCCCACCAAAGTACTACCTCATATTTTAAAGACACGTGGAGGCAATTTGCAATCATGTATCTTTGAATAATATCGGTATGCAGCACAGCCGAGTGGCAGCCCAGACAGAGGCGCTTCTTCTCATCCTGTACCTGATCGGATAGGCAGCTGGTAAATGTTGGGATCTATATGAATGATAGGAGTCAGATAACACACTTCTATCTATCCTACAAGAATGTGTGTCACCATTAACGGAGCTCTTACCTGGCCATAAACACTGTAAAACACTGTACTCTGTGATACACAAGCTTTAAGTGAGTATAATTCTTGGAAAGGTCCAAAGGGCAGACTGGAAAACTGGTGCGGCACCCAGCAGTGGTGACAAAATATAGGGGAGACACATAAGATACCTCATTATACATAATATATCTAGTGATATAATTAATATATATATATATATATATATATATATATATATATATATAATATATACACACACAAAGTGTGAGGAGTATCGAGCCAGCTTCTCATTCGAGCATCAGGGGTTTTGGTTATGGCACTCTCCTTGACTATATGTCAACCTTTAAGGTGATTAATGTGGCTAGTCTCTGGGTGCCATCTACCTATCTGCCAACTGCAAGTACCTGTTTGCTTTGCTCAGTTAGCACCTGCCAAGGTGCGGTAGTCAGGCACTATAGCATTGTGTCTAAGACCTTGGGGCAACCACGTACCAGAAGGCCTGCTTGGCTTATGTGAAAGGGTGCTGATATAGTTGAAGAACGCAGAAGCCAGCTATAGTGTCTGACCACCTATGTTGGGTTAGACATGACAAAAATATATTTACAGGTGGCAAGTGTAATTTCTATTTTTTATAAATTAGAGTAAAAGTAGAAATGTCACTATGTGAGTTATTCAATAAGCAACCGTGTTTGCTGTTGTAGTAAACTAATAAGAAAATTTCTGCTTTTGCAACAAGGTAAAGCTTCTTCATTAGTATTTTTTCATAGTTTTAGAAATTTTATTTTAATCATTATTACAAAAAATAACAAATATCCCAGTCTCCCTGTTCTTACCTTGCAGGGAGGTGAGCATTCAGATCCCTGGTAGTAGAGAGGGCAGCTAAATGCCAGGGCCAAGGTAGGCCATGAGTTAAAATGTATCTCTCTCTTGGAGCTCTGGGAAGTCGAGGTGCTGTGCTGGCAATGGCATAGATATAAGACCCCTTCACACTGGGGAATTTTTCAGGTGTTTTTCAGGCGCTTTAGCGTTAAAAAAAAGTGCCTGTAAAACACTTGAAAGAAGCCGCAACTGCAATCCCAATGTGAAAGCCCGAGTGCTTTCACACTGAGATCCCTTTCACACTGGGGCGTTTTTCAGGCACTTTAGCATTGAAAATAGCGCCTGTAAAGCGCCTGAAAGAAGCCGCAATTGCAATCCCAATGTGAAAGCCCGAGTGCTTTCACACTGAGGCGCTGCGCTGGTAGGGCGTCAAAAAAAGTCCTGCAAGGAATGATTTTCTATGACAAAAACATAAAATAAGTAACACTAGTTTATTTCATATATACATCAAAAGAACATTTTTGCAATGTATGCACTCCTTGACACAGCCCTTTACTGACACAGACCGATATACTTACTCACACCCACTTAAAATATACACATACACACAGACACACACTAACCCATAAAGACAGACACACACCTTAACTGGCAGACATAATGACCAATGAATGAACTGCCTTGTACACACAGACAGACTGACCCATACATACACAGAATCACAGACAACCCCATACACACTCACATTGACCCATACACCCACAGACTGACCCCATACTCACTCACACACACTGACAAATCAATATGATTTATTTGCAAAAAAAGTCATACAAGTTTATGATTCTAACATTCTAAAAGTGGGGTGTACAGTTAATACTTACTATGAAGTGCTTAAAACCTCATGTGTGGATCTATTTGATTATTCCTCATCCATGTCTAGCATTCCGCATGCATGTGTGACGTCACTAAATTGCAAATAAAAAAATTGAGAGAGGGATATAAATGAGCAAAAATGATTAATGGAATCATGGAAGGTGAGTAAGGGAAAATTGATAAGGCTCTCACGTGTTTGAGGGTGCCAAAGGGAACATACTTTTCCATGATGAAATCCATAGTGTGGTGAGATGTCTTCCAATGTGACCTACAAGATTTATTTTCTGAGGGCAGGTGGCAGCAGTCTGCAGTAGTAGCACAGTAGGAGGAGAGCCACAGTGTTTGTGGGAGTATTGTGAGCCATGGAATTAAAGAGTAGGTTTCTTTTTGGAATGCTAACATATATTTGGTGGAAAAATTGGGAACCATGGAGTGAAAACATTACTCCAAAACGATAGAAAAATAAACAAACTAACCCCAGCTTGGGTTGATCACATTCTTTGAAATGGTGGTAGTAGATATTGGATTTATAATTATTATATTATTATTATTATTATTAAAATTATTATTACCCAAGTGAATCGATCTACTTCAATTGAACCTGTGGCAAATAATCAATACAACAAAACCAAAAATAATGTCAGGAATGGATATCTATACAAATTAATGAATATGTTAAAGTGTTTTTTACACCCTGTACAACCACTTTTTACCTACAGGTAAGCCTATATTAAGGCTTACTTGTAGGTGCTGGAAATATCATTTAAACCTCCACGGTTTAGGAGATATCTACAAAAGTGACGTGCGCCAATGTCTACGGCACATGCGCCGTACACAAAGGCGCAGGCGGACTTTAGAAACATCGATCGTGCCATTTCTAAAGTAGGTCATGACGTGACTGGCACCCCGTGTTCATAGCATACTAGCTTATTATGTAATACTCAACTGGAATCGAAGCCCCCTGCTATGGTGCCTGACACAGCACCGGCCGGCGACATGTCATCCCGGAGTTATTATTTCCGGGTATTGCGGCTCCGTCGCTGTGATTGGCCGGAGCCGCGATACCCGAAAGTAACTCCAGGATGAAATGTCACCAGCCGTTGCTGTGTCAGGCACCGCAGCCGGGGCTTCGATCCCAGATGAGTATTACATAATGAGCTAGTATGCTATGCATACTAGCTCCTTATGCCTTTGTCTTGCAGGTGTTAGATTTGTTATCCCCCCCCCCCACCCAAAAATAAATCATTGAATAATATAGACTGAGGCTGATCACAGCTTCTCATGCTCTCTCAGTCTCTACATTGTGATTGATACTTTATCGTATATTCATTAAACATATTGATTTTGGTACATATCCTGACATGCACTATATTTGCTTTTGTTGTATTTAGTATTTGGCATCTAAAGGGTCAGGATAGCCCAGCTTTGGGAGATTGACTTTGAGAAAGGTCATCTGCTCCATCAGCTTTGGGGCAAGTTGTGATCTCTGTGGACACAGAATATTTCCAGTGATAGAAAATACCCGCTCACTTTGGATGGAGGTCGGGGGGCAGGAAAGTAGCTCTTGGGCCACCACGGAAAGAGCAGGCCAAATACCCCTCTTCTCATCTTAATACTGTAATGGATCTGTAGTAGAGGGCAAATGTGGTTCTGACAGGTAAAGTTTTACATGATCTGACACAATGCTTTGTTTCATGGTGGGCAGTCTTGTGGGTCCAACCAAAGAATGTAGTGCCAAACTCCAAACGTCAGGTGTACTGGTGGGCCCTCCAGCAGTGGTGGTGCTGATACTAGTAGGTGATGGTGGCACAATGTCACTATCAAGCTCCTCCTGCTCATATTCCTCATCACCCTGTAACAGCATAAACAATTTTCTGTGCCTGTCAAACACCCTCTGAATTAATAGATCCCTGTAGGTAGTAAGGGAACTAGTAAGGAGTGCCATTTTTCCCTTGATTCTGGGATCGCACATAGAGGCATCCTTCTATTTAATTGTGCATTGAGCCGCCTTACAATTGCAGCAACATCGGCAACTATGCCGCCAGGCAAGGGCATTTTATTCACAAGATAGGTGTAGAGATGGATGTCTTGAGCCAGATTTGCATTCCCTTGGCTCAATTTTTCTGTAACATCTCTAAAAGGGCTAAGCACCGCCACAACCTGAGTAATTATTTTCCATTCATCCCTGCTCAGTGGCCTAGCTACACCAATCACATGATCATTTGACATGGTATGTATGGGCTTTTGCTGTTCCAGGATTCATTCCAGCATCTCCAAAGTGGAGTTCCAACGGGTGACTACATCAGTCTTCAATCAATGCTGTGGAACGCCAGCCATACTTTGCTCAAGTCCGAGTATATTGCTGTCTTTGACACTTCAAAGAAAATGGCCTGCTATCTTTCTACAGGAGTCTAAAATAGCAGACAGTTTTGTAGTGCCACTTTCATCCAAAGCAGCCTTAACAACGAGATGCAGGGCATGTGCAGAGCAACGAATGCCAACAAATTTTCCATCACGCACGGCCTTGAGCATGTTTGCTGCAGCATCGGTGACTATAGAGCCCATCTTTGGCTGTGTGCCTGCCTCCTCCCCAAGCCACTCCGCCACCATTTTCTCAAGTGCACGTAAAATATTTAGAGCACTGTGCTGCTCGTCCATCACTTCAGCATGCAGCAAGAATGTGCGAAGCCCCTGGTTAACAGTTACTGATGCCTTAGCCCCTGTGCTTCTTAGCCCTGCTTTTTTATGGATTTGTTGTCACTCCTTGGGCTGCCACCAGTGCACCGTCAATGACAAAAAGGCATGTTGCCCACTGGGAGCGCTCCACAAGTCTGTAGTAAAATGGATAGACTGGCCAGCTGCTCTGCCAAGCTCCTCTTTCAATAATCCAACACAGGAATTATACAAAGAGGGTACAATTTTCCGACTAAAGGTAGTACGACAGGGGAGAATGTAGTGAGGTGCAACCGCCTTCTTGAGTTTTTTAAAAGGCTCTCCTTCAACTATATTAAAGGGTGCTCCCCCAACTGCTATTAGTTCCCCTATAAGACGGTTACTTTTATAGAACTGTTGGCGAGACATCCCTCTTGATTGAAAGCTGCTAAATTGTTGCAGTGTGGGCTGCTGTAAAGGAATGGGACGCCTCGTGTCAGCTACACAAGGAGTCCCTTGATCCCCCTGTCCCTTGTTCAGCCGTTTGGTGTCAATGTCAGAAGTAGTGCTGCTGCTTGCTCTCTTTTTACAGGGTGGAGCTGCAACTCCACTTTCTTCTCTGAGCAGTACTGGTGTATGGTGTGTACGAAAATGATAATTCATTCCTGAATTCTCCCACGGCTCACTTCCCTGCCACATAATTTGCATTTCACCATGCGCCCGTCACCAACTGAAACAAAATGTTCCCACATTTTTGAGTGCCGGTGGCCAGTGGCCGGTGAAGAATGTTGTGCAATTACTTCTGGTTGATGGGTATGTGCAGCTTCCGTGGCTTCTGAATAATTTGTTGGTCTAACAATTGTGGCAGTGGCACTACTTGCATGTGAGAGAGAGTTAGGCAAAACAACAATGTCGGAAGAGGATTCTAATGGTGCTGACACTCTTTTTGAGGGTGAGGAGGACTCTGTAAATAACAGAGGGGAGTAAGGACTCATAGAAATAATATCACCCTGATATTGTTGTAATTGTAGTGCCTCATATCCTATATTGAAATCTATTCCTTCTAGGTCAAGACCTTCAAGGGTCTTGACCTAGAGAGAGGGAGATCAAGGGACTCCTTGTGTAGCTGACAGGAGGGAAATGAGTTTCCTGTAATAAAAGGACCTCAATTTTTTGGGAGTGGTAGAGTTTAAAAAGCTTACGTCTTTTGACTGGGGAATTCATACCCTGAACGTTGTGGGTAAAAATACTTAGATGGTTAGAACAGTTGGTGTCAGTATGCATGGATCAGAGTAGAGGGTGCGTGCTGTGTAAAGAGATTTCTTACCCTGAACTCCTGGGATGGGAATCTGTAAATGTTCACCAGAAAAAAAAAACTAGTAATAATAGGAGGGAGATGTAAAAAAACGTCAGCATAGTGCAATGGGGTAATCAGCAACAGGCAAATTAAAAAGAAGGTTCCATATAGCTGAAATTCAAAACCAAACATTTTCAAGTACCATGGTATCCATTGAAATAAAGGAAAGTGTCCTCCGCGCTGTGCTATTAGATAGTGGAGTTCAATAATCCACACGTGTACAATAAATAAATATTAGTAAGTGCATGTGCATAAATATCCCATATGTACTATATGTGAAATAACTAAAGTGTGTTATCCGATGGAGATAAACATCCTCCTCGGAATATAAAGCAGCCAAAACTAATAGTGTTCACAAACACATAAACAAATGTATAAAATAAAGTGATCTAGCGCATAAATAAAACACACTCCTAAAATCATAAATATAAATTACCACTAACAATGTGCAATTTATACAATAAAAATGGATATAAAGTGCATCTGATGTGATATAAGTGAATAAATCAATAAATAAATATTAATAAAACACCAAGTGATGATTGATAATTCAGAAAAGAGTCTCTACTAAGTTATGGAGACAGGTGGACGGTACAATCAATGGATCACTAAGGTGGTGCCCGTAGAAAGGTGTACAGGAGGTGGGCAGAGTAGAAAGTTCTATGTAGGTCGTTTTTTGAATTGATATCCCTAGTATGCCAAAGACAGCTGTCAGCAAACGTGGTAAAAGAAATCCAATAACGGGCTATCTAGCCTCTCACCTCATAGATTCTTTCATTCAGCGTGTAGTCTACAATGGATCCGGTCTCCTTTGCTCTTGGGGTTCCTTTCCTTACTTGGAGGAGCCTTGCCCCGATACACTCTGTCGATAGCCGTCTCTGGAATCTCTGTCCTTTTGCCAGCCAAGCGCAGTGTGGGTCAATGTGGCCACTCTCCAAATTGATACCCCGCCAAACGGTGATGATGGGAGAAAGCAAAAGCAAAAAAGGAGTGCCTCCAATAGTGAAGTAAGTTGATAATAGGGGGCTTTATTTAACAAATAAAACATACAAGAAAAGTATATCTAAAATGGACTCTTACAATGAAAAAAATAATTCAAGCAAATAGCAAAGATAATGGCGTCTGAACGCCGATCTCACGTCACTTCCGGTTCAAAGGGTGACTGTTTCCGATCCCTCCCTACGCGTTACGTCATGTGACTTCATCAGGGGAACCGGATTGGTTGAACCCTCAATGTTTATATTATGTGAAACCGGAAATTGCATGGCGGCCATTTTGTTGTAGTCCGTTTTAAATAACGGGCTACGCCAGTCCTTTATTCTATGGAAGTATTTTAGCAACGTCTATATGTTGCCACTATATCTCCACATAAGTGAGGTATTAGTGTTTTACTCCATAAATGTCATTATGGTTCTATCTCTGGCTTATTATATTCGAGGTAGGTAATGTCCATGCATGCAGTGTTTCACTATAAGATAAAAAAATGTAACTCAAATGATATGTTGCAGCCAACTGGTGTATTAATAATCCCTTATAAGTAGTATAGATGCATAAATTTATGACTTAACGCAGCTCTCCAAAAATAAACTATACGGTCTGTTTATATATGTAACACCACCGGCCATTTTCTGGTGGCCTGTTGTGTTATTGTAACCATTCAGTGCACATAGTGCAGTGTGGGTTAGTGATGCTCTATATTATACAGAAGGCACCCCGCGGCCATTTTTTAGTGGTCCGTTGTGTCAGTATGGATCTTCCATTTTGGAATAAGCCGCTGTGTGCATCTAGACATACTTTGCTGACAATCCTAGTCAAGTATGTCTAAGTGGGGGAAGTAGAGAAAAAGAAGGCACCCCGCGGCCATTTTCTAGTGGCCCGTTGTGTCAGTGTGGATCTTCCATTTTGGAATAGGCCGCTGTGTTAATCTAGACATACTTTGCTGACAGTCCTAGTCAGGTATGTCTAGGTAGAGGAAAAGTATGTCTAAGTAGAGAAAAACAAGCTTCAGTCACATGACTGAAAGCTTGTGAAGAACTCTTAATTATATTAAAACCAAAGCAACATCATATAGAAAAAGTTAAAAACCTATTTAAAATAATTGTTAAAATATATAAACAATTAGATAAGCTCTTTTATTGGTCCATGAGTAAGTAATCATTAATGTTAAAAGGAACTAGTATGTGTATCACCGCCAATAAGTTAATGCGGATAAATACGTGACCAATCAGAGTCCGGATTATCAAAAATTACGGAAACAAAATGGTGAGTCACTAGTTAGTGTAAATGTAAAATACTGCTCCAAGTACTTAGTGAATAAAAATGAATAAAACAGACTACTAATGATGCAATTAATTGTTTACGACCTAATAAAAGTGGTAAAATCGATCGTAGTCTGATTAATGGAATTTTAAATATTCTAAAAACGCATAATAAAATTGCAATATACATTTCTGTTGAATAAGGAAACGTCAGGTTATAATGTGTATATGTACCGGAAATGACCTGATGGCTAATACATACATTTCATTTATTGGTTCATATCGGAAGATTAAAGGTTAAAAATTACTTAAAAAACAGTTTACATCAAATTCCACATTTAACCCTTCAGGTACTAAAGTTCTCATAGTAAATATCCACATGGATTCTTTCTGGCTAATCGTGCGTATCTTATGACTACCCCTCCATGATGGTTTATACTTTTCTATTCCCCAAAACTGCATTTGAGAAGGGTCTCTGTTGTGTACTAGATCAAAGTGTTTAGATACATTGTGCTTAGGGAATCCTTTAATAATGTTATTGACATGCTCTTTGATTCTGACTTTCAGTTGTCTTTTTGTCCTCCCTATATACTGCAAATTGCAGCTGCACTGTATACAATAGACAGCCCCCTCTGTATGACACCCTATAAAATCACGTATTTTATGGGTCTGTCCAGTACTGGTTGATGTGAATTCGGTCCTTTTTCCTTGGAATTTCTTCGATTTGCGACACGCAAAGCAGTTTCTACAAGGATAGAATCCTATACCTGAAAAAAATGTGTAACCTGGTTTGGTAGGTGGCTCTATGACCGATTTCACTACTAGATCTCTCAAAGTGGGTGCTCTTTTAAAAACAATATTGGGATTCACTGGTAAAATAGTTTTGAGATCTCTATCATTTGTTAGTATATGCCAGTGTCGTTTAATCAATCTGGTAACCTCCTTATGTTGGATATTAAAATCTAGTATAAGACATGGTGCTTGGTAATGTATCGTATTTGTATCCTTTGGTTTAGTTTGCAGCATTGTCGTTCTATCCATGTCCCTTACTTGCATTATTTGTTTCTTTATCCAATCATCCTTATACCCATTTTCCTTAAATCGATTTCCTATGAGGTCTGCCTGTTTTATAAAATCCTCCGGTTTGGTGCAATTCCTTCGTAACCTTACCAACTGGCCTTTGGGTATATTAAAGAGCCAGGGTTTGAAATGACAACTATTGATAGACAAATAACTGTTGGCATCAACATTTTTGAAGTGTGTTTTAGTGACTATCCTTTTTCCCTCTATGGATATATTCAAGTCAAGGAAATCTATTGCTTTCTCATCTATCTTCCACACTAAATTAATGTTTCTGTCATTTATGTTCAAATTTCCCAAAAACTTCTCCAAAGATAATTTGCTTCCGTTCCATAAAATAATTAAATCATCGATGTATCTTCTGTATAGCGTTAATTCTGCTGGCATATTACAATACACTGCTTCCTCCTCCCAGTGGGCCATAAACGCATTAGCCACACTTGGGGCGAATTTGGCCCCCATTGCAATACCGATAGCTTGCCTGTAGTAGCATTGATTGTGCCAAAAATAACTATATTTCAAACAGAAGTCCAGGCATTTAATCAAAAATTTTCTCTGTTTGCATACCAAGGTACTGTGTGTTCTCAGTAGCCATTTTGTGGCTGCACACGCTTCGTGATGTTGGACTATAGTGTATAACGAAGACACATCAGCGGTCGCCAGTAATGTGCGACCTTCCAAGACTGGTACTGTGTTTAATAGTTGTAACACATGTTTGGTGTCTTTCAAATATGCCCTTGTACTTTGTACTGCTGGCTGTATAAAATGGTCTATATATTCTCCTACTCTTGAAGTTAGAGAATCAATGCCATTTACTATCAGTCTACCCGGAGGTGATACTTTATCCTTATGTATCTTTGGGATAGTGTAAATAATCGGAGTTCTGCAAGCCTCTGGAATTAAATACTTCGCTTCTTTCTTGTTTAGGATATCTTTTTTGATACCCAAATTAACTACCAATTCCAGCTCTTTCTTGTAAGCATTTGTGGGATTTCCTAACAGTTTAATATACGTCTGCTCATCCTGTAATTGTCTTTCTAGTTCTTGTAGGTATTGCTCCTTCGATTGTATGACCACTGCTCCTCCCTTGTCGGCTGGTCGTATGACTATATCTTTCCGTTGTTTTAATGATTTTATGCCATTTTTTATGTGAATAGGGTCAGAGACTCGTTTGATCTCAAGGGATTGTAAATCTTCAATCACTAATCTTTTGAATACCTCAATATGTTGGTTATTAGTGATCTTTGGATTGTATACTGAGTTATTCCGCAGCGTACTATGTATCGGTAATTCAACATTCCTTTCGATATTGGTTCTAGATTGAAATGGGTTACTCATAATATACTTCTTGATATTTAGTTTTCTAATATATTTTTGAATCCCAATATAGGCATCAAATTTATTAAGATTTTTGACAGGGGCATGTTTGAGCCCTTTGTCTAGTACAGCCAATTCGTCTATCGAAATGGATTTGCCACTTAAATTAACGACTCCTTCTCCAACTACTCTCTTTTTCTCTTGGACTCTCTTTCCCGCTCTGTAGCCTCTCTTGTTTCGGGGCTGTCGGCAATTCTGTCCTCCTCCGGTTTTCTCCTCGGCGAGCGGTGTAGTTCCCGCGGTGATCTTCTGGGGGAGTTGTGTCTCCTCTCCCTGTCTAAAAAAGCCCCTTGTTGATTCCTTTCATGTTGATATTGCTGGTGTGCATTCTCATAATAATGATGATCCTGATGTTGTCTAAGAGGTTCGAACCTGTTATGAGTATATACTGGACTTCTGTCCGATCTTGCTTGTTGATAGTATTGTTGTTGTACTGGCGGTCCTCTGGAGTCTTTCTGGTTGTGTTGCCAATTGTTGTATGGTTTTTTAAAAGGTTTCTTAAATGATTTTTTCCAGAATTTCTTTGGTGTTTGTTGCCCATATTGGCCCAGATTACGTGGGTCTTGGTATGATCTTGGTGTCTCATACTGATGTTGATTCCTTTGGTCGTAGTTTGATCTGGCCATAGATGGATCTCCATTATCATATTGATGTTGATTTCTTTGATCATATTGATATTGATTTCTTTGATCATAATTAGACCTGGCCATAGATGAATCTACATTATCCCACCTCGGTCCATTGGGTGGGTATAGAGATGTAGGGTCCTGTATCCGTACCTCCCTCATTGGAGTTGCATAATTGGATGGCTGCGTTACTTGTTCTGGTTTATTCTGCCACTTAAAGGCACGATTGGCTTTATAATCTGCAACATCTCTCTGGTACTTTTTGATCTTCCGTTGTTGCGCTTCTAAGTCTTTAGTAATGAGATCTTTATTGAGTTGTAAAGCTAGTTTCTTGAAGTCGGCTGAGTCCTTGTATGGTTCCAATTTTGTTTTGGTTTCTTCAATTAGTGTTTCAATAGCCTGAGTTTTTCTTTGTTTTCTTTTCAATAGTAGTCTCAAACAATCTACACTTCTACTATTAAAAAATTCGAACCATTCCTCCATGGAATCTTTATCCATTAATCCATCATTAGGTGGTATGTCCCATCGTAAACGCCTGGGGACTATATTTTCTCTTATGTACCGTTCAAATGTGTTCGTATCCCACCATAAATTAACTTTTTTCTCCATTTGCTGGCCAAGTTTTTTGACCATTCCTTCCAAATCATTATTACGTGTTTTAATTTGTGAATTAAAAACATCATCTAAATTAACACTTCTATTTTCTAAAAAAGTGAACACATCCATAGTAGCAGCAGAGGGAAAAATGTGAAGTATACCAGTGAAATAAAGGAAAGTGTCCTCCGCGCTGTGCTATTAGATAGTGGAGTTCAATAATCCACACGTGTACAATAAATAAATATTAGTAAGTGCATGTGCATAAATATCCCATATGTACTATATGTGAAATAACTAAAGTGTGTTATCCGATGGAGATAAACATCCTCCTCGGAATATAAAGCAGCCAAAACTAATAGTGTTCACAAACACATAAACAAATGTATAAAATAAAGTGATCTAGCGCATAAATAAAACACACTCCTAAAATCATAAATATAAATTACCACTAACAATGTGCAATTTATACAATAAAAATGGATATAAAGTGCATCTGATGTGATATAAGTGAATAAATCAATCAATAAATATTAGTAAGACACCAAGAGATGATTGATAATTCAGAAAAGAGTCTCTACTAAGTTATGGAGACAGGTGGACGGTACAATCAATGGATCACTAAGGTGGTGCCCGTAGAAAGGTGTACAGGAGGTGGGCAGAGTAGAAAGTTCTATGTAGGTCGTTTTTTGAATTGATATCCCTAGTATGCCAAAGACAGCTGTCAGCAAACGTGGTAAAAGAAATCCAATACCGGGCTATCTAGCCTCTCACCTCATAGATTCTTTCATTCAGCGTGTAGTCTACAATGGATCCGGTCTCCTTTGCTCTTGGGGTTCCTTTCCTTACTTGGAGGAGCCTTGCCCCGATACACTCTGTCGATAGCCGTCTCTGGAATCTCTGTCCTTTTGCCAGCCAAGCGCAGTGTGGGTCAATGTGGCCACTCTCCAAATTGATACCCCGCCAAACGGTGATGATGGGAGAAAGCAAAAGCAAAAAAGGAGTGCCTCCAATAGTGAAGTAAGTTGATAATAGGGGGCTTTATTTAACAAATAAAACATACAAGAAAAGTATATCTAAAATGGACTCTTACAATGAAAAAAATAATTCAAGCAAATAGCAAAGATAATGGCGTCTGAACGCCGATCTCACGTCACTTCCGGTTCAAAGGGTGACTGTTTCCGATCCCTCCCTACGCGTTACGTCATGTGACTTCATCAGGGGAACCGGATTGGTTGAACCCTCAATGTTTATATTATGTAAAACCGGAAATTGCATGGCGGCCATTTTGTTGTAGTCCGTTTTAAATAACGGGCTACGCCAGTCCTTTATTCTATGGAAGTATTTTAGCAACGTCTATATGTTGCCACTATAACTCCACATAAGTGAGGTATTAGTGTTTTACTCCATAAATGTCATTCTGGTTCTATCTCTGGCTTATTATATTCGAGGTAGGTAATGTCCATGCATGCAGTGTTTCACTATAAGATAAAAAAATGTATAACTCAAATGATATGTTGCAGCCAACTGGTGTATTAATAATCCCTTATAAGTAGTATAGATGCATAAATTTATGACTTAACGCAGCTCTCCAAAAATAAACTATACGGTCTGTTTATATATGTAACACCACCGGCCATTTTCTGGTGGCCTGTTGTGTTATAGTGTGTGCCTGTGTGTGTTATTTGCATCTCTCAAAGTGGGTGCTCTTTTAAAAACAATATTGGGATTCACTGGTAAAATAGTTTTGAGATCTCTATCATTTGTTAATATATGCCAGTGTCGTTTAATCAATCTGGTAACCTCCTTATGTTGGATATTAAAATCTAGTATAAGACATGGTGCTTGGTTATGTATCATATTTGTATCCTTTGATTTAGTTTGCAACATTGTCGTTCTGTCCATGTCCCTTACTTGCAGATTAGTGATTGAAGACTTACAATCCCTTGAGATCAAACGAGGTCTCTGACCCTATCCACATAAAAAATGGCATAAAATCACTAAAACAACGGAAAGATATAGTCATACGACCAGCCGAACAAGGGAGGAGCAGTGGTCATACAATCGAAGGAGCAATACCTACAAGAACTAGAAAGGCAATTACAGGATTGAGCAGACGTATATTAAACTGTTAGGAAATCCCACAAATACTTACAAGAAAGAGCTGGAATTAGTAGTTAAATTTGGGTATCAAAAAAGATATCCTAAACAAGAAAGAAGCGAAGTACTTAATTCCAGAGGCTTGTGCAGAACTCCGATTATTTACACTATCCCAAAGATACATAAGGATAAAGTATCACCTCCGGGTAGACCGATAGTAAATGGCATTGATTCTCTAACTTCAAGAGTAGGAGAATATATAGACCATTTTATACAGCCAGCAGTACAAAGTACAAGGGCATATTTGAAAGACACCAAACATGTGCTACAACTGTTAAACACAGTACCAGTCTTGGAAGGTCGCACATTACTGGCGACCGCTGATGTGTCTTCGTTATACACTATAGTCCAACATCACGAAGCGTGTGCAGCCACTAAATGGCTACTGAGAACACACAGTACCTTGATATGCAAACAGAGAAATTTTTTGATTAAATGCCTGGACTTCTGTTTGAAATATAGTTATTTTTGGCACAATCAATGCTACTACAGGCAAGCTATCGGTATTGCAATGGGGGCCAAATTCGCCCCAAGTGTGGCTAATGCGTTTATGGCCCACTGGGAGGAGGAAGCAGTGTATTGTAATATGCCAGCAGAATTAAACGCTATACAGAAGATATATCGATGATTTAATTATCTTATGGAACGGAAGCAGACAAACTATCTTTGGAGAAGTTTTTGGGAAATTTGAATATAAATGACAGAAACATTAATTTAGTGTGGAAGATAGATGAGAAAGCAATAGATTTCCTTTGATATCACTAAATGACAGAAACATCATGGAAAATTTAGTGTGGTAAGACTATATTATACAGAAGGCACCTTATCTAATTGTTTATATATTTTAACAATTATTTTAAATAGGTTTTTAACTTTTTCTATATGATGTTGCTTTGGTTTTAATATAATTAAGAGTTCTTCACAAGCTTTCAGTCATGTGACTGAAGCTTGTTTTTCTCTACTTAGACATACTTTTCCTCTACCTAGACATACCTGACTAGGACTGTCAGCAAAGTATGTCTAGATTAACACAGCGGCCTATTCCAAAATGGAAGATCCACACTGACACAACGGGCCACTAGAAAATGGCCGTGGGGTGCCTTCTTTTTCTCTACTTCCCCCACTTAGACATACTTGACTAGGATTGTCAGCAAAGTATGTTTAGATGCACACAGCGGCTTATTCCAAAATGGAAGACCCATACTGACACAACGGACCACTAAAAAATGGCCGCGGGGTGCCTTCTGTATAATATAGAGCATCACTAACCCACACTGCACTATGTGCACTGAATGGTTACAATAACACAACAGGCCACCAGAAAATGGCCGGTGGTGTTACATATATAAACAGACCGTATAGTTTATTTTTGGAGAGCTGCGTTAAGTCATAAATTTATGCATCTATACTACTTATAAGGGATTATTAATACACCAGTTGGCTGCAACATATCATTTGAGTTACATTTTTTTATCTTATAGTGAAACACTGCATGCATGGACATTACCTACCTCGAATATAATAAGCCAGAGATAGAACCAGAATGACATTTATGGAGTAAAACACTAATACCTCACTTATGTGGAGATATAGTGGCAACATATAGACGTTGCTAAAATACTTCCATAGAATAAAGGACTGGCGTAGCCCGTTATTTAAAACGGACTACAACAAAATGGCCGCCATGCAATTTCCAGTTTTACATAATATAAACATTGAGGGTTCAACCAATCCGGTTCCCCTGATGAAGTCACATGACGTAACGCGTAGGGAGGGATCGGAAACAGTCACCCTTTGAACCGGAAGTGACGTGAGATCGGCGTTCAGACGCCATTATCTTTGCTATTTGCTTGAATTATTTTTTTCATTGTAAGAGTCCATTTTAGATATACTTTTCTTGTATGTTTTATTTGTTAAATAAAGCCCCCTATTATCAACTTACTTCACTATTGGAGGCACTCCTTTTTTGCTTTTGCTTTCTCCCATCATCACCGTTTGGCGGGGTATCAATTTGGAGTGTGGCCACATTGACCCACACTGCGCTTGGCTGGCAAAAGGACAGAGATTCCAGAGACGGCTATCGACAGAGTGTATCGGGGCAAGGCTCCTCCAAGTAAGGAAAGGAACCCCAAGAGCAAAGGAGACCGGATCCATTGTAGACTACACGCTGAATGAAAGAATCTATGAGGTGAGAGGCTAGATAGCCCGGTATTGGATTTCTTTTACCACGTTTGCTGACAGCTGTCTTTGGCATACTAGGGATATCAATTCAAAAAACGACCTACATAGAACTTTCTACTCTGCCCACCTCCTGTACACCTTTCTACGGGCACCACCTTAGTGATCCATTGATTGTACCGTCCACCTGTCTCCATAACTTAGTAGAGACTCTTTTCTGAATTATCAATCATCTCTTGGTGTTTTATTAATATTTATTGATTGATTTATTCACTTTATCACATCAGATGCACTTTATATCCATTTTTATTGTATAAATTGCACATTGTTAGTGGTAATTTATATTTATGATTTTAGGAGTGTGTTTATATTTATGCGCTAGATCACTTTATTTTATTCATTTGTTTATGTGTTTGTGAACACTATTAGTTTTGGCTGCTTTATATTCCGAGGAGGATGTTTATCTCCATCGGATAACACACTTTAGTTATTTCACATATAGTACATATGAGATATTTATGCACATGCACTTACTAATATTTATTTATTGTACACGTGTGGATTATTGAACTCCACTATCTAATAGCACAGCGCGGAGGACACTTTCCTTTATTTCACTGGTATACTTCACATTTTTCCCTCTGCTGCTACTATGGATGTGTTCACTTTTTTAGAAAATAGAAGTGTTAATTTAGATGATGTTTTTAATTCACAAATTAAAACACGTAATAATGATTTGGAAGGAATGGTCCAAAAACTTGGCCAGCAAATGGAGAAAAAAGTTAATTTATGGTGGGATACGAACACATTTGAACGGTACATAAGAGAAAATATAGTCCCCAGGCGTTTACGATGGGACATACCACCTAATGATGGATTAATGGATAAAGATTCCATGGAGGAATGGTTCGAATTTTTTAATAGTAGAAGTGTAGATTGTTTGAGACTACTATTGAAAAGAAAACAAAGAAAAACTCAGGCTATTGAAACACTAATTGAAGAAACCAAAACAAAATTGGAACCATACAAGGACTCAGCCGACTTCAAGAAACTAGCTTTACAACTCAATAAAGATCTCATTACTAAAGACTTAGAAGCGCAACAACGGAAGATCAAAAAGTACCAGAGAGATGTTGCAGATTATAAAGCCAATCGTGCCTTTAAGTGGCAGAATAAACCAGAACAAGTAACGCAGCCATCCAATTATGCAACTCCAATGAGGGAGGTACGGATACAGGACCCTACATCTCTATACCCACCCAATGGACCGAGGTGGGATAATGTAGATTCATCTATGGCCAGGTCTAATTATGATCAAAGAAATCAATATCAATATGATCAAAGAAATCAACATCAATATGATAATGGAGATCCATCTATGGCCAGATCAAACTACGACCAAAGGAATCAACATCAGTATGAGACACCAAGATCATACCAAGACCCACGTAATCTGGGCCAATATGGGCAACAAACACCAAAGAAATTCTGGAAAAAATCATTTAAGAAACCTTTTAAAAAAACATACAACAATTGGCAACACAACCAGAAAGACTCCAGAGGACCGCCAGTACAACAACAATACTATCAACAAGCAAGATCGGACAGAAGTCCAGTATATACTCATAACAGGTTCGAACCTCTTAGACAACATCAGGATCATCATTATTATGAGAATGCACACCAGCAATATCAACATGAAAGGAATCAACAAGGGGCTTTTTTAGACAGGGAGAGGAGACACAACTCCCCCAGAAGATCACCGAGGGAACTACACCGCTCACCGAGGAGAAAACCGGAGGAGGACAGAATTGCCGACAGCCCCGAAACAAGAGAGGCTGCAGAGCGGGAAAGAGAGTCCAAGAGAAAAAGAGAGTAGTTGGAGAAGGAGTCGTTAATCTAAGTGGCAAATCCATTTCGACAGACGAACTCGCTGTACTAGACAAAGGGCTCAAACATGCCCCTGTCAAAAATCTTAATAAATTTGATGCCTATATTGGGATTCAAAAATATATTAGAAAACTAAATATCAAGAAGTATATTATGAGTAACCCATTTCAATCTAGAACCAACATCGAAAGGAATGTTGAATTACCGATACATAGTACGCTGCGGAATAACTCAGTATACAATCCAAAGATCACTAATAACCAACATATTGAGGTATTCAAAAGATTAGTGATTGAAGACCTACAATCCCTTGAGATCAAACGAGTCTCTGACCCTATCCACATAAAAAATGGTATAAAATCACTAAAACAACGGAAAGATATAGTCATACGACCAGCCGACAAGGGAGGAGCAGTGGTCATACAATCGAAGGAGCAATACCTACAAGAACTAGAAAGACAATTACAGGATGAGCAGACGTATATTAAACTGTTAGGAAATCCCACAAATACTTACAAGAAAGAGCTGGAATTGGTAGTTAATTTGGGTATCAAAAAAGATATCCTAAACAAGAAAGAAGCGAAGTACTTAATTCCAGAGGCTTGCAGAACTCCGATTATTTACACTATCCCAAAGATACATAAGGATAAAGTATCACCTCCGGGTAGACCGATAGTAAATGGCATTGATTCTCTAACTTCAAGAGTAGGAGAATATATAGACCATTTTATACAGCCAGCAGTACAAAGTACAAGGGCATATTTGAAAGACACCAAACATGTGCTACAACTATTAAACACAGTACCAGTCTTGGAAGGTCGCACATTACTGGCGACCGCTGATGTGTCTTCGTTATACACTATAGTCCAACATCACGAAGCGTGTGCAGCCACTAAATGGCTACTGAGAACACACAGTACTTTGATATGCAAACAGAGAAAATTTTTGATTAAATGCCTGGACTTCTGTTTGAAATATAGTTATTTTTGGCACAATCAATGCTACTACAGGCAAGCTATCGGTATTGCAATGGGGGCCAAATTCGCCCCAAGTGTGGCTAATGCGTTTATGGCCCACTGGGAGGAGGAAGCAGTGTATTGTAATATGCCAGCAGAATTAACGCTATACAGAAGATACATCGATGATTTAATTATCTTATGGAACGGAAGCAAATTATCTTTGGAGAAGTTTTTGGGAAATTTGAACATAAATGACAGAAACATTAATTTAGTGTGGAAGATAGATGAGAAAGCAATAGATTTCCTTGACTTGAATATATCCATAGAGGGAAAAAGGATAGTCACTAAAACACACTTCAAAAATGTTGATGCCAACAGTTATTTGTCTATCAATAGTTGTCATTTCAAACCCTGGCTCTTTAATATACCCAAAGGCCAGTTGGTAAGGTTACGAAGGAATTGCACCAAACCGGAGGATTTTATAAAACAGGCAGACCTCATAGGAAATCGATTTAAGGAGAAAGGGTATAAGGATGATTGGATAAAGAAACAAATAATGCAAGTAAGGGACATGGACAGAACGATAATGTTGCAAACTAAACCAAAGGATACAAATACGATACATTAACAAGCACCATGTCTTATACTAGATTTTAATATCCAACATAAGGAGGTTACCAGATTGATTAAACGACACTGGCATATATTAACAAATGATAGAGATCTCAAAACTATTTTACCAGTGAATCCCAATATTGTTTTTAAAAGGGCACCCACTTTGAGAGATCTAGTAGTGAAATCGGTCATAGAGCCACCTACCAAACCAGGTTACACATTTTTTTCAGGTATAGGATTCTATCCTTGTAGAAACTGCTTTGCGTGTCGCAAATCGAAGAAATTCCAAGGAAAAAGGACCGAATTCACATCAACCAGTACTGGACAGACCCATAAAATACGTGATTTTATAGGGTGTCATACAGAGGGGGCTGTCTATTGTATACAGTGCAGCTGCAATTTGCAGTATATAGGGAGGACAAAAAGACAACTAAAAGTCAGAATCAAAGAGCATGTCAATAACATTATTAAAGGATTCCCTAAGCACAATGTATCTAAACACTTTGATCTAGTACACAACAGAGACCCTTCTCAAATGCAGTTTTGGGGAATAGAAAAGTATAAACCATCATGGAGGGGTAGTCATAAGATACGCACGATTAGCCAGAAAGAATCCATGTGGATATTTACTATGAGAACTTTAGTACCTGAAGGGTTAAATGTGGAATTTGATGTAAACTGTTTTTTAAGTAATTTTTAACCTTTAATCTTCCGATATGAACCAATAAATGAAATGTATGTATTAGCCATCAGGTCATTTCCGGTACATATACACATTATAACCTGACGTTTCCTTATTCAACAGAAATGTATATTGCAATTTTATTATGCGTTTTTAGAATATTTAAAATTCCATTAATCAGACTACGATCGATTTTACCACTTTTATTAGGTCGTAAACAATTAATTGCATCATTAGTAGTCTGTTTTATTCATTTTTATTCACTAAGTACTTGGAGCAGTATTTTACATTTACACTAACTAGTGACTCACCATTTTGTTTCCGTAATTTTTGATAATCCGGACTCTGATTGGTCACGTATTTATCCGCATTAACTTATTGGCGGTGATACACATACTAGTTCCTTTTAACATTAATGATTACTTACTCATGGACCAATAAAAGAGCTTATCTAATTGTTTATATATTTTAACAATTATTTTAAATAGGTTTTTAACTTTTTCTATATGATGTTGCTTTGGTTTTAATATAATTAAGAGTTCTTCACAAGCTTTCAGTCATATGACTGAAGCTTGTTTTTCTCTACTTAGACATACTTTTCCTCTACCTAGACATACCTGACTAGGACTGTCAGCAAAGTATGTCTAGATTAACACAGCGGCCTATTCCAAAATGGAAGATCCACACTGACACAACGGGCCACTAGAAAATGGCCGCGGGGTGCCTTCTTTTTCTCTACTTCCTCCACTTAGACATACTTGACTAGGATTGTCAGCAAAGTATGTTTAGATGCACACAGCGGCTTATTCCAAAATGGAAGATCCATACTGACACAACGGACCACTAAAAAATGGCCGCGGGGTGCCTTCTGTATAATATAGAGCATCACTAACCCACACTGCACTATGTGCACTGAATGGTTACAATAACACAACAGGCCACCAGAAAATGGCCGGTGGTGTTACATATATAAACAGACCGTATAGTTTATTTTTGGAGAGCTGCGTTAAGTCATAAATTTATGCATCTATACTACTTATAAGGGATTATTAATACACCAGTTGGCTGCAACATATCATTTGAGTTACATTTTTTTATCTTATAGTGAAACACTGCATGCATGGACATTACCTACCTCGAATATAATAAGCCAGAGATAGAACCAGAATGACATTTATGGAGTAAAACACTAATACCTCACTTATGTGGAGATATAGTGGCAACATATAGACGTTGCTAAAATATTTCCATAGAATAAAGGACTGGCGTAGCCCGTTATTTAAAACGGACTACAACAAAATGGCCGCCATGCAATTTCCGGTTTTACATAATATAAACATTGAGGGTTCAACCAATCCGGTTCCCCTGATGAAGTCACATGGCGTAACGCGTAGGGAGGGATCGGAAACAGTCACCCTTTGAACCGGAAGTGACGTGAGATCGGCGTTCAGACGCCATTATCTTTGCTATTTGCTTGAATTATTTTTTTCATTGTAAGAGTCCATTTTAGATATACTTTTCTTGTATGTTTTATTTGTTAAATAAAGCCCCCTATTATCAACTTACTTCACTATTGGAGGCACTCCTTTTTTGCTTTTGCTTTCTCCCATCATCACCGTTTGGCGGGGTATCAATTTGGAGAGTGGCCACATTGACCCACACTGCGCTTGGCTGGCAAAAGGACAGAGATTCCAGAGACGGCTATCGACAGAGTGTATCGGGGCAAGGCTCCTCCAAGTAAGGAAAGGAACCCCAAGAGCAAAGGAGACCGGATCCATTGTAGACTACACGCTGAATGAAAGAATCTATGAGGTGAGAGGCTAGATAGCCCGGTATTGGATTTCTTTTACCACGTTTGCTGACAGCTGTCTTTGGCATACTAGGGATTAAGGATGGGCCCGGTGCTCGATGCGAACCCACGTTCGCATCGAGCACCGGGCGTTCGCTCGCTCGGCGAGCCCAGAACTATTTTGGCCGCTCGCATCACGTTCGTGTGATGCGAGCGGCCCCGCAATGCATTGCGGCCGGCGCGGCCGACGCAGTGCATTGCTGGCTGATGATTGGCCAAGCATGCACTGTGACCCCGCATGCTTGGCCAATCACAGCCCCGGAAACTCGAAGAGCCATAATTGGCTACAGGCAGGACGCCTGTAGCCAATTACAGCTCAGGGGCTGTAGTACACGCCCCCCCCTATAAAACGCCGCCACGCCGTCTGCGCCGGTCACATGCTGTTCCGGCGCAGATTGAGCAGGCTGTTTCTGTGACACTCTGCTCGATTTAGTTAGGTAGAGAGAGAGATTCACTTGCAGAGATTGAGTTAGATAGATTCAGTTACAAAGATTGATTGACAAAGAGGGGCTTGTAGTGTGCTCGTGGCAGGCAGGCAGAGCTCCTATATTTTGTTACCAGAAGCACCTATAGGACTTGTAGTGTGTTCGTGGCAGGCAGGCAGAGCTCCTATATTTTGTTACCAGAAGCACCTATAGGACTTGTAGTGTGTTAGTGACAGGCAGGCAGAGCTCCTATATTTTGTTACCAGAAGCACCTATAGGACTTGTAGTGTGTTAGTGACAGGCAGGCAGAGCTCCTATATTTTGTTACCAGAAGCACCTATAGGACTTGTAGTGTGTTAGTGGCAGGCAGGCAGAGCTCCTATATTTTGTTACCAGAAGCACCTATAGGACTTGTAGTGTGTTAGTGACAGGCAGGCAGAGCTCCTATATTTTGTTACCAGAAGCATCTATAGGACTTGTAGTGTGTTAGTGGCAGGCAGGCAGAGCTCCTATATTTTGTTACCAGAAGCACCTATAGGACTTGTAGTGTGTTAGTGACAGGCAGGCAGAGCTCCTATATTTTGTTACCAGAAGCACCTATAGGACTTGTAGTGGGTTAGTGGCAGGCAGGCAGAGCTCCTATATTTTGTTACCAGAAGCACCTATAGGACTTGTAGTGTGTTCGTGGCAGGCAGGCAGAGCTCCTATATTTTGTTCCCAGAGGCACCTATAGGACTTGAAGTGTGTTAGTCCCATTACACAGAGCTATATTTTGTTCCCAGAAGCACCTATAGGACTTGAAGTGTGTTAGTCCCATCACACACACAGAGCTATATTTTTTCCCAGAAGCACCTATAGGACTTGAAGTGTGTTAGTCCCATTACACACAAAGAGCTATACTTTGTTCCCAGAAGCACCTATAGGACTTGAAGTGTGTTAGTCCCATTACACACACAGAGCTATATTTTCTTCCCAGAAGCACCTATAGGACTTGAAGTGTGTTAGTCCCATCACACACACAGAGCTATATTTTCTTCCCAGAAGCACCTATAGGACTTGAAGTGTGTTAGTCCCATCACACACACAGAGCTATATTTTCTTCCCAGAAGCACCTATAGGACTTGAAGTGTGTTAGTCCCATCACACACACAGAGCTATTTTCTTCCCAGAAGCACCTATAGGACTTGAAGTGTGTTAGTCCCATTACACACAAAGAGCTATACTTTGTTCCCAGAAGCACCTATAGGACTTGAAGTGTGTTAGTCCCATCACACACACAGAGCTATATTTTCTTCCCAGAAGCACCTATAGGACTTGAAGTGTGTTAGTCCCATCACACACACAGAGCTATATTTTCTTCCCAGAAGCACCTATAGGACTTGAAGTGTGTTAGTCCCATTACACACAAAGAGCTATACTTTGTTCCCAGAAGCACCTATAGGACTTGAAGTGTGTTAGTCCCATCACACACACAGAGCTATATTTTCTTCCCAGAAGCACCTATAGGACTTGAAGTGTGTTAGTCCCATCACACACACAGAGCTATATTTTCTTCCCAGAAGCACCTATAGGACTTGAAGTGTGTTAGTCCCATTACACACACAGAGCTATATTTTCTTCCCAGAAGCACCTATAGGACTTGAAGTGTGTTAGTCCCATTACACACACAGAGCTATATTTTCTTCCCAGAAGCACCTATAGGACTTGAAGTGTGTTAGTCCCATTACACACACAGAGCTATATTTTCTTCCCAGAAGCACCTATAGGACTTGAAGTGTGTTAGTCCCATTACACACACAGAGCTATATTTTGTTCCCAGAAGCACCTATAGGACTTGAAGTGTGTTAGTCCCATCACACACACAGAGCAATATTTTCTTCCCAGAAGCACCTATAGGACTTGAAGTGTGTTAGTCCCATTACACACAAAGAGCTATACTTTGTTCCCAGAAGCACCTATAGGACTTGAAGTGTGTTAGTCCCATTACACACACAGAGCTATATTTTCTTCCCAGAAGCACCTATAGGACTTGAAGTGTGTTAGTCCCATCACACACACAGAGCTATATTTTCTTCCCAGAAGCACCTATAGGACTTGAAGTGTGTTAGTCCCATCACACACACAGAGCTATATTTTCTTCCCAGAAGCACCTATAGGACTTGAAGTGTGTTAGTCCCATCACACACACAGAGCTATATTTTCTTCCCAGAAGCACCTATAGGACTTGAAGTGTGTTAGTCCCATCACACACACAGAGCTATATTTTCTTCCCAGAAGCACCTATAGGACTTGAAGTGTGTTAGTCCCATTACACACAAAGAGCTATACTTTGTTCCCAGAAGCACCTATAGGACTTGAAGTGTGTTAGTCCCATCACACACACAGAGCTATATTTTCTTCCCAGAAGCACCTATAGGACTTGAAGTGTGTTAGTCCCATCACACACACAGAGCTATATTTTCTTCCCAGAAGCACCTATAGGACTTGAAGTGTGTTAGTCCCATTACACACAAAGAGCTATACTTTGTTCCCAGAAGCACCTATAGGACTTGAAGTGTGTTAGTCCCATTACACACACAGAGCTATATTTTCTTCCCAGAAGCACCTATAGGACTTGTAGTGTGTTAGTGGCAGGCAGGCAGAGCTCCTATATTTTCTTCCCAGAAGCACCTATAGGACTTGTAGTGTGTTAGTGGCAGGCAGGCAGAGCTCCTATATTTTGTTACCAGAAGCACCTATAGGACTTGTAGTGTGTTCGTGGCAGGCAGGCAGAGCTCCTATATTTTGTTCCCAGAGGCACCTATAGGACTTGAAGTGTGTTAGTCCCATTACACACACAGAGCTATATTTTGTTCCCAGAAGCACCTATAGGACTTGAAGTGTGTTAGTCCCATTACACACACAGAGCTATATTTTCTTCCCAGAAGCACCTATAGGACTTGAAGTGTGTTAGTCCCATTACACACACAGAGCTATATTTTCTTCCCAGAAGCACCTATAGGACTTGAAGTGTGTTAGTCCCATTACACACACAGAGCTATATTTTCTTCCCAGAAGCACCTATAGGACTTCTAGTGTGTTAGTGGCATCACACAGAGCTCCTATATTTTCTTCTCAGCAGCACCCACAGGACTTCTAGTGTGTTAGTGGCATCACACAGAGCTCCTATTTTTTCTTTGCAGAAGCACCCATAGGACTTCTAGTGTGTTAGTGGCATCACACAGAGCTCCTATATTTTCTTCTCAGCAGCACCCACAGGACTTCTAGTGTGTTAGTGGCATCACACAGAGCTCCTATTTTTTCTTTGCAGAAGCACCCATAGGACTTCTAGTGTGTTAGTGGCATCACACAGAGCTCCTATATTTTCTTCTCAGCAGCACCCACAGGACTTCTAGTGTGTTAGTGGCATCACACAGAGCTCCTATTTTTTCTTTGCAGAAGCACCCATAGGACTTCTAGTGTGTTAGTGGCATCACACAGAGCTCCTATATTTTCTTCTCAGCAGCACCCACAGGACTTCTAGTGTGTTAGTGGCATCACACAGAGCTCCTATATTTTCTTCTCAGCAGCACCCACAGGACTTCTAGTGTGTTAGTGGCATCACACAGAGCTCCTATATTTTCTTTGCAGAAGCACCTATAGGACTTCTAGTGTGTTAGTGGCATCACACAGAGCTCCTATATTTTCTTCTCAGCAGCACCCACAGGACTACCGACTACAATGGCTGGAAGACCGCCAAGGGGAGGCAGAGCGTGCAGAGCCAAGAACACAGGGCAGGCAGGCTCTGTTTCTAGTGGACGTGGCCGTGGACGTGGACGTGGTCGTGCATCGTCATCAGCACGTGGCCATGGGACACGCGCGTCTTTGTTTTCGGCAGCTGGACATGTGGAGCCGCATCATGCTGAAGGCTTGGTAGAATGGATGACCAAGCCCTCCTCATCCTCCTCATCCTCTCTCACCCAGGCTCAGGGTACTGACAGAGCATCATCAGCCACCCCTTCCCTAGACCCACCATGTCCTCCTGAGGAGTCCCCCGAACTCTTTGAGCACAGTGTTGGGTACATGCTCCAGGAGGATGCCCAACGATTCGAAGGCTCGGATGACGATACCCAGCTTGAGGAATCTGGCAGTACAGTTCCACCAGCTGCAGCTTACTGCCAGGTTTGCTCTAGTGGTGAAGAGGGAGGGGATGATGAGGTCACTGACTCCACGTGGGTGCCTCAAGGGAGAGAGGATGAGGAGGAGGACGAGGAGGAGGAGGATGCGGCGTCACATGTCCAACGAGGCAGGATGCCCCCTGGAGGCCAGGTAGAGGCCAGCACAGCAACTGTACAACACCGCAGAGCTCCGCCTGTGCAGGGCGCTGCCTCTGCACGTTATCAGAAAAGTTCTTTGGTGTGGGCCTTTTTTGAGACGAGTGCAGCAGATCGCACCACTGCTATTTGCAATATTTGTCTCAAGCGTATCTCGCGTGGCCAAAACATCAGCCGCTTGGGCACGACAAGCATGACCAGACATATGGCGACCTGCCATGCAGCTCGTTGGCAGGCACACATAAAAGACCCACACCAAAGAACTAAGCGGACCTCTACTTGCTCCTCCTCAGCTGGGATCTCCATCCCCACTACACCTTCAGTCCTCTCTGAAAGCTGCTCTGAGAGGACTGAAGGTGTAGAATTCGGTGTGTCACAACCAAGTACTTGCAGTACACCGACGTCCGAATGCAGCAGGCAAATTTCCCTGCCCCAGCTGCTGGACCGTAGAAAGAAGTACACTCCCAGCCATCCACATGCCCAGCGGTTGAATGCTAGCCTTGCTAAATTGCTAGCACTTCAACTGCTGCCTTTTCAGTTGGTAGACTCGGCCCCCTTCCGTGAGTTTGTTCAATGTGCGGTTCCTCAGTGGCAGGTTCCCAAACGCCACTTTTTCTCGCGGAAGGCGATTCCGTCTCTCTACCGGCATGTGGAGGGCAATGTCCATGCCTCGCTGGACAGGGCGGTCAGCGGTAAGGTGCATATTACCGCTGACTCATGGTCCAGCAGGCATGGACAGGGACGGTACCTTTCTTTCACGGCCCATTGGGTCACTCTATTGGCAGCTGGGAGGGATGCAGGACAAGGTGCAGTAGTGTTGGAGGTTGTTCCGCCACCACGCCTCCAAAACGCGACTACTGCTACTGGTTGTGACACACCTCTCTCCTCCACCCCCTCCTCTTCTTCTTCCTCCAGTGCTCTGTCCTTGGAACCAGCGGTGCTCCGTAGGCGTACAAGGGGCTACGCAAGTACGCAGGCAAAAAGATGCCATGCCGTGCTTGCGCTGGTGTGTTTGGGGGACAGGAGCCACACTGGGCCAGAGGTTCTGGCAGCTCTGCAGGGGCAGGCCGAGAGGTGGTTGACGCCACGTCAGCTTAAGCCAGGAATGGTCGTTTCTGACAATGGCACCAACCTCCTCTCCGCCCTGCGACAGGGGCAGCTCACCCATGTGCCCTGCATGGCTCACGTCCTCAACCTGGTGGTGCAGCGGTTCTTGGGCAGGTTCCCAGGCTTACAGGATGTCCTGAGGCAGGCCAGGAAAGTCTGTGTGCATTTCCGCCGATCTTATAATGCCAGTGCTCGGCTGACTGAGCTGCAAAAGGAGCTGAACCTGCCCAAGAACCGCCTAATATCTGACATGCCCACCAGGTGGAACTCAACGTTGGCCATGCTGCAGCGACTGCACACGCAGCAGAGGGCCATCAATGAGTACCTTTGCGACTACGGCACCAGGACAGGGTCAGGGGAGCTTGGTTTTTTTTCCCCACGTCAGTGGAGCATGATCAGGGATGCATGCACTGTCCTCTCACCATTTGAGGAGGCCACGAGGATGGTGAGCAGTGACAGTGCATGCATCAGTGACACTGTCCCTCTTGTCCACCTGTTGGAGCATACGCTGCGTGGGATAATGGACAGGGCACTTGAGGCAGAACAGAGGCAGGAAGAGGAGGACTTCCTTGCCTCTCAAGGCCCCCTTTATCCGGACAGTGTTCCTTCTGTCCCACCCATCACACAGGAAGAGGATGAGGAGGAGGAGGAGGAGGAGGAGGAGGAGGATTGTGTGAGCATGGAGGTGGAGCCTGGCACTCAGCATCAGCAGCAGCAGTCTTTTAGGGATGATGTACAGTCCCAACAAGCCAGTGGACTTGTACGTGGCTGGGAGGAGGTGGCTGGCGATCATGTCATCCTCAGTGACCCAGAAGACTCCGGACCGAATGCCTCAGCTAACCTACGCTGCATGGCCTCCCTGATCCTGCAAAGCCTGCGGAAGGATCCTCGTGTTCTTCGGATCAAGGAGAGGGACCATTACTGGCTGGCCACTCTCCTTGATCCGCGGTACAAGGGTAAGGTTGCGGACCTTATCTTGCCGTCGCAGAGGGAGCAGAGGATGAGACATCTCAGGGAGGCCTTGCAGAAAGGTCTGTGCAACGCGTTCCCAGAAACTGGGAGGCTACAAACTCCTGGTCCTGGGCGACGAGTTGCTGAGGCTTCGGTCAGTGGCAGAAGGAGCGGTGGGGAAGGTGGACGTCTGACCGATGCGTTCAGACAATTTTTTAGTCCGCAGCCCCAAGGTATGATCGGTTCCAGCAACCATCGCCAGCGTCTGATATACATGGTGCAGGAATACCTTGGGGCAAGGTCAGACTTGGACACCTTTCCCACCGAAAATCCTCTGGCTTACTGGGTCCTGAGGATGGATCACTGGCCAGAGCTTGCACAGTATGCAATTGAGCTACTGGCCTGTCCTGCCTCCAGCGTTCTTTCCGAACGCACATTCAGTGCTGCTGGAGGATTTGTGACTGATCATAGGGTGCGCCTGTCCACCGCCTCGGTTGATCGACTGACATTCATCAAAATGAATCAGTCTTGGATCACCACCAGCTACCAGGCACCTGAGGCGGATATAACCGAATAATTTTTAATGTCACATCCCTTCAAGACTGCCTATGCTGATGCTGAGTGACTGTCCTCTTATGTTCACTGACTATCCTCTTCCTCCTCCTCAATGATCCATGCCACAGCACCAGTGCCTAAGGCACAATTTTTCAGCCCCTGTTTAACAGGGGCGTGTACTTACAATTTTTTAAAAAAATGCTTCGCAACACGTGTGACTGCTGTGCTCCAAGTACAGTCTCTGTGAGGGGTTGCAGTGTTGTGGCACCAGCACCAGTGCCTAAGGCACAATTTTTCAGCCCCTGTTTAACAGGGGCGGGTAATTACAAATCTTGATCTAATAGTTCACAGCAGGGCCCATTCCTGCGCCCACCAAGAGTAACTATGAGGGCCTGCAGTCTTGTGGCAACACCGTCCACCACCACCGCCAAAGGCCCAATTTTTCTGCCCTGTTCATCAGGTGCTTGCAATTACAAATCTTGATCTAATAACTCACAGCAGGGCCCATTCCTGCGCCCACCAAGAGTAACTATGAGGGCCTACAGTCTTGTGGCAACACCGTCCACCACCACCGCCAAAGGCCCAATTTTTCTGCCCTGTTCATCAGGTGCTTGCAATTACAAATCTTGATCTAATAACTCACAGCAGGGCCCATTCCTGCGCCCACCAAGAGTAACTGTGAGAGCTTACAGTCTTGTGGCAAAACCGTCCACCACCACCACCACCACCACCCCCAATTTTTCTGCCCTGTTCAACAGGTGCATGCAATTACAAATCTTGATCTATTAACTCACAGCAGGGCCCATTCCTGTGCCCACCAGTCTTGTGGCTACACCAACATCTAATAGGGCAAATTTCTGCAGAGTATATACGCCAGGCCCCTACTTTCAAACATCCAACTTACAAACGACTCCTACTTGCAAATGGAAAGAGAAAACAGGAAGTGAGAGGAAATCTACCCCTAGGAAGGGAAATTCTATCCTGTTAGATTTAATTTGGGAAAAAGGTATCTCCTCTCTACTGATACTTTATCACCAATCCTTGTTTCAATTAAAACCCCACTTTTCCAAAAACATTTGTCATTGGGACGGAAAGTGAGGTGACATGTTCTGAACAGATGTGCAAAGACAGCAAATGTTACAGGGGTGATAACCCCTCCCTATGTTCTCCAAAAAGCTTAAAAATAGATTTTTTTGGGATGGAGCTACACTTCATAATGTACCTGTTCAGATTCTACTTAAGATCAAACCTAAAGCCGCAAGTGGTTTTAAATGGCTTCTTTTTTTCCTTTACAAATGTCATTTTGTGCAAGGACAGTTCTAAACACGGGAAACACATGCCACTTCACAGGCATACTTTGGACACCCCCCAGGTACCATATTTAAAGGAAAATGTCACTTTTTTTTTTTCACTTTATGCATCATTAAAATGACTGCTCCCGAAAAAACGTTAGTTTTTAAAAGTTCTTTTTGCATTGATATATGTCCCCTGGGGCAGGACCCGGGTCCCCAAACCTGTTTTATGACATTAACATGCATATTGGCCGTTGTAATTAGCACTTTTGATTTCGAACGTTCGCGTCCATTATAACGTATAGGGTTCGAAAATTCGCGCGAACTTTCGGTCCGTTCGAAGGTTCTGGTTCGAACCGAACCCGGGGGTGTTCGGCTCATCCCTACTCTGCCCACCTCCTGTACACCTTTCTACGGGCACCACCTTAGTGATCCATTGATTGTACCGTCCACCTGTCTCCATAACTTAGTAGAGACTCTTTTCTGAATTATCAATCATCTCTTGGTGTCTTACTAATATTTATTGATTGATTTATTCACTTATATCACATCAGATGCACTTTATATCCATTTTTATTGTATAAATTGCACATTGTTAGTGGTAATTTATATTTATGATTTTAGGAGTGTGTTTTATTTATGCGCTAGATCACTTTATTTTATACCATGGTATCCATCATCGGTCCCCCTTCTATGTTGGGGGGAGAGATGAGGGACACCAGGCAGCGGGCAAACCAGCAGGAGACAAAATTTAGTTCTTTAAGTAACTGTAGATAATGGTTATCACTCTAGAGATGATTCAGCAGGGAATCACTGGGTGGAACTTTGACTACCTGTGACGCCACCCAAAAAAGAAGAATAGGAGGATAGTTGGAGAGTTGTCTTCAAAACGATTGACCATCTTTGGGTCTGTTTGCTTGTTGTTTCTGCCAGAGGGGTTTGAGGGGGCTCATGGGGGAGGTCTTTTTGTTGAGAGGGAGTGTTTAGGATCCAGAGGAGGAGCAGGAGAATGGGAGATGAGACCCAGGTGGAGTAGAATGCGTTCGCCTTCTAACAAAGTTAGCAAAGTTGTAAGATTTGTTCAAATAAGAGAAATTCAAGTGAAACGAAAAAGCCCATCTGTATGTGATTTATTTTTGTGACAGGACTTGCAGGAGTGGCTTTAAAGATCTTCTTTTTGGGGGCGTGGCCAAGACCGGCATGTGAGTGGACGCATCTCCCACAGCTCCCGGCGTTGATCCGGTACCGATCCTCCCCCAGCCACCTAACCGAGCTCTGAGCGCCCTATGCTGCACACCCGCCCTCAGGAGACCCCTGTGGAACCACCGCCGGCCCTCTGTACCAGAGGAATGACCCGAAAAAGCCAGATGGAAACCGCAAGCCCAGAAATCCAAGATGGCGCCGCCGCGCTCACAGGGAAAGGGACGCCACGAGGCCTGGACAAAGCAAGCCACAAGGCAAGTAAACCTCCCAAACCCGTGGGGAAAGAAGGCCCAAAGGACATGCTATACTATGCCCAGAGACTGTCAGGGGCAGGAGGCCCGGAGCAGCCGTCCCGGGCTAGTGACCAAATACATAGGCCGCAAAGCCTGCAGCCAGTACAAGGCCCTGCATGCTGGGGTGAGGAGGAGGGGGATGGGGTTGCAGCCCCAGGCACGGACTCACAGGCCCTAGACTCCCAGGAAGACCCGCAGCCCACCTTGGCAGACATACTTAAGGCAGTGCATAACTGTACAGCATCTGTTAACACCCTGAAAGAGCAGTTTGGGGGCCTCAGAGAGGATGTGTCCCTATTAAGACAAGACATGCAGAAAATTAGGGAACGTACCACTGCGGTGGAAAGCAGGGTCAGTGAAATGGAGGACTATGTGCAACCCATGGCCCAGGACGCTAGAGCTGCCCTGCAAATGGCACGAGATGCATTCGATCGTGCAGAAGATTTGGAAAATCGTTTGCGCAGGAACAATGTTCGCATAGTGGGTCTGCCAGAAAAGGTGGAGGGCAGAGACCCCACTACATATATAGAAGGATGGCTCCTGGAAGTTTTCGGTAAAAATGCATTTTCCCCATTATTTGGGGTGGAAAGGGCACACAGGGTGCCCTCCCGCCCCCCACCACCAGGGGGCCCCCCCAGGTCGTTCCTTGCCAGAATACTACATTATCGTGACAGAGAGGCAGTACTCCGCCAAGCCAGAGAGAAAGCAAACATACAGTTCAATGGGGCCCGGGTGTCCTTTTACCCAGATTTTTCAGCAGATGTTCAGAGGCGCAGAGCCAAATTTCAGGATGTTAAGCGTCGACTCAGGACCCTACAAATACCGTATGCCATGTTGTACCCCGCTAAACTCAGAATAGCAGTCAGAGGCCAAGCCCAATTCTTTGAATCTGCCAAAGAGGCCGCATCCTGGCTCGACCGCAACGAACAGGCCCTGCAAAGACGTGCACAGGAGGATGAGGACTGACACTGCCGCAGACATGCTGGTTGGTAAGCGCATAAGTTCACGGATGAGCAACGGCTCCTTCACCTCTCTTGTTTACTAGGGGGATGAACCCCCACATATTTGGTTCAGTTGACGCTCCCTGGCTGGGGGACAATATAATACAAAGCACCAAGAGAGCACTATGGTTACAACAACGTTACAACTTAAAGTGACTGTCGCATGCGATGGGCGCCATAAGGGCGCCAAAGCTGTTTACCCTGCCCGGTTGGCAGAGGACCAGGTTTACAGGCCTATTTGGGCTACAAGTTTCACTAACATTTTATTTTTTGGCTACTGTTGGCCGTACCAGGTACACCACTTGAAGGAGAAATACCAAGATCATTTACACAGAAGACACACTGTAAGACTGGGACACAGGAGGCTGCCCGCACGCTTATCATTCACGGTTAGGATACATGGCTAAAATCCCCTTGGTATCTTGGAACATTCGGGGCCTACATTCCCCCTTAAAGAGGACTATGACTTTCATGTGCTTGAATAAATTTCTCCCAGGGGTAATCTGTTTCCAAGAAACACATTTGACCACTGAAACGGAATGTTTTTTACGATATTTATGGGTAGGGAAAGCCTACCACTCTACACACACCTCCTTCTCAAGGGGGGTGAGTGTATTGATACATGCTGCCCTGGACTACCAGGAATTTGAAAGTGTTATAGATAAGGAGGGGAGATTTGTCTTTCTACACTGTAGATTTAATACGTTGATATGTGTATTGGCTTGCATTTACATCCCCCCGCCGTTCACGACGGCGGTACTCCGGCTCCTCCTGACTTTTCTGGATGGTAGGCCTGATGTGCCGCTGCTTGTATTTGGGGATTTTAACTGCTGTCTGGATTTGGTGGCGGATAGGCACCCCAGCCCTAGACCCTCTGCCCTCTCCAGGGGCACCCCCCTGGCGCGGTTGTTGCAAGAGGTGGGATGGGTTGATGTCTGGCGACACCGTAACCCGGACGCAAAACAATTTACATGCTTTTCCAAAACCCATGGCTCTTCGTCCAGGATTGATTTGGGGGTGGGGAACCTGAGCATGCTCCCGTATGTGGCAGACTTCACTCACAGACCCCGTAGTATTTCTGACCACTCGTCTTTGGTGGTTCAACTTATAGTGGCCCCTCCCAACAATATGCCTAGAGCCCCCTGGAAATTTAATGCCTTTTGGCTGAAATTATTTCGCTCCCATGAGGAGATTGAGGGGAGCATGCGTGGGTTCTTTACGGGGAGTGTTGATTGGTGAGATGAACAAAGTGAAGTGGGACTCGACAGCTTTATTGCAGGAGGTTGAAACTAAAACTCAAGAGCTAGAACAGACATACATAGATAACCCCACCGAGTTGAATAAGGAGTCATGGCAAGCAGCACAGAGTGTGTATCAACACCTGCTAACCTCCTCGGCTGAAAAAAAACGCTTTTTTAAGCAACAGGCGTTCTTTGAGGAGGGGGAGAAGACTGGGCGCCTTTTGGTGCGGATCTCTGCCTCTCATCAACGCTCGCCAACTATAGGGGCAATTAGGACCCCAGCAGGCACTCTGGTGAGTCAGCCAGATCTAATAATGCAGGAACTTAATAGGTTTTATGAAACTCTGTACTGTCCGGGCCAGGCGTATGCCCAAGAAGACTTGGATATATACCTGAACCAGTTGGACTTCCCGGAACTTTCCGCTAGCCAGCGGGACTTCCTGGAGGCCCCACTTACATCGGAGGAACTGCAGGCAGCTGCAGGGACCTTTCCTAATGGTAAAGCCCCGGGGGAGGATGGACTACCTATAGAAATTTACAAGCAATATGCTGAAGTACTAATACCGCAGCTCACCCAGGTCTTCAATGCAGCCAAAACAGGGGGTAACCTCCCCCAGTCTATGTCAAAAGCAAACATAGTTCTCCTACTGAAACCTGGGAAGGACCCCACAGACCCTGGGTCTTACCGCCCGATATCTTTGCTTCAAAGTGATGTAAAGATTCTGGCTAAGGCACTGGCCGTCAGACTAAACGGGGTGATCACATCTATTGTGCATGGAGACCAAGCAGGCTTCATGCCCAATAAATCTACTGCAGTAAATTTAAGGAGGCTCTATCTTAACATGCAGACACAGGCGGATAACATGGGTAGCAGGGCTTTGCTGTCACTGGACGCCACCAAAGCATTCGACAGTATAGACTGGAACTATTTGTGGGCGGTCCTACTGAAATTTGGGTTCGGCCCCAATTATATCGCCTGGGTAAAACTCCTATACAGTCAGCCACGGGCAGCCATTAGGGGATCGGGATCACTCTCTAGAGAATTTGAGTTGAGGAGGGGTACGAGACAGGGATGCCCCCTGTCCCCCCTCCTCTTCGCCCTGGCAATTGAGCCACTGGCCATGGGGATTAGGGCCAACCAGAGCATAGTGGGATTCCAATACAAGAATTTACATGAAAAGGTCATGCTTTATGCGGATGACACTCTACTTTTACTGGGAGATACGGATGCCTCACTGAAAGAAGCCATGGCCACTATTACTAAATTTGGGAAGTTTTCCGGACTGTTAATTAACTGGTCCAAGTCTGCGCTACTCCTGCTGGATGGAGATGATACACAAATTATTAATTCCGCCTGTCCTATACCAGTGGCCACGACCTTCAAGTACTTGGGCATCCATATCTCAGCCAAACCCAGGGACTTTATACACCTAAATGTTGCCCCAATGCTGATAAAGTTCAGGGACAAAGTTAAAACATGGAAGACACTCTTTCTTTCGGTTGCGGGTAGGGTGAATCTAATTAAGATGATCCTTATGCCGCAACTGCTATACCTCCTTCATAACACCCCTATGGTCATCCCCTTAAAAACATTTCACATTATAAATGCCATTTTCCACAGTCTCATATGGAAGGATAAACACCCTAGGATCAAATTAGAACACCTGCAAAGGCCTAAAGACAGTGGGGGATTGGCAATGCCGAATCCATGGCTCTATTACCTGGCTGCACAGCTGCAGCATCTTGTGGGGATGTTCCCAATACCGGAGGGGGGAGACAGTGCTACACCAAGCTCGTCACACACTTTAATGCTGCACAATGTCCGTAGAGGCCCTGTACCCATGGCATTGGAGGCTTTGTCCTTCGCCAAACCACACAAGAGATTCCCTACCCTTAACCTAATTCAGAAAGTCTGGAATAAGGCCAAATACATTCAAAAGGCAGACGGCTACACGGAATATAGTCCAATTTGGTGGAATGACACTTACACAGAACTAGCCAAGTTACAGTCAGGAGAAAAATGGAGGAAGGCGGGGATCACACACTTGAAACAAATATTCTGCAACGGGATACTTCGCCCATTTGCAGACCTGCAGAACACATATAATCTTCCAGCGTCCATGCAATTCCATTATATTCAGCTTCGCCACGCTGTGGTAGCGCAGAGTCGCTCCTCAGAGTGGCGGCTGTCACAGGTCCATGCTTTCCGTCTCTTGGAGGAGGCTGCCTCATCGAAAGGATTTATATCCCAATGCTACGCCATCCTGCTACAATCTGTGATGGAGCGGCATCCTCTGGGGGTCGGGGAGAAAAGGGAGGCTGACACGGACCCTTAGACGGGGAACAGTGGGAAGAAATATGCCAGGCGGTGGGTAGCAGCTCTCTAAATATTTCACAAAGATTAACTCAACTATACATCCTTCTCAGAACGTACTATACCCCCCACAGGCTGCACTTGATGAACCCGCAATTAGATCCCATATGCACCAGATGTAAAAGAGAACGCGGGAGCCTCATTCATATGCTGTGGCGCTGCCCCAAACTACACACGTACTGGAACGCGGTGGTAACCACAGTTAACACTGTGTTCCAAATATCACTCCCGCAGGATCCGAGAGCCTGCCTCTTGGGTGCTCTGGGAGAATATGGATGGGGGGAAAGCTGCAGGGAGGCAGTACACAGAGTCCTATTTCAGGCCAGGAAGCTAATTATGATACATTGGCGGGCAGAGGAACCCCCGACCACAAAGGAATGGATTACAAATATAGGTAGGACTTTAAGGATGGAAAAACTGATCTATCAACACAGAGGTATCCCACAAAAATTTGAGAAACTCTGGGAAAAATGGCTGGATACGCCAGGCTTAGCTCCAGAGGATATGGTAATGGATAGACTGCTGGGTATAAATTAGGATTGTGAATACATGCAGTGCAGTAATGATGAATAAAGGAAGAGTGATATGGAATGGGAAAATTGCCATGGCACATTGGTCAACAGAAACTGCATTGATAATGCTGAAACCCTTGTATTGTATGGACGAACTGTGTTGTTATTCTGAATGCAATGATGCTTCAAGTGTAATGTACCTGTGCAATTTAAATAAACACTTTTGTTGGATAAAAAAAAAAAAAGATCTTCTTTTCTGTATCGTGTAAGGTGACAGGTCCGCAAATATTTGGACTGGATGACCCTTAAAAGAAAGGTTATCAGACTCCCTGGCCTTACGCATAATGTCTTCTTTAATCTTGAAAAAATGCGGCTTTACAACAATGTCCCTGGTGAGGCCATCTTGAGGGGGCGGTTGGAGGGCTCTGTGAGCGCGGTCCAGTTCCAGGCTATGTTCTGGTATTTCAGGGAGTATACTTTTAATAAAGGACTTAATTACTGAATTTGTGTCCTTAAATGTTTCTGGAAGGCCCCTGAGCCTAAAATTGTACCTGCGATTCCTGTTTTCAAGGTCATCGAGTTTAGAGTATGCAGTTTCAAGCTGTTCCTGGAGGTCCTGGATCCTGTCAGTGTTCTGCTGGGCTATGGCAGGGGCGGACTGACCAGTCGGTCACTCAGGCGCCGCCCAAGGGATCGCGGCCATTAGGGGCCCGGACTCGGCCACATGAGAGGCCACTTGAAGCGGCTGTTACATGCCGCAATGCCGATAATCATTGTCCCCCTGTGTGTGTGCTCTCCCTCCAGTGTCCCCCTGTGTGTGTGTGTCTCTCCTCCAGTGTCCCCCTGTGTGTGTGCTCTCCCTCCAGTGTCCCCCTGTGTGTGTGCTCTCCCTCCAGTGTCCCCCTGTGTGTGTGTCTCCCTCCAGTGTCCCCCCTGTGTGTGTGTCTCCCTCCAGTGTCCCCCTGTGTGTGTGTGTGTGGGTGCTGTATCCCTCCCAGTGTCCCCCTGTGTGTGTGTGCTCTCCCCAGTGTCCCCCTGTGTGTGTGTGTGTGCTCTCCCTCCAGTGTCCCCCTGTGTGTGTGTGTGTGCTCTCCCTCCAGTGTCCCCCTGTGTGTGTGTGTGCTCCCCTCCAGTGTCCCCCTGTGTGTGTGCTCTCCCCTCCAGTGTCCCCCTGTGTGTGTGTGCTCTCTCCCTCCAGTGTCCCCCTGTGTGTGTGTGTCTCCCTCCAGTGTCCCCCTGTGTGTGTGTGTGTGTGCTCTCCCTCCAGTGTCCCCCTGTGTGTGTGTGTGTCCCCCTGTGTGTGTTCTCCCTCCAGTGTCCCCCTGTGTGTGTGTGTGTCTCTCCCTCCAGTGTCCCCCTGTGTGTGTGTGCTCTCCCTCCAGTGTCCCCCTGTGTGTGTGTGCTCTGTCCAGTGTGTGTGTGTGCTCTCCCTCCAGTGTCCCCCTGTGTGTGTGTGTGTGTGTGTGCTCTCCCTCCAGTGTCCCCCTGTGTGTGTGTGCTGCTCCCTCCAGTGTCCCCCTGTGTGTGTGTGCTCTCTCTCCCTCCAGTGTCCCCCTGTGTGTGTGTGTGTGTCTGCTCCCTCCAGTGTCCCCTGGTGTGTGTGCTCTCCCTCCAGTGTCCCCCTGTGTGTGTGTGTGTCCCTCCAGTGTCCCCCTGTGTGTGTGCCTCCCTCCAGTGTCCCCCTGTGTGTGTGTGTGTGCTCTCCCTCCAGTGTCCCCCTGTGTGTGTGTGTGCTCTCCCTCCAGTGTCCCCCTGTGTGTGTTGTCTCTCCAGTGTCCCCCTGTGTGTGTGCTCCTCCTCCAGTGTCCCCTGTGTGTGTGTGTGCACTCACTCCAGTGTCCCCCTATGTGTGTGTGCTCTTCCTCCAGTGACCCCCTGTGTGTGTGTGTGCTCCCTCCAGTGTCCCCCTGTGTGTGTGTGCTCTCCCTCCAGTGTCCCACTGTGTGTGTGCTCTCCCTCCAGTGTCCCCCTGTGTGTGTGTGTCTCCCTCCAGTGTCCCCCTGTGTGTGCTCTCCCTCCAGTGTCCCCCTGTGTGTGTGTGCTCTCCCTCCAGTGTCCCCCTGTGTGTGTGTGTGTGTGTCTCCCTCCAGTGTCCCCCTGTGTGTGTGTGTGTCTCCCTCCAGTGTCCCCCTGTGTGTGTGTGTCTCTCTCCCTCCAGTGTCCCCCTGTGTGTGTGTGCTCTCCCTCCAGTGTCCCCCTGTGTGTGTGTCTCCCTCCAGTGTCCCCCTGTGTGTGTGTGCTCTCCCTCCAGTGTCCCCCTGTGTGTGTCTCTCCTCCAGTGTCCCCCTGTGTGTGTGTGCTCTCCCTCCAGTGTCCCCCTGTGTGTGTGTGTGTGTGTGTCCCTCCAGTGTCCCCCTGTGTGTGCTCTCCCTCCAGTGTCCCCCTGTGTGTGTGCTCTCCCTCCAGTGTCCCCCTGTGTGTGTGTGTGTCTCCCTCCCCCCTGTGTGTGTGTGTGCTCTCCCTCTCAGTGTCCCCCTGTGTGTGTGCTCTCCCTCCAGTGTCCCCCTGTGTGTGTGCTCTCCCTCCAGTGTCCCCCTGTGTGTGTGTGTGTGTGTGCTCTCCCTCCAGTGTCCCCCTGTGTGTGTGTGTGTGCTCTCCTCCAGTGTCCCCCCTGTGTGTGTGTCTCTCCCTCCAGTGTCCCCCTGTGTGTGTGTGCTCTCCCTCCAGTGTCCCCCTGTGTGTGTGTGCTCTCCCTCCAGTGTCCCCCTGTGTGTGTGTCTCCCTCCAGTGTCCCCCTGTGTGTGTGTGTGTGTGTGTGTGTGCTCTCCCTCCAGTGTCCCCCTGTGTGTGTGTGTGCTCTCCCTCCAGTGTCCCCCTGTGTGTGTGTGTGTGTCCCTCCAGTGTCCCCCTGTGTGTGTGCTCTCCCTCCAGTGTCCCCCTGTGTGTGTGTGTGTGTCTCTCCCTCCAGTGTGTGTGTGTCTCCCTCCAGTGTCCCCCTGTGTGTGTGTGTGTCTCCCCTCCAGTGTCCCCCTGTGTGTGTGTGCTCTCCCTCCAGTGTCCCCCTGTGTGTGTGCTCTCTCCTCCAGTGTCCCCCTGTGTGTGTGTGTGCTGTGCTCTCCCTCCAGTGTCCCCCAGTGTGTGTGTGTGTGTGTGTCTCTCCCTCCAGTGTCCCCCTGTGTGTGTGTGCTCTCCCTCCAGTGTCCCCCCCAGTGTGTGTGTGTCCCCTCCAGTGTCCCCCTGTGTGTGTGTGCTCTCCTCCAGTGTCCCCCTGTGTGTGTGTGCTCTCCCTGTGTGTCCCCCTGTGTGTGCTCTCCCTCCAGTGTCCCCCTGTGTGTGTCTCCCTCCAGTGTCCCCCTGTGTGTGTCTCCCCCCAGTGTCCCCCTGTGTGTGTGTGTGTGCTCTCCCTCCAGTGTCCCCCTGTGTGTGCTCTCCCCCAGTGTGTGTGTGTGCTCTCCCTCCAGTGTCCCCCTGTGTGTGTGTGTGTGTGTGCTCTCCCTCCAGTGTCCCCCTGTGTGTGTGTGCTCTCCCTCCAGTGTCCCCCTGTGTGTGTGTGCTCTCCCTCCAGTGTCCCCCTGTGTGTGTGCTCTCCCTCCAGTGTCCCCCTGTGTGTGTGCTCTCCCTCCAGTGTCCCCCTGTGTGTGTGTGTGCTCTCCCTCCAGTGTCCCCCCTGTGTGTGTGTGTCTCCCTCCAGTGTCCCCCTGTGTGTGTGTGTCCCCCTCCAGTGTCCCCCTGTGTGTGTGTGCTCTCCCTCCAGTGTCCCCCTGTGTGTGTGTGTCCCCCTGTGTGTGCTCTCCCTCCCAGTGTCCCCCTGTGTGTGTGTGCTCTCCCTCCAGTGTCCCCCTGTGTGTGTGTGCTCTCCCTCCAGTGTCCCCCCTGTGTGTGTGTGTGTCCCCTCCAGTGTCCCCCTGTGTGTGTGTGCTCTCCCTCCAGTGTCCCCCTGTGTGTGTGTGCTCTCCCCAGTGTCCCCCTGTGTGTGCCTCCCCCCAGTGTCCCCTGTGTGTGTGCTCTCCCTCCAGTGTCCCCCTGTGTGTGTGCTCTCCCTCCAGTGTCCCCCTGTGTGTGTCTCCCTCCAGTGTCCCCTGTGTGTGTGTGTCTCCCTCCAGTGTCCCCCTGTGTGTGTGTGTCTCTCCCTCCAGTGTCCCCCTGTGTGTGTGTGTCTCCCTCCAGTGTCCCCCTGTGTGTGTGCTCTCCCTCCAGTGTCCCCCTGTGTGTGTGTGTGTGTCCAGTGTCCCCCTGTGTGTGTGCTCTCCCTCCAGTGTCCCCAGTGTGTGTGTGTGTGCTCCCTCCAGTGTCCCCCTGTGTGTGTGTGCTCTAAATCCAGTGTCCCCCTGTGTGTGTGTCTCCCTCCAGTGTCCCCCTGTGTGTGTGTGTGTGTGCTCTCCCTCCAGTGTCCCCCTGTGTGTGTGTGTCTCCCTCCAGTGTCCCCCTGTGTGTGTCTCTCCCTGTGTGTGTGTCCCCCTGTGTGTGTGTTGCTCTCCCTCCTGTGTCCCCCTGTGTGTGTTCTCTCCCTCCAGTGTCCCCCTGTGTGTGTGCTCTCCCTCCAGTGTCCCCCGGTGTGTGTGTGCTCTCCCTCCAGAGTCCCCCTGAGTGTGTGCTCTCCCTCCAGTGTCCCCCGCTGTGTGTGTGTGCCCTCCCTCCAGTGTCCCCCTGTGTGTGTGTGTGCTCTCCCTCCAGTGTCCCCCTGTGTGTGTGTGCTCTCCCTCCAGTGTCCCCCTGTGTGTGTGTGCTCTCCCTCCAGTGTCCCCCTGTGTGTGTGCTCTCCCTCCAGTGTCCCCCTGTGTGTGTGTGTGTGCTCCCCCTCCAGTGTCCCCCCTGTGTGTGTGTGTGTGTGCTCTCCCCTCCAGTGTCCCCCTGTGTGTGTGTGTGTCTCCCCTCCAGTGTCCCCCTGTGTGTGTGCTCTCCCTCCAGTGTCCCCTGTGTGTGTGTGCTCTCCCTCCAGTGTCCCCCTGTGTGTGTGTGTCTCCTCTCCCTCCAGTGTCCCCCTGTGTGTGTGTGTCCCTCCAGTGTCCCCCTGTGTGTGTGTGCTCTCCCTCCAGTGTCCCCCTGTGTGTGTGTGCTCTCCCTCCAGTGTCCCCCTGTGTGTGTGCTCTCCCTCCAGTGTCCCCCTGTGTGTGTGTGTCCCCCCCCTGTGTGTGTGTGTGTGCTCTCCCTCCAGTGTCCCCCTGTGTGTGTGTGCTCTCCCTCCAGTGTCCCCCTGTGTGTGTGTGCTCTCCCTCCAGTGTCCCCCTGTGTGTGTGTGTGCTCTCCCTCCAGTGTCCCCCTGTGTGTGTGTGTGTGTGTGTCTCCCCTCCAGTGTCCCCCCCCTGTGTGTGTGCTCTCCCTCCAGTGTCCCCCTGTGTGTGTGTGTGTGCTCTCCCTCCAGTGTCCCCCTGTGTGTGTGTGTGCTGCTCTCCCTCCAGTGTCCCCCTGTGTGTGTGTGTGCTCTCCCTCCAGTGTCCCCCTGTGTGTGTGCTCTCCCTCCAGTGTCCCCCTGTGTGTGTGTGTGTGTGTGTGTGTGTCTCTCCCCTCCAGTGTCCCCCTGTGTGTGTGTGTGTGTCCCCCTGTGTGTGTGCTCCCCTCCAGTGTCCCCCTGTGTGTGTGTGTCCCCCTGTGTGTGTGTGCTCTCCCTCCAGTGTCCCCCCTGTGTGTGTGTGTGCTCCCTCCAGTGTCCCCCTGTGTGTGTGTGCTCTCCCTCCAGTGTCCCCCTGTGTGTGTGTGTGTCTCCCTCCAGTGTCCCCCTGTGTGTGTGTGCTCTCCCTCCAGTGTCCCCCTGTGTGTGTGTGCTCTCCCTCCAGTGTCCCCCTGTGTGTGTGCTCTCCCTCCAGTGTCCCCCTGTGTGTGCTCTCCCTCCAGTGTCCCCCTGTGTGTGTGTGTGTCTCCCTCCAGTGTCCCCCTGTGTGTGTGTGTGTCTCCCTCCAGTGTCCCCCTGTGTGTGTGTGTCTCCCTCCAGTGTGTGTGTGTGTGCTCTCCCTCCAGTGTCCCCCTGTGTGTGTGTGTGTCTCCCTCCAGTGTCCCCCTGTGTGTGTGTGTGTGCCTCCCTCCAGTGTGTGTGTGTGTGTGTCCTGTGTGTGTGTGTGTGCTCTCCCCCAGTGTCCCCCCGTGTGTGTGTGTGTCTCCCTCCAGTGTCCCCCTGTGTGTGTGTGCTCTCCCTCCAGTGTCCCCCTGTGTGTGTGTGTGTGTGTGTGTCTCCCTCCAGTGTCCCCCTGTGTGTGTGCTCTCCCTCCAGTGTCCCCCTGTGTGTGTGTGTCTCCCTCCAGTGTCCCCCTGTGTGTGTGTGTGCTCTCCCTCCAGTGTCCCCCTGTGTGTGTGTGTGTGTGTGTGTGTCTCCCTCCAGTGTCCCCCTGTGTGTGTGTGTGTCTCCCTCCAGTGTCCCCCTGTGTGTGTCCTCCCTGTGTGTGTGTGTGTCTCCCTCCAGTGTCCCCCTGTGTGTGTGTGCTCTCCCTCCAGTGTCCCCCTGTGTGTGTGTCCCTCCAGTGTCCCCCTGTGTGTGTGTGTGCTCCCCCTCCAGTGTGTGTGTGTCTCTGTGTGTGTGCCCCCAGTGTCCCCCTGTGTGTGTGTGTGTCTCCCTCCAGTGTCCCCCTGTGTGTGTGTGTGCTCTCCCTCCAGTGTGTCCCCCTGTGTGTGTGTCCAGTGTCCCCCTGTGTGTGTGTGTGCTCTCCCTCCAGTGTCCCCCTGTGTGTGTGTGCTCTCCCTCCCAGTGTCCCCCTGTGTGTGCTCTCCCTCCAGTGTCCCCCTGTGTGTGTGTGTGTGTCCCCCTGTGTGTGTGTCTCCCTCCAGTGTCCCCCTGTGTGTGTGTGTCTCCCTCCAGTGTCCCCCTGTGTGTGTGTCTCCCTCCAGTGTCCCCCTGTGTGTGTGTCTCTCCCTCCAGTGTCCCCCTGTGTGTGTGTGTGTGTCTCCCTCCAGTGTCCCCCTGTGTGTGTCCCCCTGTGTCTGTGCTCCCTCCAGTGTCCCCCTGTGTGTGTGTGTGTGCTCTCCCTCCAGTGTCCCCCTGTGTGTGTGCTCCCCTCCAGTGTCCCCCTGTGTGTGCTCTCCCTCCAGTGTCCCCCTGTGTGTGTGTGCTCCCTCCAGTGTCCCCCTGTGTGTGTGCTCTCCCTCCAGTGTCCCCCTGTGTGTGTCCCTCCAGTGTCCCCCTGTGTGTGTGCTCTCCCTCCAGTGTCCCCCTGTGTGTGTGTGTCTCCCTCCAGTGTCCCCTGTGTGTGTGTGCTCTCCCCTCCAGTGTCCCCCTGTGTGTGTGTGTGTCTCTCCAGTGTCCCCCCCCCTGTGTGTGTGTGTGTCCAGTGTGTGTGTGTGTGTCCCCCTCCAGTGTCCCCCTGTGTGTGTGTGTCTCCCTCCAGTGTCCCCCTGTGTGTGTGTGCTCTCCCTCCAGTGTCCCCCTGTGTGTGTGTGTGTCTCTCCCTCCAGTGTCCCCCTGTGTGTGTGCTCTCCCTCCAGTGTCCCCCCTGTGTGTGTGTGTCTCCCTCCAGTGTCCCCCTGTGTGTGTGTGTCTCCCTCCAGTGTCCCCCTGTGTGTGTGCTCTCCCCAGTGTCCCCCTGTGTGTCCCCCCAGTGTCCCCCTGTGTGTGCTCTCCCCCCCAGTGTCCCCCTGTGTGTGTGTGTGTCTCCCTCCAGTGTCCCCCTGTGTGTGTCTCCCTCCAGTGTCCCCCTGTGTGTGTGTGTCCCTCCAGTGTCCCCCTGTGTGTGTGTGTCTCCCCTCCAGTGTCCCCCTGTGTGTGTGTGTGTCTCCCCTCCAGTGTCCCCCTGTGTGTGTGTGTGTGTGTCTCCCTCCAGTGTCCCCCTGTGTGTGTGTGTCTCTCCCTCCAGTGTCCCCCTGTGTGTGTGTGTCTCCCTCCCTCCAGTGTCCCCCTGTGTGTGTGTGTGTCTCCCTCCAGTGTCCCCCTGTGTGTGCTCTCCCCAGTGTGTCCCCCTGTGTGTGTGTGCTCTCCCCCTCCAGTGTCCCCCTGTGTGTGTGTGTGTGTGCTCTCCCTCCAGTGTCCCCCTGTGTGTGTGTCTCCCTCCAGTGTCCCCCTGTGTGTGTGTGTGTCCCCCTGTGTGTGTGCTCTCCCTCCAGTGTCCCCCTGTGTGTGTGTGTTCTCTCCCTCCAGTGTCCCCCTGTGTGTGTGTGTGCTCTCCCTCCAGTGTCCCCCTGTGTGTGTGTGTCCCCAGTGTCCCCCTGTGTGTGTGCCTCTCCCTCCAGTGTCCCCCTGTGTGTGTGTGTGTCTCCCTCCAGTGTCCCCCTGTGTGTGTGTGTCCCTCCAGTGTCCCCCTGTGTGCTCTCCCTCCAGTGTCCCCCTGTGTGTGTGTGTGTGTGTGTCCCCTCCAGTGTCCCCCTGTGTGTGTGTGTCTCCCCCTCCAGTGTCCCCCTGTGTGTGTGTGTGCTCTCCTCCAGTGTCCCCCTGTGTGTGTGTGTGCTCTCCCTCCAGTGTCCCCCTGTGTGTGTGTCTCCCCAGTCCAGTGTCCCCCTGTGTGTGTGTGCTCTCCCTCCAGTGTCCCCCTGTGTGTGTGCTCTCCCTCCAGTGTCCCCCTGTGTGTGTCTCCCTCCAGTGTCCCCCTGTGTGTGTGTCTCTCCTCCAGTGTCCCCCTGTGTGTGTGTGTCCCTCCCCCTGTGTGTGTGTGCTCTCCCTCCAGTGTCCCCCTGTGTGTGTGTGTGTCTCTCCCTCCAGTGTCCCCCTGTGTGTGTGTGTCTCCCTCCAGTGTGTCCCCCTGTGTGTGTGTGTCTCCTCCAGTGTCCCCCCCCCCCTGTGTGTGTGTCTCCCCTCCAGTGTCCCCCTGTGTGTGTGTGCTGCTCCCCTCCAGTGTCCCCCTGTGTGTGTGTGTCTCCCTCCAGTGTCCCCCTCCAGTGTCCCCCTGTGTGTGTGTGTGCTCTCCCTCCAGTGTCCCCCTGTGTGTGTGCTCTCCCCCCAGTGTCCCCCTGTCCCCCTCCAGTGTCCCCCTGTGTGTGTGTGTGCTCTCCCTCCAGTGTCCCCCCTGTGTGTGTGTGTGCGCTCTCCCTCCAGTGTCCCCCTGTGTGTGTGTGTGTCTCTCCCTCCAGTGTCCCCCTGTGTGTGTGTCTCCCTCCAGTGTCCCCCTGTGTGTGTGTGTCTCCCCTCCAGTGTCCCCCTGTGTGTGTGTGTCTCTCCCTCCAGTGTCCCCCCCCTGTGTGTGTGTGTGTGTCTCTCCCTCCAGTGTCCCCCTGTGTGTGTGTGTGTCTCCCTCCAGTGTCCCCCTGTGTGTGTGTCCCCTGTGTGTGTGTGTCTCCCTCCAGTGTCCCCCTGTGTGTGTGTGCTCTCCCTCCAGTGTCCCCCCCCCTGTGTGTGTGTCTCCTCCAGTCCAGTGTCCCCCTGTGTGTGTGCTCTCCCTCCAGTGTCCCCCTGTGTGTGTGTGCTCTCCCTCCAGTGTCCCCCTGTGTGTGTGTGCTCTCCCTCCAGTGTCCCCCTGTGTGTGTGTCCCCCTGTGTGTCTCCCTCCAGTGTCCCCCTGTGTGTGTGTCTCCCTCCAGTGTCCCCCTGTGTGTGTGTGTCTCCCCCTCCAGTGTCCCCCTGTGTGTGTGTGTGTGTCTCCCTCCAGTGTCCCCCTGTTGTGTGTGTGTGCTCTCCCCAGTCCCCCTGTGTCCCCCTGTGTGTGTGCTCTCCCTCCAGTGTCCCCCTGTGTGTGTGTGTCTCCCTCCAGTGTGTGTGTGTGCTCTCCCTCCAGTGTCCCCCTGTGTGTGTGTGTCTCTCCCTCCAGTGTCCCCCTGTGTGTGTGTCTCCCTCCAGTGTCCCCCTCCCTGTGTCTCCTCTCCCTCCAGTGTCCCCCTGTGTGTGTGTGCTCTCCCTCCAGTGTCCCCCTGTGTGTGTGTGCTCTCCCTCCAGTGTCCCCCTGTGTGTGTGTGCTCTCCCTCCAGTGTGTCCCCTCCAGTGTGTGTGTCTCTCCCTCCAGTGTCCCCCTGTGTGTGTGTGCTCTCCCTCCAGTGTCCCCCTGTGTGTGTGTGTGTCCCCCTGTGTGTGTGTCTCTCCCTCCAGTGTCCCCCTGTGTGTGTGTGTGTGTGCTCTCCCTCCAGTGTCCCCCTGTGTGTGTGTCTCCCCAGTGTGTGCTCTCCCTCCAGTGTCCCCCTGTGTGTGTGTGTGTCCCCCTCCAGTGTCCCCCTGTGTGTGTGCTCTCCCTCCAGTGTCCCCCTGTGTGTGTGTGCTCTCCCCTCCAGTGTCCCCCAGTGTCCCCCTGTGTGTGCTCTCCCCTCCAGTGTCCCCCTGTGTGTGTGTGCTCTCCCTCCAGTGTCCCCCTGTGTGTGTGTGTGTCTCTCCCCAGTGTCCCAGTGTCCCCCTGTGTGTGTGTGTCTCCCCCCCCAGTGTGTGTGTGCTCTCCCTCCAGTGTCCCCCTGTGTGTGTGTGTGCTCTCCCTCCAGTGTCCCCCTGTGTGTGTGTGCTCCCAGTGTCCCCCTGTGTCCCCCTGTGTGTGTCTCTCCCTCCAGTGTCCCCCTGTGTGTGTGTGTCTCCCTCCAGTGTCCCCCTGTGTGTGTGCTCTCCCTCCAGTGTCCCCCTGTGTGTGTGTGTGTCCCCCTGTGTGTGTGTGTCTCTCCCCTCCAGTGTCCCCCTGTGTGTGTGTGCCTCTCCCTCCCAGTGTCCCCCTGTGTGTGTGTGCTCTCTCTCCAGTGTCCCCCTGTGTGTGTGTCTCTCCAGTGTCCCCCTGTGTGTGTGTGTGTGTGTGTGTGTCTCTCCCCTCCAGTGTCCCCCTGTGTGTGTGTGTGTGTGTCCCCCAGTCCAGTGTCCCCCTGTGTGTGTGTGTGTGTGTGTGTGTGTGTGTGCTCTCCTCCCTCCAGTGTCCCCCTGTGTGTGTGTGTGTGTCCCCTGTGTGTGTCTCCCTCCAGTGTCCCCCTGTGTGTGTGTCTCCCTCCAGTGTCCCCCTGTGTGTGTGTGTGTGTGTGCTCCCCTCCAGTGTCCCCCTGTGTGTGTGTGTGTGTGCTCTCCCTCCAGTGTCCCCCTGTGTGTGTGTGTCTCCCTCCAGTGTCCCCCTGTGTGTGTGCTCTCTCCCCAGTGTCCCCCTGTGTGTGTGTGTCTCTCCTCCAGTGTCCCCCTGTGTGTGTGTGCTCTCCCCCCCTGTGTGTGTGTGTCCCTCCAGTCCCCCTGTGTGTGCCCCCTCCAGTGTGTGTGTGTGTGCTCTCCCTCCAGTGTCCCCCTGTGTGTGTGTGTGTGTGTCCCCCCCTGTGTGTGTCCCTCCCAGTGTCCCCCTGTGTGTGTGTGTGTGTGTGCTCTCCCTCCAGTGTCCCCCTGTGTGTGTGTGTGCTCTCCCTCCAGTGTCCCCCTGTGTGTGTGTGCTCTCCCCTCCAGTGTCCCCCTGTGTGTGTGTGTGTGTCCCTCTGTGTGTGTGCTCCCCTCCAGTGTCCCCCTGTGTGTGTGTGTCCCCCTCCAGTGTCCCCCTGTGTGTGTGTCTCCCCTCCAGTGTCCCCCTGTGTGTGTGTGCTCCCTCCAGTGTCCCCCTGTGTGTGTGTGTGTCCCCCTGTGTGTGTCCCTCCCTCCAGTGTCCCCCTGTGTGTGTGTCTCCCTCCAGTGTCCCCCTGTGTGTGTGTCTCTCCCCCCAGTGTCCCCCTGTGTGTGTGTGTGTGCTCTCCCTCCAGTGTCCCCCTGTGTGTGTGTGTGTGTGTGCTCTCCCTCCAGTGTCCCCCTGTGTGTGTGTGCTCTCCCTCCAGTGTCCCCCTGTGTGTGTGCTCTCCCCCAGTGTGTGTGTCTCCCTCCAGTGTGTGTGTGTCTCCCTCCAGTGTCCCCCCTGTGTGTGCTCTCCCTCCAGTGTCCCCCTGTGTGTGTGTGTGTGTGTCTCCCCTCCAGTGTGTGTGCTCTCCCTCCAGTGTCCCCTGTGTGTGTGTGCTCTCCCTCCAGTGTCCCCCTGTGTGTCTCCCTCCAGTGTCCCCCCCCCTGTGTGTGTGTGTGTCCCCCTGTGTGTGTGTGCTCTCCCTCCAGTGTCCCCCTGTGTGTGTGTGTGCTCTCTCTCCCAGTCCCCCTGTGTCCCCCTGTGTGTGTGTGTGTGCTCCCTCCAGTGTCCCCCTGTGTGTGTGTGTGTGTGCTCTCCCTCCAGTGTCCCCCTGTGTGTGTGTCTCCTCCAGTGTCCCCCTGTGTGTGTGTGTCTCCCTCCAGTGTGTGTGTGTGTGTGTGTGTGTGTGTGTGTGCTCCCTCCAGTGTCCCCCTGTGTGTGTGCTCTCCCCTCCAGTGTCCCCCTCCAGTGTGTGTGTGCTCCCTCCAGTGTCCCCCTGTGTGTCCCCCTCCAGTGTCCCCCTGTGTGTGTCTCTCCCTCCAGTGTCCCCCTGTGTGTGTGTGTGTCTCCCCCTCCAGTGTCCCCCTGTGTGTGTCCAGTGTCCCCCTGTGTGTGTGCTCTCCCTCCAGTGTCCCCCTGTGTGTGTCTCTCCTCCCAGTGTCCCCCCAGTGTGTGTGTGCTCTCCCCCCAGTGTCCCCCTGTGTGTGTGTGTGTGTCCCTCCCCCTCCAGTGTCCCCCTGTGTGTGTGTGCTCTCCCTCCAGTGTCCCCCTGTGTGTGTGTGTGTGTGTCTCTCTCCAGTGTCCCCCTGTGTGTGTGTCTCCCTCCAGTGTGTGTGCTCCCCTGTCTGTGTGTGTGCTCTCCCTCCAGTGTCCCCCCTGTGTGTGTGCTCTCCCCTCCAGTGTCCCCCTGTGTGTGTGTGTCTCCTCCAGTGTCCCCCTGTGTGTGTGTGTCCCCTGTGTGTGTGCTCCCCCTCCAGTGTCCCCCTGTGTGTGTGTGTGTGTCTCTCCCTCCAGTGTCCCCCTGTGTGTGCTCTGTGTCCCCCTGTGTGTGCTCTCCCTCCAGTGTCCCCCTGTGTGTGTGTGTCTCCCTCCAGTGTGTGTGTGCTCTCCCCTCCAGTGTCCCCCTGTGTGTGTGTGTCTCCCTCCAGTGTCCCCCTGTGTGTGTGTGTCTCTCCCTCCAGTGTCCCCCTGTGTGTGTGTGTGCTCTCCCTCCAGTGTCCCCCTGTGTGTGTGTGTCTCCCTCCAGTCCCCCCTGTGTGTGTGTGTGTGTGCTCTCCCCCAGTGTCCCCCTGTGTGTGTGCTCTCCTCCTCCAGTGTCCCCCTGTGTGTGTGTGTCCCCTCCAGTGTCCCCCTGTGTGTGTGTGCTCTCCCTCCAGTGTCCCCCTGTGTGTGTGTGTGTGTGTCCCCCTGTGTGTGTGCTCTCCCTCCAGTGTCCCCCTGTGTGTGTGTGTGCTCTCCCTCCAGTGTCCCCCTCCAGTGTCCCCCTGTGTGTGTGTGTGCTCTCCCTCCAGTGTCCCCCTGTGTGTGTGTGTCTCCCCCAGTGTCCCCCTGTGTGTGTGCTCTCCCTCCAGTGTCCCCCTGTGTGTGTGTGTGTGCTCTCCCCCCAGTGTCCCCCTGTGTGTGTGTGCTCTCCCTCCAGTGTCCCCCTGTGTGTGTGTGCTCTCCCCCCAGTGTCCCCCTGTGTGTGTGTGTCCAGTGTCCCCCTGTGTGTGTGCTCTCCCTCCAGTGTCCCCCTGTGTGTGTGTGCTCTCCCTCCAGTGTCCCCCTGTGTGTGTGTGTCTCCCTCTCCAGTGTCCCCCTGTGTGTGTGTCTCCCCCAGTGTCCCCCTGTGTGTGCTCTCTCCCTCCAGTGTCCCCCTGTGTGTGTGTGTGTGCTCTCCCCAGTGTCCCCCTGTGTCCCCCTGTGTGTGTGTGTGCTCTCCCTCCAGTGTCCCCCTGTGTGTGTGTGTCCCTGTGTGTGTGCTCTCCCTGTGTCCCCCTGTGTGTGTGTGTGCTCTCCCTCCAGTGTCCCCCTGTGTGTGTGCTCTCCCTCCAGTGTCCCCCTGTGTGTGTGTCTCCCTCCAGTGTCCCCCTGTGTGTGTGTGTCTCCCCTCCAGTGTCCCCCTGTGTGTGTGTGTCCCCCTGTGTGTGTGCTCTCCCTCCAGTGTGTGTGCTCCCCTCCAGTGTCCCCCTGTGTGTGTGTCTCCCTCCAGTGTCCCCCTGTGTGTGTGCTCTCCCTCCAGTGTCCCCCCCTGTGTGTGTGTGTGCTCTCCCTCCAGTGTCCCCCTGTGTGTGTGTCTCTCCCCCCCCCCTGTGTGTGTGTCTCCCTCCAGTGTCCCCCTGTGTGTGTGTGCTCTCCCTCCAGTGTCCCCCCCCCTGTGTGTGCTCTCCCTCCAGTGTCCCCCTGTGTGTGTCTCCCTGTGTGTCCCCCCCCTGTGTGTGCTCTCCCCCCAGTGTCCCCCTGTGTGTGTGCTCTCCCTCCAGTGTCCCCCTGTGTGTGTGTGCTCTCCCTCCAGTGTCCCCCTGTGTGTGTGTGTGTGCTCTCCCTCCAGTGTCCCCCTGTGTGTGTGTGCTCTCCCTCCAGTGTCCCCCTGTGTGTGTGTGTGCTCTCCCTCCAGTGTCCCCCTGTGTGTGCTCTCCCTCCAGTGTCCCCCTGTGTGTGTGTGTCCCCTCCAGTGTCCCCCTGTGTGTGTGTCTCCCTCCAGTGTCCCCCTGTGTGTGTGTCTCCCTCCAGTGTCCCCCTGTGTGTGTGTGTCTCCCTCCAGTGTCCCCCTGTGTGTGTGTGTGTGTCCCCCTGTGTGTGCTCTCCCTCCAGTGTCCCCCTGTGTGTGTGTGTGCTCTCCCTCCAGTGTCCCCCTGTGTGTGTGTGTGTCCCCCTGTGTGTGTGTGCTCTCCCTCCAGTGTCCCCCTGTGTGTGTGTGTCTCTCCCTCCAGTGTCCCCCTGTGTGTGTGCTCTCTCCAGTGTCCCCTGTGTGTGTCTCCCTCCAGTGTCCCCCTGTGTGTGTGTGCTCTCCCTCCAGTGTCCCCCTGTGTGTGTGTGTCCCTGTGTGTGTCCCCCTGTGTCCCCCTGTGTGTGTGCTCTCCCCTCCAGTGTCCCCCTGTGTGTGTGCTCTCCCTCCAGTGTCCCCCTGTGTGTGTGCTCTCCCCAGTGTCCCCCTGTGTGTGTGTGTCTCCCTCCAGTGTCCCCCTGTGTGTGTGTGTGCTCTCCCTCCAGTGTCCCCCTGTGTGTGTGCTCTCCCTCCAGTGTCCCCCTGTGTGTGTGTCTCCCTCCAGTGTCCCCCTGTGTGTGTGCTCTCCCCCAGTGTCCCCTGTGTGTGCTCTCCCTCCAGTGTCCCCCTGTGTGTGCTCTCCCTCCAGTGTCCCCCTGTGTGTGTGTGTCTCCCCCCTCCAGTGTCCCCCTGTGTGTGTGTGTCTCCCTCCAGTGTCCCCCTGTGTGTGTGCTCTCCCTCCAGTGTCCCCCTGTGTGTGTGTGTGTCTCCCTCCAGTGTCCCCCTGTGTGTGTGCTCTCCCTCCAGTGTCCCCCTGGGTGTGTGCTCTCCCTCCAGTGTCCCCCTGTGTGTGCTCTCTCCCTCCAGTGTCCCCCTGTGTGTGTCTCCCTCCAGTGTCCCCCTGTGTGTGTGTGTGCTCTCCCCCTCCAGTGTCCCCCTGTGTGTGTGTGCTCTCCCCCCAGTGTCCCCCTGTGTGTGTGCTCTCCCTCCAGTGTCCCCCTGTGTGTGTGTGCTCTCCCCTCCAGTGTCCCCCTGTGTGTGTGTCCCCCTGTGTGTGCTCTCCCTCCAGTGTCCCCCTGTGTGTGTGTGCTCTCCCTCCAGTGTCCCCCTGTGTGTGTGCTGTCCCTCCAGTGTCCCCCTGTGTGTGTGTGTGCTCTCCCTCCAGTGTCCCCCTGTGTGTGTGTGTGCTCTCCCTCCAGTGTCCCCCTGTGTGTGTGTGCTCTCCTCCAGTGTCCCCCTGTGTGTGTGTGTGTGCTCTCCCTCCAGTGTCCCCCTGTGTGTGTGTGTCTCCCTCCAGTGTCCCCCTGTGTGTGTCCCCCTGTGTGTGTCTCCCTCCAGTGTCCCCCTGTGTGTGTGTGTGCTCTCCCTCCAGTGTCCCCCTGTGTGTGCTCTCCCTCCAGTGTCCCCCTGTGTGTGTGCTCTCCCTCCAGTGTCCCCCTGTGTGTGTGTTCCCTCTCCCTCCAGTGTCCCCCTGTGTGTGTGTGCTCTCCCTCCAGTGTCCCCCTGTGTGTGTGCTCTCCCCTCCAGTGTCCCCCTGTGTGTGTGTGCTCTCCCTCCAGTGTCCCCCTGTGTGTGTGTGCTCCCTCCAGTGTCCCCCTGTGTGCTCTGCCCCCCAGTGTCCCCCTGTGTGTGTTCTCTCCCTCCAGTGTCGCCCTGTGTGTGTGCTCTCCCTCCAGTGTCCCCCTGTGTGTGTGTGCTCTCCCTCCAGTGTCCCCCTGTGAGTGCTCTCCCTCCAGTGTACCCCTGTGTGTGTGTGCTGTCCCTCCCGTGTCCCCCGTGTGTGTGCTCTCTCCAGTGTCCCCCTGTGTGTGTCCCCCCTCCAGTGTCCCCCTGTGTGTGTCTCTCCTCCAGTGTCCCCCTGTGTGTGTGCTCCCCTCCAGTGTCCCCCTGTGTGTGTGTGCTCTCCCTCCAGTGTCCCCTGTGTGTGTGCTCTCCCTCCAGTCCAGTGTCCCCCTGTGTGTGTGTGTGTGTCCCCCTGTGTGTGTGCTCTCCCTCCAGTGTCCCCCTGTGTGTGTGTGTGCTGTGTCCCCTCCAGTGTCCCCCTGTGTGTGTGTGTGTCTCCTCCCCCTCCAGTGTCCCCCCCTGTGTGTGTGCTCTCCCTCCAGTGTCCCCTGTGTGTGTGTGTGCTCCCCCCCAGTGTGTGTGTGTGCCCCTGTGTCCCCCTGTGTGTGTGTCTCCTCCAGTGTCCCCCTCCCCCTCCAGTGTCCCCCTGTGTGTGTGTGTCTCTCCCCTCCAGTGTCCCCCTGTGTGTGTGCTCTCCCTCCAGTGTCCCCCTGTGTGTGTGTGTCTCCCCCTCCAGTGTCCCCCTGTGTGTGTGTGCTCTCCCTCCAGTGTCCCCCTGTGTGTGTGTGCTCTCCCTCCAGTGTCCCCCTGTGTGTGTGTGTGCTCTCCCTCCAGTGTCCCCCTGTGTGTGTGTGTCTCCCCTCCAGTGTCCCCCTGTGTGTGTGTGTCTCTCCCTCCAGTGTCCCCCTGTGTGTGTGCTCTCCCTCCAGTGTCCCCCTGTGTGTGTGTGTCTCCCTCCAGTGTCCCCCTGTGTGTGTGTGTGTGTGTGTCTCCCTCCAGTGTCCCCCCTGTGTGTGTGTCTCTCCAGTGTCCCCCTGTGTGTGTGTCTCCCCTCCAGTGTCCCCCTGTGTGTGTGCTCTCCCTCCAGTGTCCCCCTGTGTGTGTGTGTGTGTCCCCCAGTGTGTGTGTGCTCCCCTCCAGTGTCCCCCTGTGTGTGTGTGTGTGTGTGCTCTCCCTCCAGTGTCCCCCTGTGTGTGTGCTCTCTCTCCCTCCAGTGTCCCCCTGTGTGTGTGTGTGTGCTCTCCCTCCAGTGTCCCCCTGTGTGTGTGTCTCTCCCTCCAGTGTCCCCCTGTGTGTGCCCCTCTCTCTCCCTCCAGTGTCCCCCTGTGTGTGTGTGCTCTCCCTCCAGTGTCCCCCTGTGTGTGTGTGCTCTCCCTCCAGTGTCCCCCTGTGTGTGTGTCTCCCCTCCAGTGTCCCCCCCCCTGTGTGTGTCTCCCCCAGTGTCCCCCTGTGTGTGTGCTCTCCTCCAGTGTCCCCCTGTGTGTGTGTGCTCCCCTCCAGTGTCCCCCTGTGTGTGTGTGTCCCCCCTCCAGTGTCCCCCTGTGTGTGTGTGCTCTCCCTCCAGTGTCCCCCTGTGTGTGTGTGTCCCCCTGTGTCCCCTCCAGTGTCCCCCTGTGTGTGTGCTCTCCCTCCAGTGTCCCCCTGTGTGTGTGTGTCCCCCTGTGTGTGTGCTCTCCCTCCAGTGTCCCCCTGTGTGTGTGCTCTCCCTCCAGTGTCCCCCTGTGTGTGTGTGCTCTCCCTCCAGTGTCCCCCTGTGTGTGCTCTCTCCCTCCAGTGTCCCCCTGTGTGTGTGTCTCCCCCAGTGTCCCCCTGTGTGTGTGCTCTCTCCTCCAGTGTCCCCCTGTGTGTGTGTCTCCCTCCAGTGTCCCCCTGTGTGTGTGTGTCCCCCTGTGTGTGTGCTCTCCCTCCAGTGTCCCCCTGTGTGTGTGCTCTCCCTCCAGTGTCCCCCTGTGTGTGTGTCTCCCCCCCTCCAGTGTCCCCCCTGTGTGTGTGTGTGTGTGTGCTCTCCCTCCAGTGTCCCCCTGTGTGTGTGTGTGTGTGTGCTCTCCCTCCAGTGTCCCCCTGTGTGTGTGTGCTCTCCCCCAGTGTCCCCCTGTGTGTGTGTCTCTCCCTCCAGTGTCCCCCTGTGTGTGTGTGCTCTCCCTCCAGTGTCCCCCTGTGTGTGCTCTCCCTCCAGTGTCCCCCTGTGTGTGTGCTCTCCCTCCAGTGTCCCCCTGTGTGTGTGTGTGTCCCCGCTGTGTGTGTGTTGTCTCCCTCCAGTGTCCCCCTGTGTGTGTGTGCTCTCCCTCCAGTGTCCCCCTGTGTGTGTGCTCTCCCCTCCAGTGTCCCCCTGTGTGTGTGCTCTCCCCCAGTGTCCCCCTGTGTGTGTGCTCTCCCTCCAGTGTCCCCCTGTGTGTGTGTCTCCTCTCCCCTCCAGTGTCCCCCTGTGTGCTATCCCCCCAGTGTTTCCCTGTGTGTGTGTGTGTGCTCTCCCTCCAGTGTCCCCCTGTGTGTGTGCTCCCCCCAGTGTCCCCCTGTGTGTGTGCTCTCCTCCAGTGTCCCCCTGTGTGTGCTCTCCCTCCAGTGTCCCCCTGTGTGTGTGTGTCCCCCTGTGTGTGTCTCTCCTCCAGTGTCCCCCTGTGTGTGTGTGTCTCCCTCCAGTGTCCCCCCCTGTGTGTGTGCTCTCTCCCTCCAGTGTCCCCCTGTGTGTGCTCTCCCTCCCCCTGTGTGTCCCCCTGTGTCCCCCTGTGTGTGCTCCCTCAGTGTCCCCCTGTGTGTGTGCTCTCCCTCCAGTGTCCCCCGGTGTGTGTGTTCTGTCCCTCCAGTGTCCCCCCCCTGTGTGTGTGTCTCCCTCCAGTGTCCCCCTGTGTGTGTGTGTCTCTCCCTCCAGTGTCCCCCTGTGTGTGTGTGTGCTCTCCCTCCAGTGTCCCCCTGTGTGTGTGTGTGTCCCCTCCAGTGTCCCCCTGTGTGTGTGCTCTCCCTCCAGTGCCCCCCGTGTGTGTGTGTGCTCTCACTCCAGTGTCCCCCTGTGTGTGTCCCCCTGTGTGTGTGCTCTCCCCCAGTGTCCCCCTGTGTGTGTGTGCTCTCCCTCCAGTGTCCCCCTGTGTGTGTGCTCTCCCCTCCAGTGTCCCCCTGTGTGTGTGTGTCTCCCTCCAGTGTCCCCCTGTGTGTGTGTCTCCCTCCAGTGTCCCCCTGTGTGTGTGCTCTCCCTCCCTCCAGTGTCCCCCTGTGTGTGTGTGTGCTCTCCCCCCAGTGTCCCCCTGTGTGTGTGCTCTCTCCCTCCAGTGTCCCCCTGTGTGTGTGCTCTCCCTCCAGTGTCCCCTGTGTGTGTGTGTCCCCCTGTGTGTGTGCTCTCCCTCCAGTGTCCCCTGGTGTGTGTGTTCTCTCCCTCCAGTGTATCCCTGTGTGTGTGTGTGCTCTCCCTCCAGTCCCCCTGTGTGTGTGTATGTTCCCCTTATCAGTGTCCCCCGGTGTGTGTGTTCTCTCCCTCCAGTGTCCCCCTGTGTGTGTGTGTGTGTATGTTGTCCCTCCAGTGTCCCCCTGTGTGTGAGTGCTCTCGCTCCAGTGTCCCCCTGTGTGTGCTCTCCCTCCAGTGTCCCCCTGTGTGTGTGTGTGTGTGTGTGCTCTCCCCTCCAGTGTCCCCCTGTGTGTGTGCTCTCCCTCCATTGTCCACCGGTGTGTGTTCTCTCCCTCCAGTGTCGCCCTGTGTGTGTGTGTGTATGTCCTCCCTCCTGTGTCCCCCTGTGTGTGTGTGCTCTCCCTCCAATGTCCCCCGTGTGCGTGCTCTCCCTCCAGTGTCCCCCTGTGTGTGTGTGCTCTCCCTCCAGTGTCCCCCTGTGTGTGTGTGTGTGTGTCTCCCTCCAGTGTCCCCCTGTGTGTGTGCTCTCCCTCCAGTGTCCCCCTGTGTGTGTGCTCTCCCTCCCCCTGTGTCCCCCCTCCAGTGTGTGTGTGTCTCCCTCCAGTGTCCCCCCCCCAGTGTGTGTGCTCTCCCTCCAGTGTCCCCCTGTGTGTGTGCTCTCCCTCCAGTGTCCCCCTGTGTGTGTGTCTCCCTCCAGTGTCCCCCTGTGTGTGTGTGTCCAGTGTCCCCCTGTGTGTGCTCCCTCCAGTGTCCCCCTGTGTGTGTGCTCTCCCTCCAGTGTCCCCCTGTGTGCTCTCCCTCCAGTGTCCCCTGTGTGTGCTCTCCCTCCAGTGTCCCCCTGTGTGTGCTCTCCCCCAGTGTCCCCCTGTGTGTGTGTCCCTCCCTCCAGTGTCCCCCTGTGTGTGTGCTCTCCCTCCAGTGTCCCCCTGTGTGTGCTCTCTCCCTCCAGTGTCCCCCTGTGTGTGTCCAGTGTCCCCTGTGTGTGTGTGCTCTCCCCCAGTGTCCCCCTGTGTGTGTGTCTCCAGTGTCCCCCAGTGTCCCCCCAGTGTGTGTGTCTGTGTCCCCCCTCCAGTGTGTGCCCCCCCTGTGTGTGTGTGTCTCCCCTCCAGTGTCCCCCTGTGTGTGTGTGTCTCTCCTCTCTTCAGTGTCCAGTGTGTGTCCCCCTGTGTGTGTGTCCCCTGTGTGTGTGTGTGCTGTCCCCCTGTGTGTGTCCCCCTGTGTGTGTGCTCTCCTCCAGTGTCCCCCTGTGTGTCCCCTCCAGTGTGTGTGTGCTCTCCCTCCAGTGTCCCCCTGTGTGTGTGTGCTCTCCCCCTCCAGTGTCCCCCTGTGTGTGTGTGTGTGTGCTCTCCCTCCAGTGTCCCCCTGTGTGTGTGTCTCCCTCCCAGTCCCCCTGTGTGTGTGTGCTCCCTCCAGTGTCCCCCTGTGTGTGTGCTCTCCCTCCAGTGTCCCCCTGTGTGTGTGCTCTCCCTCCAGTGTCCCCCTGTGTGTGTGCTCTCCCTCCAGTGTCCCCCTGTGTGTGTGTGCTCTCCCTCCAGTGTCCCCCTGTGTGTGTGCTCTCCCTCCAGTGTCCCCCTGTGTGTGCTCTCCCTCCAGTGTCCCCCTGTGTGTGCTCTCCCTCCCGTGTCCCCCTGTGTGTGTGCTCTCCCTCCAGTGTCCCCCTGTGTGTGTGCTCTCCCTCCTGTGTCCCCCTGTGTGTGGCTCTCCCTCCAGTGTCCCCCTGTGTGTGCTCGCCCTCCAGTGTCCCCCTGTGTGTGTGTCCCCCTGTGTGTGTCTCTCCCTCCAGTGTCCCCCTGTGTGTGTGTCTTCTCCCTCCAGTGTCCCCCTGTGTGTGCTCTCCCTCCAGTGTCCCCCTGTGTGTGTGTGTGTTCTCCCTCCAGTGTCCCCCTGTGTGTGTGTCCCCCTCCAGTGTCCCCCTGTGTGTGTGTGCTCTCCCTCCAGTGTCCCCCTGTGTGTGTGTCTCCCTCCAGTGTCCCCCTGTGTGTGTGTTCTCCCTCCAGTGTCCCCTGTGTGTGTGTGTTTGTGTGTGTGTGTGTGTGCTCCCCTCCAGTGTCCCCCTGTGTGTGTGTGTGTGTGCTCCCCCTGTGTGTGTGTCTCCCTCCAGTGTCCCCTGTGTGTGTGTGCTCCCCTCCAGTGTCCCCCTGTGTGTGTGTCTTCTCCCTCCAGTGTCCCCCCCCTGTGTGTGTCTCCCTCCAGTGTCCCCCTGTGTGTGTGTGTTCTCTCCCTCCAGTGTCCCCCTGTGTGTGTGCTCTCCCTCCAGTGTCCCCCTGTGTGTGTGTTGTCTCTCTCCAGTGTCCCCCTGTGTGTGTGTGTGTGTGTCCCCCTCTGTGTCCCCCCCTGTGTGTGTGTGTGTGTGCTCTCCCCTCCAGTGTCCCCCTGTGTGTGTGCTCTCCCTCCAGTGTCCCCCTGTGTGTGTGCTCTCCCCTCCAGTGTCCCCCTGTGTGTGTGCTCTCCCTCCAGTGTCCCCCTGTGTGTGTGTGCTCTCTCCTCCAGTGTCCCCCTGTGTGTGCTGTCTCCCTCCAGTGTCCCCTGTGTGCTCTCCCACCAGTGTCCCCCTGTGTGTGTGCTCTCCCTCCAGTGTCCCCCTGTGTGTGCCCCCCTGTGTGTGCTCTCCCTCCAGTGTCCCCCTGTGTGTGGTCTCTCTCTCCAGTGTCCCCCTGTGTGTGTGCTCTCCCTCCAGTGTCCCCCTGTGTGTGCTCTCTCTCTCCAGTGTCCCCAGGTGTGTGCGCTCTCCCACCAGTGTCCCCCTGTGTGTGTGTCCCCTGTGTGTGCTCTCCCCTCCAGTGTCCCCCTGTGTGTGTGTGCTCTCCCTCCAGTGTCCCCCTGTGTGTGTCTCTCCCTCCAGTGTCCCCCTGTGTGTGTGTCCCCCTGTGTGTGTTCTCCCTCCAGTGTCCCCCTGTGTGTGTGTCTCTCCCTCCAGTGTCCCCCTGTGTGTGTGTCTCCCCTCCAGTGTCCCCCTGTGTGTCTGTCCCCCTCCAGTGTCCCCCTGTGTGTGCCTCTCCCTCCAGTGTCCCCCTGTGTGTGTGTGTGTCCCTCCAGTGTCCCCCTGTGTGTGTGCTCCCCCCCCAGTGTCCCCCCTGTGTGTGTGTGCTCTCCCTCCAGTGTCCCCCTGTGTGTGTGTGTGCTCTCCCTCCAGTGTCCCCCTGTGTGTGTGCTCTCCCTCCAGTGTCCCCCTGTGTGTCCCCCCTGTGTGTGTGTGTGTGTGTGTGCTCTCCCTCCAGTGTCCCCCTGTGTGTGTGTGTGCTCTCCCCCTCCAGTGTCCCCCTGTGTGTGTGCTCTCCCTCCAGTGTCCCCCTGTGTGTGTGTGCTCTCCCTCCAGTGTCCCCCTGTGTGTGCTCTCCCTCCAGTGTCCCCCTGTGTGTGTGCTCTCCCTCCAGTGTCCCCTGTGTGTGTGTGTCCCCAGTGTCCCCCTGTGTGTGTGTCCCCCTCCAGTGTCCCCCTGTGTGTGTGTCTCCCTCCAGTGTCCCCCTGTGTGTGTGTGCTCCCCTCCAGTGTCCCCCTGTGTGTGTGCTCTCCCTCCAGTGTCCCCCTGTGTGTGTGCTCTCCCTCCAGTGTCCCCCTGTGTGTGTGTGTCTCCCTCCAGTGTCCCCCTGTGTGTGTGTGTGTGTCTCCCCAGTGTCCCCCTGTGTGTGTGCTCCCCCCCCTGTGTGTCCCCTCCAGTGTGTGTGTCTCCCTCCAGTGTCCCCCTGTGTGTGTGTCTCTCCCTCCAGTGTCCCCCTGTGTGTGTGTGCTCTCCCTCCAGTGTCCCCCTGTGTGTGTGCTCTCCCTCCAGTGTCCCCCTGTGTGTGTGTGTGTGTGCTCTCCCTCCAGTGTCCCCCTGTGTGTGTGTCCCTGTGTGTGTGCTCTCCCTCCAGTGTCCCCCTGTGTGTGTGCTCTCCCTCCAGTGTCCCCCTGTGTGTGTGTCTCCCCTCCAGTGTCCCCCTGTGTGTGTGTGTGTGTGTCTCCCTCCAGTGTCCCCCTGTGTGTGTGTCTCCCTGTGTCCCCTGTGTGTGTGCTCTCCCTCCAGTGTCCCCCTGTGTGTGTGTCTCCCCCCCAGTGTCCCCCTGTGTGTGCTCTCCCTCCAGTGTCCCCCTGTGTGTGTGTGTCCCCCTGTGTGTGCTCTCTCTCCAGTGTCCCCCTGTGTGTGTGCTCTCCCTCCAGTGTCCCCCTGTGTGTGTGTCTCCCTCCAGTGTCCCCCTGTGTGTGCTCTCCCTCCAGTGTCCCCCTGTGTGTGCTCTCCCCCAGTGTCCCCCTGTGTGTGTGTGCCCCTCCCCTCCAGTGTCCCCCTGTGTGTGTGTGCTCTCCCCTCCAGTGTCCCCCTGTGTGTGTGCTCTCCCTCCAGTGTCCCCCTGTGTGTGTGTGTGTGTGTGCTCTCCCTCCAGTGTCCCCCTGTGTGTGTGCTCTCCCTCCAGTGTCCCCCTGTGTGTGTGTGTGTGCTCTCCCTCCAGTGTCCCCCTGTGTGTGTGCTCTCCCTCCAGTGTCCCCCTGTGTGTGTGTCTCCCTCCAGTGTCCCCCTGTGTGTGTGTCTCCCTCCAGTGTCCCCCTGTGTGTGTGCTGTCCCCCTGTGTGTGCTCTCCCTCCAGTGTCCCCCTGTGTGTGTGTGTGTGCTCCCTCCAGTGTCCCCCTGTGTGTGTGCCTCCTCCCTCCAGTGTCCCCCTTGTGTGTGTGTGTGTCTCCCTCCAGTGTCCCCCTGTGTGTGTGTGCTCTCCCCAGTGTCCCCCTGTGTGTGTGCTCCCCCTGTGTGTGTGCTCTCCCTCCAGTGTCCCCCCTGTGTGTGTGCTCTCCCCCAGTGTCCCCCTGTGTGTGTGTGTGTGTGTCTCCCTCCAGTGTCCCCCTGTGTGTGTGCTCTCCCTCCAGTGTCCCCCTGTGTGTGTGTGCTCTCCCTCCAGTGTCCCCCTGTGTGTGCTCTCCCTCCAGTGTCCCCCTGTGTGTGCTCTCCCTCCAGTGTCCCCCTGTGTGTGTGCTCTCCCTCCAGTGTCCCCCTGTGTGTGCTCTCCCTCCAGTGTCCCCCTGTGTGTGTGCTCTCCCTCCCGTGTCCCCCTGTGTGTGTGCTCTCCCTCCAGTGTCCCCCTGTGTGTGTGTTCTCCCTCCAGTGTCCCCCTGTGTGTGCGCTCTCCTGTGTCCCCCTGTGTGTGTGCTCTCCCTCCAGTGTCCCCCTGTGTGTGTGTGTCTCCCTCCAGTGTCCCCCTGTGTGTGTGCTCTCCCTCCAGTGTCCCCCTGTGTGTGTGTGTCTCCCTCCAGTGTCCCCCTGTGTGTGTGCTCTCCCTCCAGTGTCCCCCTGTGTGTGTGTCTTCTCCCTCCAGTGTGTGTGTGCTCTCCCTCCAGTGTCCCCCTGTGTGTGTGTGCTCTCCCTCCAGTGTCCCCCTGTGTGTGTGTGCTCTCCCCCTCCAGTGTCCCCCTGTGTGTGTCTCCCTCCAGTGTGTCCCCTGTGTGTGTGTGCTCTCCCCTCCAGTGTCCCCCTGTGTGTGCTCCCTCCCTCCAGTGTCCCCCCAGTGTGTGTGTGCTCTCCCTCCAGTGTCCCCCTGTGTGTGTGTGTCTCCTGTGTGTGTGTCCCCCTGTGTGCTCTCCCTCCAGTGTCCCCCTGTGTGTGTGTGCTCTCCCTCCAGTGTCCCCCCCTGTGTGTGTGTGTCTCCCTCCAGTGTCCCCCTGTGTGTGTGTGTCTCCCTCCAGTGTCCCCCTGTGTGTGTGCTCTCCCTCCAGTCCCCCTGTGTGTGTCTCCCCTCCAGTGTCCCCCTGTGTGTGTGTGTCCCCCTCCAGTGTCCCCCTGTGTGTGCTCCCCTCCAGTGTCCCCCTGTGTGTGTGTGTGCTCTCCCTCCAGTGTCCCCCTGTGTGTGTGCTCTCCCTCCAGTGGTGTGTGTGCTCCCCCCAGTGTGTGTGTGCTCTCCCTCCAGTGTCCCCCTGTGTGTGCTCTCTCCCCAGTGTCCCCCTGTGTGTGTGCTCTCCCTCCAGTGTCCCCCTGTGTGTGTGTGTGCTCTCTCCCTCCAGTGTCCCCCTGTGTGTGCTCTCCCTCCAGTGTCCCCCTGTGTGTGTGCTCTGTGTGTCCCCCTGTGTGTGTGCTCCCTCCCTCCAGTGTCCCCTGTGTGTGTTCTCCCTCCAGTGTCCCCCTGTGTGTGTGCTCTCCCTCCAGTGTCCCCCTGGTGTGTGTGCTCTCCCTCCAGTGTCCCCCTGTGTGTGTGCTCTCTCCCTCCAGTGTCCCCCTGTGTGTGCTCTCCCTCCAGTGTCCCCCTGTGTGTGTGCTCTCCCTCCAGTGTCCCCCTGTGTGTGTGCTCCCTCCCCCCAGTGTCCCCCTGTGTGTGTGCTCTCCCTCCAGTGTCCCCCTTTGTGTGCGCTCTCCCTCCAGTGTCCCCCTGTGTGTGCTCTCCCTCCAGTGTCCCCCTGTGTGTGCGCCTCTCCCTCCAGTGTCCCCCTGTGTGTGTGCTCTCCCTCCAGTGTCCCCCTGTGTGTGTGTGCTCTCCCTCCCCCTGTGTCCCCCTGTGTGTGCTCTCCCTCCAGTGTCCCCCTGTGTGTGTGTGTGTCCCCTCCAGTGTCCCCCTGTGTGTGTGTGTCTCCCTCCAGTGTCCCCCTGTGTGTGTGTGTCTGTCCCCCTCCCCCTGTGTGTGTGCCCCCCTGTGTGTGTGTGTGTGTGCTCCCCTCCAGTGTCCCCCTGTGTGTGTGCTCTCCCTCCAGTGTCCCCCTGTGTGTGTGTGTCCAGTGTGTGTGTGTGCTCTCCCTCCAGTGTCCCCCTGTGTGTGTGTGTGTGTGTCTCCCTCCAGTGTCCCCCTGTGTGTGTGTGTGTGCTCTCCCTCCAGTGTCCCCCCTGTGTGTGCTCTCCCTCCAGTGTCCCCCTGTGTGTGTGTGCTCTCCCTCCAGTGTCCCCCTGTGTGTGTGTGCTCTCCCTCCAGTGTCCCCCTGTGTGTGTGCTCTCCCCCCAGTGTCCCCCTGTGTGTGTGCTCTCCCTCCAGTGTCCCCCTGTGTGTGCTCTCTCCCTCCAGTGTCCCCCTGTGTGTGTGCTCTCCTCCAGTGTCCCCCTGTGTGTGTGCTCTCCCTCCAGTGTCCCCCTGTGTGTGTGTGCTCTCTCCTCCAGTGTCCCCCTGTGTGTGTTCTCTCCCTCCAGTGTCCCCCTGTGTGTGTGTGCTCTCCCTCCAGTGTCCCCCTGTGTGTGTGCTCTCCCTCCAGTGTCCCTGTGTGTGTGTGCTCTCCCTTCATTGTCCCCCTGTGTGTGTGTGTGCTATCACTCCAGTGTCCCCCTGTGTGTGTGCTCTCCCTCCAGTGTCCCCCTGTGTGTGTGTGTCCCCCTGTGTGTGTGATCTCCCTCCAGTGTCCCCCTGTGTGTGTGTGTGTGTGTGTGTGTGTTCTCTCCCTCCAGTGTCACCCTGTGTTTGTGTGTGTGTGTGTGCTCTCCCTCCAGTGTCCCCTGTGTGTGTGCTCTCTCCTCCAGTGTCCCCCTGTGTGTGTTCTCTCCCTCCAGTGTCCCCCTGTGTGTGCTCTCCTTCCTGTGTCCCCCTGTGTGTGTGCTCTCCCTCCAGTGTCCCCCTGTGTGTGTGTTCTCCCTCCAGTGTCCCCCTGTGTGTGTGTGTGTGTGTGCTCTCCCTCCAGTGTCCCCCTGTGTGTGTGTGTCTCTCCCTCCAGTGTCCCCCTGTGTGTGTGCTCTCCCTCCAGTGTCCCCCTGTGTGTGTGTCTCCCTCCAGTGTCCCCCTGTGTGCATGTATTCTTCCTCCAGTGTCCCTGTGTGTGTGTGTGTATGTCCTCCCTCCAGTGTCCCCCTGTGTGTGTGCCTTCTCCCTCCAGTGTCCCCCTGTGTGTGTGTGCTCTCCCTCCAGTGTGTGTGTGTGTGCTCTCTCCTCCAGTGTCCCCCTGTGTGTGTGTGTGTGTGCTCTCCCTCCAGTGTCCCCCTGTGTGTGTGTGTGTGTGTGCTCTCCCTCCAGTGTCCCCCTGTGTGTGTGCTCTCCCTCCAGTGTCCCCCTGTGTGTGTGTTCTCCCTCCAGTGTCCCCCTGTGTGTGTGTGTGTCTCTCTCCCAGTGTCCCCCTGTGTGTGTGCTTGCTCCAGTGTCCCCTGTGTGTGCTGCTCTCCCTCCAGTGTCCCCCTGTGTGTGTGCTCTCCCTCCAGTGTCCCCTGTGTGTGTGCTCTCCCTCCAGTGTCCCCCTGTGTGTGCTTCTCCCTCCAGTGTCCCCCTGTGTGTGTGTGCTCTCCCTCCCAGTGTCCCCCTGTGTGTGTGTGTGTCTCCTCCAGTGTCCCCCCTGTGTGTGTGCTGTCTCCCCTCCAGTGTCCCCCTGTGTGTGTGTGTCCCCCAGTGTCCCCCTGTGTGTGTCTCCCCTCCAGTGTCCCCCTGTGTGTGTGTGTGCTCTCCTCCAGTGTCCCCCTGTGTGTGCTCTCCCTCCAGTGTCCCCCTGTGTGTGTGTGTGCTCTCCCTCCAGTGTCCCCCTGTGTGTGTGCTCCCTCCAGTGTCCCCCTGTGTGTGTGTGTCTCCCTGTGTGTGTGTTCTCTCCCTCCAGTGTCCCCCTGTGTGTGTGCTCTCCCTCCAGTGTCCCCCTGTGTGTTCTCCCTCCAGTGTCCCCCTGTGTGTGTGCGTGCTCCCTCCAGTGTCCCCCTGTGTGTGTGCTCTCCCCTCCAGTGTCCCCTGTGTGTGTGCTCTCCCTCCCTCCAGTGTCCCCCTGTGTGTGTTCTCCCCCTCCAGTGTCCACCTGTTTGTGTGCCCCCCCCCACACAGTGTCCCCCTGTGTGCTCTCCCTCCCCAGTGTCCCCCTGTGTGCTCCCCCCTAGTGTCCCCCTGTGTGCCCCCCCCCCCCAGTGTCCACCTGTGTGCTTCCCCCCCCCCATCAGGGCAGTCAAGTCAGTGAGGATAGCGGGGTGAGGTTTGGGATGGGACCCGGGATGATTGGGGGTAGCAGAGAAATCCTCCATAGGCGTGAGTGGGGTGCCATTAAGAGTTTTGCCCAGCAGCAATTCGGTGGATGCGAGGGACAATAATGCCATCTGCTGATTACTCACAGTTGGAGGAAGCTGGTCCTCGAAGTGTGAAGCGCTAGGGGCCGGATCGGCAATGGATTTGTCCGGATCCTTGATTAGGCCTCGTGCGGATGGAGCTGCCGCCATCATGGCGGAGGCCGCGGGCGGCAGGTCGAGTGCCAGTTGCTGTGTCAGATTTCGCCTGGCCGTGTTCCTGTTCATGCGGGAGGGTAGTCTGGAGCTTCGGGGAGCTGTGGAGTGACCGGCAGATAGGATCCTCCGCTGATGATTGCTGTGGCGGGGTTAGCGGGCCGGAGCGGAGAGGAGCTCGCAGGACATGCGACCGTCCATGAAGCCGCCGCACATGCGCCTACCCTATGGAGATTTTTAAGGCTAAAAGTTTGTCGCCATTCCACGAGCGGGCTCAATTTTGAAGCATGACATGTTGGGTATCAATTTACTTAGCGTAACATTATCTTTCACAATATAAAAAAAAATTGGGCTAACTTTAATATTGTCTTATTTTTTTAATTAAAAAAAGTGTATTTTTTTGAAAAAAGTGCGCTTGTAAGACCGCTGCGCGAATACGGTGTGACAGAAAGTGTTGCAACAACTGCCATTTTATTCTCTAGGGTGTTAGAAAAAAAAAAATAATATTTGGGGGTTCTAAGTAATTTTCTAACATTTAAAAAAATGTTTTTAACAACAAATCTCAAAAAGAGGCTCAGTCCTTAAGTGGTTAATGATTGAAGACAATATTCCAACTCCTTTAGTAAATAAAGCTTTATATGTTGAGGACGTAAGTATGTATTGTTATCTTGATTATTTCTTATATTTGATTATTTCTTATATTTATTTTTTAAACCAATAGAAAAGCAATAAAATTTATATTTTCAGAAGTGCGTCCCAAAAAGATATATACTGTATATATATATTGGGTAGTCAGAGATTCCAACACTCAAAGAACGTTGCACCTTCATACCTGTGGGTATGCATATCCATTCACTTATATAGGCTACCTGCACCCAGGTCAGCGCTAATGCAAAAAGTTTAAAAAAAAGCTCTTCATACTGCACAGGGCTGAGCACCTATGTGAATGAGCTTTAACTGTAAAAGTTTTTTTCACAGATGAAAAGTTAGAATCAATCATGCAAAACAGGGACAGAAAAGCAAAGAGCATGCACACACTGAAAAATAATACAAAATAAATTACAAAGGCTGCACAAACATGAACTTTTTACAGCAATGTCTATGTGGCTCAATCAGGGTAACGTGGCTGCATAGAATAGTCTCTATAAGACTTTTATAGTAATAGAAAGTCTACCTTAAAATTACTACTTCAGCAAAACAGTTCAGAACAGAAGAAGTTACTTGAAATTATCCTTATAAACAGCATTCCTCTCAGTGAAGTCTAGGGTGGCTCTGGTAACACAGGCAAACAGATGGAGGGATCCTAGGCCCAAGAACAACATTCCACCCCACTGGAACTGGAATCCCTTTAATAGATGGGCCTTCTGGAGAGGCTGCTGTTAAGGAAATAAATTGAACGTTTTTTTCATTTTACACATAAAGGTACACCTTTGGGGCTTTTCACATTTGCATGCCTATTCTGTAATATTATATCATACCCCTACTCCATGCTGATATACCGTATGCACAAAAAATAAATCAATAACTCACTGTCTAAACACCTAAAACATGTGTAAATATACAGTAAAATATCTAATGTAAGATCTACTCACTCGGGAGGTGAGTAGGCTGATTGGATGAGCTATATGCTATCAGAGTGGCTGGCTTTGGCTCTGAGCTTAGTGGGATTGAAGCTCTCCAACAGAGACCGCCAAACTGTATCACTTACTGAAATGCTGTTTGACCCCTTCCTGAGTATGTTTTTTTTGTGAACAAATATATTGTTTTTTTTAGGAATATTGCACCATATGGTTGTTTTTACTCTTTATGAAAACTCATCTATGGTGCTATGGGGAAAGGAAAGGAGAGGATACTGATCTGTGAAGAGATCCATCTGGCTTAAATCTAAGTTTGCCAATCTATCACTAGAGAGGCAATTAATGCAAGACATTCTTGATCCAGAAATAAAAATGACAGTGAATTATATCAGAAAGTAAAAATATTATAGAGACATACGGAACTTAACATCATGTAAGCCTTTTTAGGCTGCATTATGCTGCTTTTTTAGTGTATATATGTGTGCACTGCGCTCTTGAATGAAAATACAATTGTGCCGCTTCTTAAGAAAAAATAAACCAATACAATAGGTGAAGCATTTAACATGCAGTAACAAATATAAGCTTCACAATAGCGTACTAATAAAAATGTGAAAACAAAAAATAAGTGTCCATGAAAGAATATATAAGCACACAAATGTCCATACACAATAATAATTTCTTTACACAAGAAAGGTGAAGGATACAAGAAGATCAGCAAAGCTTAGTCAGAATACTGTAGAAAAAGTGATACAAACATTTAACAAAGATGGAACTGCAACCGTATCACAGAGACATCCAGCCCATCCACGGGATGTTAACACCTCAACAGGAGCATCTTCTGATGAGAAGGGTTGAAGAAAATCGCTATGTAAGTTCCCTGCAGTTACAGTGCCTTGCAAAAGTATTCACCCCCTTGGCTTTGTACCTATTTTGTTACATTGCAGCCTTTAGTTCAATGTTTTTTTTTTTAAGTTGGTGAAGTAAAATTAGAAAAATATATACATAAAACTATTTTTCATAAATAAAAAAAATGATAATTGGCATGTGCGTATGTATTCACCCCCTTTGTTATGAAGCCCATCAAAAGCTCTGGTGCAACCAATTACCTTCAGAAGTCACATAATTAGTGAAATGATGTCCACCTGTGTGCAATCTAAGTGTCACATGTCATTACATATACACACCTTTTTGAAAGGCTCCAGAGGCTGCAACACCTAAGCAAGAGGCACCACTAGTCAGTCAGGGTTAGTCAGGGTTAGGTTATAAAAAAATATCCACATCTTTGATGAGCCCTAGGAGCACCATCAAATCTATCATAACAGAATGGAGAGAACATGGCACAACAGCAAACCTGCCAATCAGTGGCGGCCCATGGGCGCACGGTCACCACCCCGCCGCCACCTTTGCTGCCCTCCCTATTCATGTGCCTGGCCCCTTTCAGGATGCATGAAAAACTATGGAGGGGATAGGACCCTGTTATGTGGCATAGCAAATAAATTTTCGCTATTTTCACACTAACGTTCCTCCCTGCCAATCAGCAGGCAGGTCAGTGAGACCTGTCTCCCGATTGGACAAAGCATTAGGTGATCCTATTGGATGCCTAATACTTTGGTGGAAGAGGAGACAAGTGGACACAGGAGCCGCCACTTCCTGACACTTCCCACCACTTCCTGCTACTTCCCGCCACTTTCCGCCGAGGAGGAGAGCCGCAGAGGAAGAGATGAGAGCCGCTGAGGAAGAGAGACGATGAGGAAAGAGCCGATGAGGAGAAGAACCGATGAGGAGTAGAGGCGCCGAGGAGTAGAGCCACCGATTCCCACCTAGGAGGAGAGCACCGTCACTCCAGGAGAGGTGCGGTAAGTGCCACCGGACCGGCCGTGAAGGGGAGGGGGACGGGGTTAGTGAAGTGACAGCTGAGCCTGGCTGCCTTTTATGGGCACAAGTGGCTGTATTTGACAGGCACAAAATGGCTGCATTTGATGGGCACAAATAGCTGCATATGATGGGCACAAGTGCTGCATATGATGGGGCACAAGTGGCTGCACATGATGGGGCACAAGTGGCTTTGTATGATGGGCACAAGTGGCTGTATATGATGGGCACAAGTGGATGCGTATGATGGTCACTGTGGCTGTGTTTGATGGGCACATTGGCTGCATTTGATGGGCACAATGGCTGAATTTGATGGGCACAATGGCTGCATTTGATGGGCACAGTAAGGCTGCAATTGATGGGGGGTTCAGTATTTTTCAGTTTGTTTGCACCCCCCCAAAAAATTTTAAGCACCAGCCGCCACTGCTGCCAGGAGACAGCCCCACATCAAAACTCATGGACTGGGCAAGGGGGGCATTATTCAGAGAGGCAGCACAGAGACCTAAGGTAACCCTGGAGAAGCTGCAGAGTTCTACAGCAGAGACTGGAGTATCTGCACATAGGATGACAATAAGCCATACGCTCCATAGAGTTGGGCTTTATGGCAGGGTGAATTGTAAATGTAGGGTCAGTCAGCGCAAAAACATATGATCACCTAAAGGAATCTAACTAGACAATAGCTGCTATGCACTAAAGGTGAATATAACAAAAACCTCAGAAGGACAATCAAATAATAACAGTGCAGCGCTAATGATAACAACTAAAAAGAACAAAGTCCATTAGAAAGACATAAAAAAGCTGAGATGGAAGAAATAGGTTGTAGAAAAAGTTGATAAAGATGTTCTCCTCTGTGGTGGTTAAAAAGAATGCATGCAGATATCCTTATGGTGCAAATAACATCTGTGATTCCACCACCAGCTAGTCAAACCGCTCACCTCAAGATGTAGACCCCTGAACTAACAGATGGGTCAAATGCGCATCTTACCACTATTAGTGGTCATAAGCATGAATCTGGGTGGACGGATGGATAGAGGGACTTCTTATCACTTAATATTGCCTCCAGTAGTATCTCTTGCTTTCAAAACATGGTGCCATAGAATGCAAATAAAAAGAAATATAGTGCACACTGTATGGCGATAAAATCCAATTTATTAAAAAAATATATATCAGGTACTCACAAACACAGCACTAGGTCCCTAGTGCTGGGGTGAAATGCATGTAATCTTTTCAAAATAAAGATAAGGTGGCTGCAGTGACGATCCAGGGTCCTCCCGCACAAGTATGGTCCTAAACGGGACTTCCTCAGCGGATACAGAGGCCCATTATGACCGTTCGTATTTATATTAAGCCACCATAATAGAATTGACCTCCCTTAACACTCCCCATCCAATCAGAATGGAGCGTCGGGAGGTCAAACTGAACACTTCCTGTATTGCTCAGTGAGTTGCTGTGACGCCCACAGCGTCACCTGACACAGTCACATGACCGCAACTCACTCGGTGTAAACACTTCCTGTGTTACTTAGTGAGTTGTTGTGATGTCCATAGCATCATCGTCATGACGCCCGATCACCTGACACGGTCACATGACCACAACTCACTCAGACTCCTCCTCAGTGTAAAACAGCACTAGAGAGACATTTCCATTGCCTCTCTATATTGCCATAGTGACGCTGATGTCATATATGAAGAAGGGTCACATGGCATGTGGGAAGGTCCTACACATTAAAATACATGCCCAATAGACAAAACGCCGCCCACAACAATCTGCCACTGTAGTAAACAGTGACAACATATAGCGATGTACAATACAAACCTTGCTAGTGGGTACAACTCACATGTAAACACAAAGATGTATATCATTCATTAGCATTAAAATTAACCATGGGATATGTGTATTATTCTGTATTCCCACGCACTTAGTTAATAGTTAAAAATTATTAAAAAAAGATATAAGATTTAATCTCTATATTAAAAACCTGGTGTCACTGCAGCCTCCCTATATACAATATATTTTTTTACTTTTTATATCAAAAAAATTCATACACTACCATACAGAGTATATATATATATATATATATATATATATATATGTGTGTCTGAAAAAAATATATATATATATGTATAATATACAAACAGACTTCAAAAATATAATAATCACCACAGAAATGTTTAAATAAAAAAATATGGTACAAATAAAATGGGAATAAAAGAAAAGAAAATGTATTTAAATTTTAACGATCAGAAATGAAACAATTTAAATCAAATTCGACATTGAGCCCTGTGGGTACCCCCACATGGGTCTCATATACCCAGAAGGACTCACGGCAGCTCAATTGTCAAATAAAATGTCCCCCTCTCCAATGGCGAGTAACCTTCTCTATGCCCCAAAATTTGAGTTTGGCAGGGTACTGCCATGATACAGTTTAAAATGTTTGGAAACGTTATGCGTAACAGCACCCTTTTTAATATTATTTACATATTCACCTATCCTAATGTGTAGTGGTCGGGAAGTTCTCCCTACATATTGGAGGCCACATTCACATTCCATCATATACACTACCCCGGATGTGGAACATGTAATCAGATCCCTGATCTGATTATGTTTTATTGGTCGCAGTGGCCATAAACTCTTTCCGTTTCTTTATGATTCCTCTCACTTTTTTGCAGGGAGCACACTGTCCACAGGCATGAAATCCTGTCAGGAAATTAAATATCCTATTTTCAAATAGAATAGGTGGATCAATCACCCCGGGAGCTAATTTGTCTCTTAAAGTGGGTGCTTTCTTGTATACAGTGGTGTGAAAAAGTGTTTGCCCCCTTCCTCATTTCCTGTTCCTTTGCATGTTTGTCACACTTAAGTGTTTCGGAACATCAAACCAATTTAAACAATAGTCAAGGACAACACAAGTAAACACAAAATGCAATTTGTAAATGAAGGTGTTTATTATTAAAGGTGAAAAAAAACCATCATGGCCCTGTGTGAAAAAGTGATTGCCCCCTAAACCTAATAACTGGTTGGGCCACCCTTAGCAGCAACAACTGCAACCAAGCGTTTGCGATAACGTGCAATGAGGCTTTTACAGCATCCTGGAGGAATTTTGGCCCACTCATCTTTGCAGAATTGTCCTAATTCAGTTAAATTAGAGGGTTTTCGAGCATGAACGGCCTTTTTAAGGTCATACCACAACATCTCAATAGGATTCAGGTCAGGACTTTGGCTAGGCCACTCCAAAGTCTTCATTTTGTTTTTCTTCAGCCATTCGGTGGTGGACTTGCTGGTGTGTTTAGGATCATTGTCCTGCTGCAGAACCCAAGTTCGTTTCAGCTTGAGTACACGAACAGATGGTCGGACATTCTCCTTCAGGATCTCTTGGTAGACAGCAGAATTCATAGTTCCTTTTATCACGGCAAGTCTTCCAGGTCCTGAAGCAGCAAAACAGCCCCAGACCATCACACTACCACCACCATATTTTACTGTTGGTATAATGTTCTTTTTCTGAAATGCAGTGTTCCTTCTACGCCAGATATACTTGGACACACACCTTCCAAAGAGTTCCCCTTTTGTCTCATCGGTCCACAGAATGTTGTCCCAAAAGTCTTGGGGATCATCAAGATGTGTTGTGGAGAAATTGAGACGAGCTTTGATGTTCTTTTTGCTCAGCAGTGGTTTTCTCCTTGGAACTCTGCCATGCAGGCCATTTTTGCCCAGTCTTTTCCTGATGGTGGAGGCATGAACGCTGACCTTAACTGAGGCAAGTGAGGCCTGCAGTTCCTTGGACGTTGTTGTGGGGTCTTTTGTGACCTCTTGGATGAGTCGTCGCTGCGCTCTTGGTTAAAAAATACTTCCTTTCGGGCGTGGCGACCGGACTCCAAGATGGCCGCTTAGCCTTGGAGCTCCGCTCGTCCAGCTGAGGCAACCGAAGATTACCCACATTTCCCGGCGGTACTTTATCCCCAAAACCGGTCTGCAACCACCGGAGACTCCCGGGAACAGTCCGGGATGGCCAGAAACAGAAAAAATCCGCAACAGCCGCGGAAACTGCCAGGTTACTACGCCGCGAACGGCACCTCACAAAATGGCGGCGGCGTCGGCAGATCCTGTGACGGAGCGCACTCACAGGGACAAGGTCAGGCTCATATGGGGCATTCCTCCACCGTTCCTCACCCTCAGAAGGCCTCCAGCGACTACTCATCTGGCCCTGCTACTCCCACCACACGGAGCCCTGCTAAATCTAGGCCACGGAGGAACTCACCATATAGGCCGCAATCAGCTACTTCTATGGAGGTAAGCGCTTCTCACACAGCCACCGCTGGTCAGTTCAGTCAGAGAGGAGACCCCATATCTGAATTCCCCACATCTGACAGACCAGTCTCAGACACTGTATTAAAGGACATGTTACTTTCTTTACAGTCATCCCTTCAGGCTGACATGGTCAGAGGAATTAATGAATGCAGGAGGGAAGTTAACTCTTTGGGCCTAAGGGTGGACAGAATAGAACACAAAATGGAGGAATTCACCTCATCATATAATGTTATGGTGGAATCAAATGCAGCACAGGGGGAAGATATTGGATGGCTTAAGGATAAATTATCAGACCTTGAGGACCGCTCCAGGAGAAATAATCTGAAATTAAGGGGTATCCCTGAAGATGTACCCCCAAATCAGTTACTACCATTTGCCCAAGCCCTTTTTTCCACTTTTTTACCTCAGGCGTCTGCACAAGACCTTATTGTAGACAGGATTCATAGAATCCCCAAACCCTCCTTTCTGCCAGCTGAAATCCCTAGGGATGTTTTATTGAGAATACATTTTCTCCACATTAAGGATCAGATTTTACAAGCATCTAGGAAACAGGAAAATATTCCTCCACAATATGCCAATATCAGACTACTTCCAGACCTGTCCAGGCACACTTTACAGAGACGTCGCAATCTCCTCACCATTACAAAAGCTCTGCGAAACCATAATATACTTCACAAGTGGAAATATCCTGCCACGTTATCTATCACTCATAATGGCGCCACCTCCATGATTTCCTCACTAGATGATGGCATAAAACTGTTACGTAAGTGGAATATACTGCCTGAATGCAATGTTCAATATCCTTCAACAGATGGGCCATCTCATGTCCAAAATGACTGGCAAGTTGTCACATACAAAAAATCGCACAAAAAAAACGCTGAGGGAAACTATTCTACAAGTCAGCCTACCATATGATTGCCTCTTAGGATGAGTGCCTTATACTCTTTATCCTATTCACCCCTGATTACCAGTAGCAGATTACACTGCTCTTGGATCGATTATTTGATCCATTTCTTATGGTATCATCAATTTTTTTGATTTCTATTTATTATTATTTTTGTTTTTTTTGTATTTTTTCCTTGATATGCACAGATCTTCTACAAGCAACGTAGCATCTTCTGTTTACCTCGTGACCCTGCAAGATGACTGCCAGCAGCTGGGAACTGTCCTATTGGTCACAGTGAGTACACTTTTATCAGCCTGCCATACTCCACACACGGGCCTATGACAATTTCTTGTTTATCCATTAACGCTCATGGATTGAATCACCCGGCCAAACGTTTTTCCCTGTGGAAAGAAGCCTATAAACATAGGGCGGACATTTTATGTGTACAGGAAACACACTTTCAACTTGACAACGCTCCACGATTTTCTCACAAGGACTACCCACATATTTACTTGGCGTGCAATCCTCATAAGAAAACTGGAGGAGTCCTTCTGGCCCTGAAAAACTCAATCTCATTTCAACATAAGGACTCATTTCTTGATGCTGCTGGCAGGTTTATTATTGTCTCTGGTGACATTAACTCACAACCCTTCACTCTGGTTACTCTATATTCTCCGAATACTCATCAAATTCGTTTTTTCAATAAAGTCCTTCTTAAAATTAAGTCTATGCAATATGGTAAAGTATTAATTTGCGGAGACTTTAACATCACCTCAGATCCTCATATGGACACATCTTCAGCTAAACATAACAAGACACCGGCACTACAGTCCATTCTTCATAAGGAGGAACTTTTTGATGTATGGAGATGCCTCCATGCTGGTGAAAAAGACTTTACTTTTTTTTCAAATAGGCATCACTCATATTCCCGTATTGACATGTATTTGACTGATAAATGGCTGTTACAGGATATTGTCACGGCTACCATTCACGATATTACGTGGTCTGACCATGCAGCAATTTCTTTAACCATTGCAGAAAAGGGTGTCTCCTCTTCACCTCCCATCTGGCGTTGCAACACTAGATTAATACAAGAACCTTCTTCTGGCAAACTTTTGGCACAGCACCTCACTAATTTTTTCTTAGATAACTACGGCTGTTACTGACCCACACGTCTTGTGGAACTCTCATAAAGCCTACATGAGAGGTATTCTCATACAAATGGGTGCTAGGGCTAAAAAACAACGGTCTCAACAGCTTCAAACTGTCCTCCAGGATCTTAAAGATCTTGAAATACAAAACAAACAATCACCTACTGCACTCATTTCACATAAATTATCTTCCCTTAGAGAGAAACTTAGAGAAATCTTGTCTCAACAATATGACAGACATATCAGACCTCTGAAATTAAATTTCTATCATAATGCTAATAAGGCAGGCAAGCTTCTAGCTAATAGATTGAAAGCAAAACGCACTAAGACGAGAATAGCTCACCTAAAACATCCCTCTCTGAACCACAAAATAATCCATCCTCAAGCAATAGCTGATCAATTCGCCGAATATTATGGCTCACTTTATAACTTGCATGAGGATCCTAATACGGATCAACCCACTAGAGAGAATATAAATGACTTTCTACAGCATATTCATTTGCCTTCTCTCTCCACACTGCAACTAGATTCTCTCAACGCCCCCTTTACCACTCAGGAAGTTGAAAAAACCATTGCGTCGCTTCCAAATGGTAAGTCCCCTGGCCCTGATGGTTTCTCTAATGAATACCTTAAAGCGTTTAAACAAATTATAACGCCTCATCTTACACATTCTTTCAACAAAGCCGCTGAGACTGCCAATATGCCTCCAGATATGCTAAAAGCCTACATAATCACCTTACCCAAACCTGGTAAGGATCCTGACACACCGGCCAATTTCAGGCCAATATCACTTTTAAATCCAGATACCAAGGTGTATGCCAAATTATTAGCCATTCGATTATCACACATTCTTCCTTTATTGGTTAAAAATGATCAGATGGGATTTGTGAAGGGGAGACAAACCTCCGATGCCACTAGGAGAATTGTTAATATATTGTATCATGCTAAATTGCACCGAACGCCTTCTCTGCTGTTATCTATTGACGCAGAGAAGGCGTTCGATAGAGTCCATTGGACGTATATGGAAATGACGCTTATGAAGTTTGGATTCCAGGGTCGTATACTTCAAGCTATTATGGCATTATATTCTTGCCCCACAGCCCAGGTATATTCGACAAATGCCTTGTCGTCATCCTTCGACATTAGAAATGGAACGAGGCAGGGTTGCCCCCTGTCTCCTTCTATTTTTAACCTTATGATGGAACCTCTTGCAGAAACCATAAGGACACATCCATTAATCTCTGGTTTCCAGTTCGGTAATACTAAACACTCCATTAACCTTTTTGCCGATAACGTTATATTATTATTGACTAATCCTAAACTTTCCTTGTCACATGCCCATGCTGTTCTCCAAGCTTTCAGCAGGATTTCATATTACAAGGTGAACTTTTCTAAATCCTTGATCCTTGCTCTCAAAATTCCACCAAAACTTAAACTTAATCTTCAATCATGTGGAGTACTGAAGGTATACCGTACCTGGGAATTGTATTAAAAGCTAAAGTTTCCGAACTTGCTAAATCCAAATGAAACCGCTTATTACCAAACTGGAAACCCAACTTAAAGATTTTTCAATGAAAGAAGTTTCATGGTTTGGTAGAATTGCAGCATATAAAATGCTGATCTTACCTCAAGTACTATATATATTTCGCTCGCTGCCGCTACATATACCACAACACTTTCTTACAAAACTTTCTACTATGTGCTGGAAGTATGTATGGAATGGTAAAAAAGCTTGATGCTCCAGAAATAATCTCACCTCACACAGGTTCGGTGGTGCAGGTTTACCTGACATCCATGACTATTACTGGGCTGCAAGATTAGACCAAATTAAACATTGGTTTCAGACCGATGACCCGCCAGTTTGGGTAAGTATTGAAAACACATTAATTCCTCTACCTGTGCCCAATACACATACTCTTTTAATGACGGACGGTTGGTCTGAATGAGACTTACGTAAATTATCCCCTACTATTCAAATATCGTTGAAAGCATGGCGACACATATTACCTACTACTAGAGCTGACATCACAGACTTACCTTATGATATTCCACTTTCCATCCTTGGAATGAAACTTCCACAATTACCCGTAACTGACTTTGTTAATAAAGGGATTACACTCGTATCTAACTTTTTTGAGGGCACTCGACCTAAATCTGCAGCACAACTAACTTTACAGTATAATCTCACTGCTGATATGTCACTTTGTACTCTCCAGATTATAGAGCTGCTCAAGACCTTACCTCCCCCATTTCTTACCATTCCATGCAAACTTTGGCAGTATTACTCCCCAGGTAAAAAAGACGTGAAAGGTATTTCTTATTTTTATAATCTTTTACACGATAAATTGCAATTTATCAAGACACCTGCTATGCTCAAATGGGAAGTGGAACTTGGCTCTACTTTCTCGGAAGGACAGTGGTATCACGCCTTCTCCGAAATTCATTCCGCATCCCATTGTGCTAAACATTGGGAACTTACCATTAAACTATCCAATAGGTGGCATTATACTCCTTGTCGCTTGGTGACTTTTTTTCCAGGTTCCTCACCTAATTGTTGGAGGGAATGTGGCCAGTTGGGTAATCTGTTACATATGCTTTGGCACTGTCCTACGGTTAAAAGCTTATGGAATGGCATTTTTCAACTTATATCTTCTATTAAGGGTATGATCACTACCCCAGATCCTGCCTTAGGAATTCTCCATTTAAATATTGATAAATTTCCTAAATCATTTCGGCCGGTTATATCCCATATTTTACTTGAAACCAGGTTAATGATTTTATGTAACTGGAAATCGACTAATGCTATAAATGTATCCGACGTCACTTCTGCCGTACGTAGAAACTATACTTTTGAACGTTTAATAGCTATTAATGCCTTTAAGTGTACACAGTTTGATAAATATTGGTCAATATGGCCTATGGATCCTTCTCAGGGATGTTCTTAGATACGTTTACTGTTGCTATGGTTGCTTATATATGTAACTGAATATGCTTATATACGTACGTATTGCATTTCTTCTGGACATTACATTTACTGTTCACAATGCATATCTTATTGTTTATTTCTTTATTGTCTTGTTTTTTCCTTTGTATATTTTTTGACAAATATTCAATAAAAACGAATGATTCAAAAAAAAAAAAAAAAAAATACTTCCTTTCCAACACCACTGTTCGGTCAGAACCCTATTTAGCGAGACCATCTGGACCCCATTCCACCTTACCTAACAAATCAGTTTTCAATCCCCCCAATGTAGACACCAAACATGTTGATGTTTTCAAAAATATGGTTATTAAAGATCTAGAATCTCTTAGGATACTTAAAGTTAATGACCCTGATTATATCAAGAAAGGTATAGAGTCTTTGTTGGAGCGGAAAGACCTTGTGATACGTCTGGCCGATAAGGGAGGAGGTCTGGTAGTATTAAGCAAGGCATATTACAACAATGAAATTGAAAATTTACTTAATGATTATAATACTTATGTAAAGCTTACCAACGACCCGATGTTTCAATATAAGGAAGAGTTACGGCAAAACACTGCATTCCTGTTTATTGCAAAACCCAGACCATTCCCAAATTCAAGGAATGGTTTAGAAGAATCAAAAGAATAGCTGAATTGGAAGAGCTCATTCATTGCTCTCGAGACACCCCACAAAAATATGGACTTAAATGGGCCTGTTGAATACACTTCCAAACGACCACAGAATTCTCTCAATTATATACTCAGCCAACGTGAATATGAATAGCACAGGGCCAACATACCAAGAATACGGTTGTATTACATTCCCGCCTCACTACTTCTTGCAGGAATACTGTACTCCCATCTATAGGAGAACCACATCCTCCCCGGTGGTCTCCACATAATCATTCGGCAATGCACACTCTGTCTGGGGAGGGAAGCAAGATGTGGTCACCAATGTCACCCACCCATTCTCAACTCGTACCTCCCACCCCTCTTTACCCCTCTTCCCCCCTAAGCATGCCCCACCCAGTTGCCCACCCTGCCCCTAGTAAATCACCTCTGATAACGTCATACTAAACATGTCTTACTTTACCTGTATCCCCTACATAGGTAAACGCTAACATGGCCCACATGTATCCTTAACCCCTGTGCCCAAACCAAAGTTTCGAAAGCCTTTACTCCACTCTACACACTTGATCAAATGACCCCCTTATTGTTCCACCCTAACTCCCGGTTTGACTCCAGGGAACATTGCTCCCCATCTACAACGGGAGAACCTAGTCTTGTTCATCATCTCTTCTAATACCATTGTACCCGACACTTCACTGTCTCATCACCTAGCATTACATATGAATGCCTGTAGGTCTATGTTAGATTTTCAAAATTGAATCTCTTACTGTTTGTTTATTCTTGCTTGTTTACCGCTTCTGGTGATCGTTAACTGTCAATACTGACGTTGTAATATGTACAATATGATTCATGCCTTGTCAAACTGTTTGATTTTTTCAATAAACTTCTTTGAAAAAAAAAATAAATAAGGAAGAGTTACACTTCCTAATAGCCAGAGGTAAACATATAGGTGTCTTAAACAACAAAGAAGCATCATATTTAGATCCATTTTTTTGTCACACTCCGGTAATATATTTTTTGCCAAAAATACACAAGGATAGTACCAATCCACCAGGGTGGCCAATAGTCAATGGGATTGACTCAGTCTCATCTAGACTGGGTCAATACGTTGATTTTTTTCTCCAGCCCATGGTCTTAAAAACTAGATCCTTTTTAAAGGACACTAAGCATGCCATTCAGATTTTAGAATCTCTTATAAACGCTCCATCTGTTTCTTGCTTTCTAATAACAGCAGCCGTGAGCGCTCTCTATACTATCATTAGTCGTGAGGATGCTCTCACTTCAGTTAAGTGGGCTTTTGGAACATCAGATTTATCTAAAAGACATAAGAATTTTATTTCAGATTGTCTAGAGTTTTGTCTATCAAAGAACTATTTCTGGTATGGTAGACAATTCTACCTACAAACGAGGGGTGTAGCGTAGCGATGGAGGCCCGTTTCGCTCCCAGTGTTGCCAACCTCTTTATGGCACACTGGGAGGAAGATGTTATTTTTAAGGACAGACCCCCAGAGCTCATTTGTTACCAACGTTATATTGATGACATCATTATGATTTGGAGTGGGGAAAAATCTAATCTTGAGTTGTTCATGCAGAAATTGGATAGCAATGATAGAAATATTGTTCTATCCTGGAATGTTAACCCTGATTGGATAGTTTTCTTGGATCTTGATATCAGTATAGAAGACCATAAGATTAAAATGATGAATCATTTTAAACCAACTGACCGTAATGCGTTTATTCCTCTCGGAAGCTGTCACCACAATCGGTGGTTGTGCAATATTCCGAGGGGACAATTCCTACGTGTTAGGCGCAATTGTACGCATGAAACAGATTACCTGTCCCAATCTCAAGTTTTGTCTGCCCGTTTTTTACAAAAGTGGTATGACAAAATTAGTGTAGAAAATTATATAGAGTCTGTGCGCAAATTAGATAGGACCGTATTGGTATCTGATAGTATTAGAACTAAGCAGGATACTGCTACAAATACCAAAATGGGTCTTGATTACAACATACAATATAAACAATTTGAGAAGATCGTTCGTAAGCATTGGCCCATCCTTAAACAAGACAGGGTACTTGGATCGGTACTTTCTGAGCATCCTTTGTTTGTATACAAGAAAGCACCCACTTTAAGAGACAAATTAGTTCCTGGGGTGATTGATCCACCTATTCTATTTGAAAATAGGATATTTAATTTCCTGACAGGATTTCATGCCTGTGGACAGTGTGCTCCCTGCAAAAAAGTGAGAGGAAACATAAAGAAAAGGAAAGAGTTTATGGCCACTGCGACCAATAAAACATATCAGATCAGGGATCTGATTACATGTTCCACATCCGGGGTAGTGTATATGATGGAATATGAATGTGGCCTCCAATACGTAGGGAGAACTTCCCGACCACTATACATTAGGATAGGTGAACATGTAAATAATTTTAAAAAGGGTGTTAACGTTTAACGTTTCCAAACATTTTAAACTGTATCATGGCTGTAACCCTGCCAAACTCAAATTTTGGGGCATAGAGAAGGTTACTCGCCATTGGAGAGGGGGAAATTTTATTCGACAATTGAGCCGCCATGAGTCCTTCTGGGTATATGAGACCCATGTGGGGGTACCCACTTGGCTCAATGTCGAATTTGATGTAAATTGTTTAAATTCTGACCGTTAAAATTTAAATAAATTTTCTTTTCTTTTATTCCCATTTTATTTGTACCATATTTTTTATTTAAACATTTCTGTGGTGATTATTATATTTTTGAAGTCTGTTTGTATATTATACATTATATATATATATATTTTATATATATTTTTTTTTCAGACACATTATATATATATATATATATATATATATATATATACCATTAATATATACTCTGTATGGTAGAGTATGAATTTTTGTTGATATAAAAAGTAAAAAAATATATTGTATATAGGGAGGCTGCAGTGACACCAGGTTTTTAATATAGAGATTAAATCTTATATCTTTTTTTAATAATTTTTAACTATTAACTAAGTGTGTGGGAATACAGAATAATACACATATCCCATGGTTAATTTTAATGCTAATGAATGATCATCTTTGTGTTTACATGTGAGTTGTCCCTGTTTACTACAGTGGCCGATTGTAGTGGGCGGTGTAAGAGGATCCCACCATCCTTCACTCAAGCCTACTAAACTTCAGAGGGTGCAGGAGGTCAAATCTTATAGGACAGGCTACAGATTTAATAGATCACAGTGGAGGTGTCTTAAAATTACTTTTAACATGAAATCAAGTCCAGAGCAAGCTACTAGGATGGCTGGAAGGTTTTTATGAAGGTGCGTCCAACCAGTCTCTTCCAGTTGGCCAGGGGGCCTGAGCGAAGTTGATGATTGTAGCCTCCTTCCGGAGGGTTTGGACGACATCAAAGACATCAAAGACCGCTGGGTCCAGAAGACAGGTGGGCGTACAATGGAAAATTCCAAAGATGACCACTGAATCCATTTAATCTATGTCCAACGGATCTCAGAAGAGAAGATGTTGACAAGATTTTTATACTGTTACAAGGCCATCATGCCAGTGATGCCGAAAACATGGAATCATCTAGGGGCCTTTCTCCCCAGTTTTTCTAGTACCTAAGGCAGGAGCCTTCTGGCCTGTTTTAGTTTGAAGGAATCAAATGTGTTCATATACGCCAATCGGTCATACAGACAGTCACAGGGACAGTTCAGCTGGAGGACCAGTTGGTATCAATCGACCGGCCGACTCATATTTTCATGTACTGATAAATGCCAAGCACCAGAGGCATGTGAGTTTTTCAGTGGCCAGATGTCACTTCCAGTTCAAGTGCTTTTTACAGAATTGGCACAGTCCCAGGAATCTTTTGAAAGATCTTGTTGGAAGTGGTGGTACCTTGGGCCAGGTGGCACAGGATGGCGTTTCAATTTTGCCTTCTTTAGCCTATTAGCTGGGCTATCTATTCAACAAGAATTGGAATTTTGGACATTGGCACTGTGCTTTTTTTGGAGGCATGCCTCTCAGGAGATAGGTTGATCCTGAAGCCAGATGTCAGTCTCTGGGGCTGGGGAATCCAAGATCTGAAGAGACAAGTGCAAGATCATTGGAGAGCGGGAAAGCGCAGATTCCCCAAGTATCTTGAATGGAAGGAAGCCTTTTTTTTAGCATTGCAAGCCTTTCAGGATCTTTGAGGGTGCCTGAGTAAGGTTGACAACAAGACAGTAGTAACCTACATCGCCTGACAAGGGGACATCAAGTCTTTTCTTTTTACTTCTTGCAAAGAAACTTTTTGTGGGGCAGAGAACCACTTAGTCAGTTAAAATTGGTATTCTTGCCACAGAAGCAAAATCAATTATTGGTTTGGTCATGTGAATATTGGCCCTATGAACATGCAGCTTCTGATAATTGCAACAGGATACCAATGCAAAGACTCCGTCATAAAAGGTGCAGGGTGCCATGGAATTTTCTGTTTGATTTTTGTCTCCGATCAAGTGAATTCTTCTATGGCAAAGTCAGTAACAGCACCCCAATCCAATTGGACTACTTTTAATAGCCAGGCTATGGATTAGGCTACACTAGCAGTGCAGGGATTCTCATCTGATGTTGTTCAGATCCTGGTGACCAGAAGAACATCCATGAAAGCTACATAGGAGTGGATATAAAAGAAGTGTGTTTTGTTTGCTCAGCAAAGCTTTCTCTCCTGTGTTCCTTGCTCTAGCCAATATCCTTGACATTTTACAGTCAGCGCTAGAGGTTGGTCTGGCATACAACGCCGTTTAAGGGATCTCTACTTTATTTTTTCACAGGCTGCAGATAGGTGCAATGCCAGTGATCAGATGCTTCTTCCAGATAACAATCTATATATGACCTTGAGGGAAATCCTTGTTCCCTCTGTGGGACTTAGGCTTGTATCTGAGTGCACCCTTTGCTCCAACAGGTTTAATTTCCATTGAAGTACTGCATGGTAAAACTAGTTCTCCTGACAACAACTACTTCAAACAGAAGGATGTTGAAGATTGCAACACTTTCCATCAAGGGCGCTTTGGTGTCTTTTTTTTCTTGGTGTCTTTTTATTTTTTTTTTTTACCAGAGATAGGATTACCACGTCGATCCCCAAAGTTCAATTTTTAAGTGGTATCCAGTTTCCAGGAAATCTGGGAAGTTGGGAAACTTGGTCAAAAGAGGAAAGTGTAAAAAATCCTTTCATTTAGCCATCAGGCCCTTAGAAGTCATCCACTCTTGGGTTTCCAGAATGATTAAACTGGCATGCAGGAAGTACGCTTTTCTGCTCTGAAATAATTGCAAGCCTATTTGACTAGAGGGGTGGCAGCCTTTGAGGCAGTTATGCCAGGATTGCTTGGAGGATATAGGTAAATGCTAGCTTGAAGGTCTGTTGCAGCCTTCATTCAACCTTACAAACTAAATATGTGACCAGCATGTTTGGGACCAGAGAGATAATTTCCTTCTGGCTTTAGCAGCTTTTCTTTAGATGTCAGCGTCTCTCTTAATTTGTTCTCTCCCACCCTATATTAAGCTTTGGTATATCCCATTGTGTGTTGATGGGAGGATGGGCCAGGAAAACGGAAAATTGTTATCAAATATTTCCTTACGTCAGCACAGGACTCCCTCCCTAGTGGCATGTTGCTAAGTTATTGAACTATCTTAGTTGGGGAGGAGCTGCCTTTTATACAGGTGGTAATGTGGGGGCTCCAGAGCAGATGTTAACCCATTGTGTGCTGACATGAGGATGGACAAGGAAAGGAAAATTACGGTAAGTATTTGATAACAATTTTCCTTTATGTATAGCACCACTCCCGAAGGAACCGCTTGGTGATTTTTGGGTTCTCTGTTCTACGCCTCAACTCCAAGAATAGCCTCAGCCCATCTGGCACACCTAGTTAGTTATAAAATTTCTGCAAACACTTTCAAGAATGCAAGTGAAGAAAGTACCAATATCCTGGCTGTGGATTGATATCAGACACAACTGGTAGTGATAAATAAGCAGAATTATCACGGTTTAAAGCGGGACTGTACCTGAATTTTTTTTTAAAAGCCAGCAGCTACAAATACTGCAGCTGCTGACTTTTAATAAATGGACACTTGCCTGTCACAGGTTCCAATTGCTCGGCTCTCTGCTGCTGCCGGCGCCATTCTCGGTGAGGGAATCAGGAAGTGTCATGTTGCGGCTTCACTTCCCGGTTCCCTACTGCGCATGCGCGAGTCGCGCAGCGCAATGAGAATCGTCCGCATTGTCTGCTGGGACCCGTGTGTGTCCCGGCAGACAGGAGTTTATGCCCGGAAGTGGGTGTAAATACCTGTCTTAGACAGGTATCTGCACCCCCCTCCCCCCTGAAAGGTGCCAAATGTGACACCAGAGGGGGGGAGGGTTCCGAAAAGCGGAAGTTCCACTTTAGGGTGGAATCCCGCTTTAAAGCATATAGAAAATTTACAACACGTTTACTCCTTGCTGCAAAGAATTAATATATTAGAAAAGATAACCTTCAATGCTTAGCAACTGTAAGTATAAAAAAGGCAGTAATCTATATGCCCTTAACACAGTCGCTGAGAGGGAGGAGAGAAGACTTGCCAACTTCCCAGCTCCTTCTGGGCTGCAAACACTCAATGAGAAGAAAAGGTACAGTAAGCACAGTTCTGTAATGTTGCAGGTCCTGTGGTGAAGAATACTAGTGTGGATTTTCTTAAAGGCGGTTTTACAACACATAGGCCTAGGGGAAGGGATGATGAGATGGATCTTCAATCTATACTCCACACCAAGCGCTAGGGTAAAGATAGCAGATAGAAAATGGTTCAGAGATTCTATTCAAAATGTAAGGCGACAGGGGTACCCCCTCTCTCCCCTGATCTTTATTTTGACAGTAGAACCCTTTTTAAGGAAAATATGGGCAAATCTGAATATTAAGGGGATAAAAGTAAAGGAAGATGAACAGAAACTTGCGGCTTATGCCGATGATTTAGATTTTTTTGTAACCTCACCAGTTATATCCCTTCCATCCTTACTGAGGGAGTTAGGGGAGTATGGGAAAATATCACATTTTAAAGTAAATCATGGGAAGTCCGAAGCAGTGGGGATAGAAATAAACACATCCCTTTTACAGTTGGTAACCACACAATTTGATTTCAGATGGACTAATTTTGTATATAAGTTATTTGAGCTTAACTATATACCAATGGCAAAACAGATTAAACCCGACCTACTGAGATGGGACAAAGAGATTTTTACATGGTTCGGGAGAACAAATATTATTAAGATGAATGTGATGCCAAGACTTTTGTATCTATTACAAACTCTCCCAATAAAGATCCACCCAAGCTTCCTAAGAGATCTTAGATCAAGACTTCTGAAATGTATTTGGGGAGGGAAGCCAGCAAGAGTACGCAGAACTATACTATCACTTCCAAAGGGAAAAGGAGGGATAGGGTTTTCAGATCCAATAAGATACCAGGAAGCATCACATTTAACTAGAGTGATGGAGTTGTGTGGGCTTAAAACCAAGAAGCCCTGGATACAGATAGAGCAGGCAATGACAGATATTCCATTGGAAGGCTTAGTATGGATACCAGAAGCTGAGGTGCCAGCAGAAGTGAGGAAACATCCAACAATAGGTGCTACTGTGCAGACGATTAAAAAGATATTCCAAAAAATTTCTATTTCGAGAACTCCCAGCCCGATGCTCCCGGTTTTGGGCACACCGGCGTTCCAGCCGGGAATGAGGGACCCTAGGTTTAGAGCAATAAGAAGTAGAGGCTTCAGTAGGATCATTCATTTTTCAATGAATAATCGTTTAATGTCAAAAGCAAGATCGAACGAGAAATAGAACCTGAATTCGATTTTTTTAGAATGATGCAGCTGGAAGCCGTTATTAACCACTTGCTTACTGGGCACTTAAACACCCTTCCTGCCCAGACCAATTTTCAGCTTTCGGTGCTCTCACACTTTGAATGACAATTACTCAGTCATGCAATACTGTACCCAAATGAATTTTTTGTCCTTTTTTTCCCACAAATAGAGCTTTCTTTTGGTGGTATTTGATCACCTCTGGGTTTTTTATTTTTTGCGCTATAAATGAAAAAAAAACGATTTTCTTTTTAAAAAACGCAGTTTTCTTTGTTTCTGTGATAAAATTTAGCAAATTATTAATTTTTCTTCATAAATTTTGGCCACAATTTATACTGCTACATATCTTTGGTAAAAAATAACCCAAATTTGTGGATATTATTTGGTCTTTGTGAAAGTTACAGACTCTACAAGCTGTGGTGCGAATTATACAAAATTGATCACACCTTAAGTACTGAGGGCCTATCTCATTTCTTGTCACCCGAACAAGCCAGGAAAGTACAAATACCCCCCAAATGACCCCTTTTTTGAAAGGAGACATTCCAAGGTATTTAGTAAGAGGCATGGTGAGCTTTTTGATGTTGTCATTTTTTTCCCACAATTCTTTGCAAAATGAATTATTTTTTTATTTTTTATTTTTTTCCACAAAATTGTCATTGTAATAGGTTATTTCTCTTACATGGCATGTGTATACCACAAATGATACCCCAAAATAAATTCTGCTACTCCTCCTGAGTATTACAATACCACATGTGTGGGACTTTTCCACAGCCTGGCCACTTAGAGAGGCCCACATGCAGGGAGCGCCATCACGTGTTCTAGGAGCATAAATTACACATCTAACTTGTTGACTACCTATTACACTTTTGAAGGCCCTGGAGCACCAGGACAATGACACGTGACACTGATGTGGCACTGATGACAGGTGGCACTGATACGTGGCACTGATGACATGTGACACTGATGATAGATGGTACTAATACGGGGCACTGATGACACATGACACTGACAGATGGCACTAATATGTGGCACTGGTGACAGATGGCACTTATACGTGGCACTGATATCATGTGGCACTAATACGTGGCACTGATGAGAGATGGCACTAATATGTGGCACTGATGACAGATGGCACCAATACGTGGCACTGATGACACGTGACACTGATGACAGATGGCACTGATCGTGGCATTGATGACACGTGACACTGATAACAGATGGCACGTGACACTGCCAGGTGGCACTGATGACAGATGGCACTGATACGTGGCACTGATGACAGATGGCACTAATATGTGGCACTGATGACATGTGACACTGATATGGCACTGATGACAGATGGCACTGATGACACGTGGCACTGACGTGGCACTGATGACAGATGGCACTTATACATGGCACTGGGGACAGATGGCACTGGGGACAGGTGCACTGGGGATAGATGGCACTGGGGACAGGTGCACTGGGGACAGATGGCACTGGCAGATGGCACTGGGGACAGATGGCAGCGAGGACAGATGGCAGCGGGCACAGATTGGGACAGATGGCAGCGGGCACAGATGGGGACAGATGGCAGCGGGCACAGATGGGGACAGATGGCAGCGGGCACAGATGGGGACAGATGGCAGCGGGCACAGATCGCACATTTCATTTTTTTTTTTACTTACGGTCGCTCGGCCGTTCATCTCGCTGTCTGTGTGAGGAGAGAGAGCGGCGCTGTTTACATATGAGATCATCTCTTATTGGACATGCCAATCTCGCTGTAAACGGGCACTGGGATTGGCTGTTTACAGTGATCTGTGACTGGCTGTGTCCGACGGACATGGCCAGCACAGAACTTCCCCGATGCGCGCTCTCAGTAGCGCGCATTAGGGAAGTTAACAGAAGGACGTCCAGGGACGTCCTCCCAGCAGGGAGCGTCCGCGCTGCAGCCATCTTTCGGCTATAGCGCGGGCACCTAGTGGTTAAATCGAAATCAAATAAATACGCAAAAGTGAGAGCACTGACTGCATTCGAGGATACATGTGTGAAGGGAGAATCAATGAGACACTCGTTGTCTTATTTTTATACTATACTGACAGGAGTAGAAAGATCTCAGGAAATTACTTTCCTGCAAGCATGGAAGAGAGATTTAGAGACATCATTTTCTCAAGAACAGAAGAGTAGGATTTTGTTATTCAATCAAAAGGCATCAGTAGCTAGTAGATATCAGGAGGGGGGTATAAAATTCTTACCAGATGGTAAAGGAACACTGAATGTATTACACCGGATTTACCCCCAAATGTCTAAAATCTGCTGGAGATGTCACGAAGCAGAAGGTACAATCTTACATATTTTTTGGGGAATGTACAAGAATTAGAGAGTTCTGGGAAATGGTTGCCGAAACTATCAAAACAATAACAGGAATCTCCCTTGGAGATAAACCGGCAACCTATTTATTGCTGAATATCCCTATATCCGTGGAAAAATTTAAAAACTCCCTGCTGAGACATCTTATAATAGCAGCTAGGGCATGTATCCCTGCTCTTTGGAAAAAAGACAGTCCTCCAACTAGGACCCAATGGCTTGCTAGAATTGCAGAAATCCAACAAATAGAAAATCTTACTTTAGCAATGAAAGATCAGGATGAGAGGTATCGGACAATCTGGGCCCCATATTTGGTGTATAGGGAGAGACTAGTATGACATACAAATCTGTCAATAAGAATGGAGGACTGAGATGTCTGGTGGAGCGGAGAGGAGGGGGGAGAGATGTGAGGGAGGGGTTATAAGGTTTGGTTTGAAGGGGAGAAAAAGAAAGGGGAAGGGAAAGAGAAGAGAAAGATTTATATATTTTTCTATTTTTTCTTTTTATTTATTTCTTTTTGTTTTCCTTTTTTTTTGTTTGTTTTTATGATAGGTTGGAGAGGGGGGGTACATTTTTGATAGGGGAATGGGCAAAACCTAGAAAAAGGGAATTTACAAGGAATTACAGATCTAATTAAATGAATAAATCAAAATAATACAAGATGTACAGATAGATATAATTACCTAAGATGTATTAGGAAGACACTTTGTGATGGTAATGAATTGTAATGTGAAACTTATGAAAATAAAGAATACTAGTGTCTTCTGCTAGCAAACGGTGGGGCCCTTGTTTTAAGAGTAGGTTTAAACAAGCTTGCATGGAGCAGTAATTCTCTAGAATGTTCTGTTAGGTAGCGATTTAAAAGGGGCAAACTACTAGAGATGGCAGCTTCAAACAAGCATCCTGTGACACTAAAAAGGGAAATTTGTGTCTGCATGCAGTGTCAGTATGGTGTCAAGAAGGATGTTGGGCTTACACCCGCTCACCAGTCCTCTGTGCGATGACAAAATTATAGTTCCTGGTGCTGGTTCAGGCTTCTGATGCTCCTAGCGATGTTGTAAGGCACTGGATCTCTTGCGGATGGCCGATCAAGATGACTGGTAGTGAAACTCGAAAGGTGAACAAGCAGCGGATGGGTATCTCGATCCCTGAAAGGCGTGGGTCGTCTCTGCTGAGCTGAATGGTGCTAGGCTGCTGAGTAGTGTTCCTAGACTAAATAGTAGTGGACCATGTGTCTGTCTCTGCTCCTGGCTCCCTTCAGGCTTCCTCATTCCTCCTTCCCCAGGCAACCCTCTCCTGGCAGTCTCTGGAAAAGCTTGGCTTTTTCCCCCTCTGATGCTGCCAGAGTCTCTCTCTCTGTCTCCTCAGTCTAAGCGGTTTTCAGGTCTCAGGTCTCACACCTGTCACCTCCCCACACTCTCTCTCTCCCTCTCTCTCTCCTCAGACCGCTCTCCTTATTCTCCTCACAGACTCTTTTTCTCGGGCCTTAGGATATCCCTCCTCCTCTGTTGGGGTACACAGTCCCTGGTGTCAGCTCGTGTCTCTCTCCTCAATCAGATTCTGGTACCTCAGACCACTCTCCTCACTCTCCTCAGACAGCCCACCTCAGAGCTTCTGTCAGCACTCTCTTTGTAGTGCTGTGTGGAAAACCTGTCTCTCTTGCTTTCAATCATCTCACCACTTCCCTCTCTTTAGTCTCCTGTCAGCACTCTCTCTGTTGTGCCATGTGGAAAACCTGTCTCACTCTCTTTTCTCTCACCTCGGCCCTTCCCTCTCCTTATTTACCTCAGCACTTCCTGAAACTCCCCTTTTTCCCAGTGTGCTTTGTGTCTCTGAGTTTTCTGGAAGGACAAGTCAGCATCTATCTGTCTCCATCTTGTGGCCAAAAGGAGAAATTGCATTACAACATGCCTGCTACTTAAACAGTATCTCACAAAAATGAGTACACCCCTCACAATTTTGTAAATATTTTATTATATCTTTTCATGTGACAACACTGAAGAAAAGACACTTTGCTACAATGTAGTGAGTGTACAGCTTGTTTAACCATGTAAATTTGCTGTCCTCTCAAAATAACTCAACACGCAGCCATTAATGTCTAAACCGCTGGCAACAAAGTGAGTACACCCCTAAGTGAAAATGTCCAGCCCAATTAGCCATTTTCCCTCCCCGGTGTCATGTGACTCGTTAGTGTTACAAGGTCTCAGGTGTGAATGGGGAGCAGGTGTGTTAAATTTGGTGTTATCACTCTCACTCTCTCTGCACTTCATGGCAAAGGACTCTCTGAGGATCTGAAAAAAAGAATTGTTGCTCTGCATAAAGAGGCTATAAGAAGATTGCCAAGACCCTGAAACTGAGCTGCAGCATGGTGACCAAGACCCTACAGTGGTTTAACAGGACAGGTTCCACTCAGAACACTCCTCGCCATGGTCGACCAAAGAAGTTGGGTGCACATGCTCAGCATCATATCCCGAGTTTGTCTTTGGGAAATAGACGTATGAGTGCTGCCAGCATTGCTGCAGAGGTTGAAGAGGTGGGGAGGTCAGCCTGTCAGTGCTCAGACCATACGCCACACAATGCATCAAGTTGGTCTGCATGGCTGTTGTTCCAGAAGGAAGCCTCTTCTAAAGATGATGCACAAAAAAGCCCACAAACTGTTTGCTGAAGACAAGCAGACGAAGGATATGCATTACTGGAACCATGTCCTGTGGTCTGATGAGTCCAAGATAAACTTATTTGGTTCAGATGGTGTCAAGAGTGTGTGGCGGCAATCAGGTGAGGAGTACAAAGACAAGTATGTCTTGCCTACAGTCAAGCATGGTGGTGGGAGTGTCATGGTCTGGGGCTGCATGAGTGCTGCCAGCACTGGGGAGATACAGTTCATTGAGAGAACCATGAATGCCAACATGTACTGTGGCATACTGAAGCAGAGCATGATCCCCTCCCTTCGGAGACTGGGCTGCAGGGCAGTATTCCAATATGATAATAACCCCCAAACACACCTTCAAGATGACCACTGCCTTGCGAAAGAAGCGGAGGGTAAAGGTGATGGACTGGCCAAGCATGTTTCCAGGCCTAAACCCTATTGAGCATCTGTGGGGCATCCTCAAATGGAAGGTGGAGGAGTGCAAGGTCTCTAACATTCATCAGCTCCATGATGTCTTCATGGAGGAGTGGAAGAGGACTACAGTGGCAACCTGTGAAGCTCTGGTGAACTCCATGTCCAAGAGGGTTAAGGCAGTTCTGGAAAATAATGATGACCACAAAAATATTGACACTTTAGGCCCAATTTGGACATTTTTTCTTAGGGGTGTACTCACATTTGTTGCCAGCGGTTTAGACATTAATGTGTGTTATTTTGAGGGGACAGCAAATGTACACTGTCATGTACACTGTTATAGAAGCTGTACACTCACTACTTTACATTGTAGCAAAGTGTAATCTCTTCAGTGTTGTCACATGAAAAGATATAATAAAATAGTTACAAAAATGTGAGGGGTGTACTAACTTTTGTGAGATACTGTGTATATGTGTATATATAGGTCCAAAGGATTGCTGCACTTAAAATATATATTAACCGATTGCCGACCGCCTCACGCAGATATACTGTGGCAGAATGACACGGCTGGGCAAAACCCCTTACGGGTTCATCATCCCCTTTAAGAGCCGCCAGAGGGCACGTACACACCCACTGCACGGTGGGGGAACTGATTTGCGTGGGCCAGTGGGCATGATCTCTGACAGCCACGTGCAATCTCGTGCACGAGAGCCAGCATGGGGATTTGTGTGTTTAAACACACAAATCCTTGTTCTGTCAGGGGAGAGGAGACCTATCTGTCTCCTCCCCCAGTCAGTCCTATCCCCATACAGTTAGAACACATATAGGAACACCAATATGTCTCCTCCCCCAGTCAGTCCTATCCCCATACAGTTAGAACACATATAGAGAACACACATTTAACCCCTTGATCCCCCCTAGTGTTAACCCCTTCCCTAGCAGTGACATTTACACAGTAATCAGTGCATTTTTTATAGCACTGTTTGCTGTATAAATGTCAATGGTCCCAAAAATGTGTCAAAAGTGTCCAATCTGTCTGCCTCAATGTCACAGTACGGCTAAAAATCCCAGATTGCCGCCATTACTAGTAAAAAAAATAATAATAATAAAAATGCCTTAAAAATGCCATAAATCTCTCCCATAGTTTGCAAACGTTATAACTTTTTCATAAACCAATCAATATACGCTTATTGCAATTTTATTTTATTTTTTTACCAAAAATATGTAGAAGAATATATATATGGCCTAAACTGATGAAGAAATTTGTTTTTTTAAAACATTTTTGGGGATAGCAAAAATCAAAAAATATAGTTTTTTTTTTTTCGAAATTGACGCTCTTTTTTTGTTTATAGCACAAAAAATAAAAACTGCAGAGGTGATCAAATACCACCAAAAGGAAACTCTATTTGTGGGGAAAAAAGACGCTAAGCGACGCAGTGCAAAAATTGTAAAAAGTGCTCTGGTCAGGAAGGGGGTAAAATTTTCCAGGGCTGGAGTGGTTAATGGGGAAAAAATACGCAAATTTTGTTTGGGTACAGTATTGCATGACTTCGCAATTGTGGGTTAAAGCGACGCAGTGCAAAATTGTAAAAAGTTCTCTGGTCAGGAAGGGGGTAACATTTTCCGGGGCTGAAGTGGTTAATCAATTGTTCAAGAAGTTACATAATCAGATGTTCAAGATTTCCGTTTCGGACTCACAAGCTTATACCCTTCATCAGATCAGAACACATCTAACATCTCAGATAGATTTATGAAAATGTAAACACTTTCAAACAATCACATATTGAATCAATCCCATGGTTAATGACTAATTAATACAATTACATTCCTTCATTGATTATTTACCTCCACTAACACAAAAAAATGGTTAAACCAGACAGGTGTTCTTCTCATGCTTCAATCTGGAACCTTCACTTTATCAATCTATCAAAATAAATACATACATATGTACCATGTAAATACATACATATGTACCACCATATCACCACATAATAATCCAAATATAACTAAATAAAAATACACAGCTATATTATCTTATGAAACAAATTAATACAAATCCAAATCAGTATTTAAATCTTTTGGTGTAACAGTATTAAAAAAATTGATCCAATAAACTTCACGTTTTCTTAGAATCAATTCTCGATCACCTCCTCTCCCATGTTTAGGAATCCCTTCCAATAGCATAAATTTCAATTGGGTAATCAACTACATAACCTTTACCCCAAAAATGTCTAACGGCAATTGTGTTAATTTGTCTCTAATCTAATACTTATGCCTAGCTATACGGTCTTATACCTTTTGTGTTGTTTCCCCAATATAAAGTAACCCACAAGGGCACTTTATAGCATAAATTACATAAGAGGATTGGATAGTATAGTATCCTTTAATTGGGATATCAAAATCTTTATGGGGATGCGATATAGTTTTCCCTCTGATCATAGAATTACACCGTATGCATGATAAACAGGGATATGACCCTGTATTTCGTGGCCCCAAAAATGTTATATTAGAATTGGAAGGGGAGTACTGATCTGAGCTAACCAAATGATCTCTCAATGTTCTACCTTTCTTATATCAAGGCAAAGGTGGAATAGAAAATTCATCAATATTAGGATAACTTTCTCTCAATAACCCCAGAGTTTTTTTAATGATATTAAAGATACGATGAGAAAATGGATGAATTTGTGATACAAAAGTTATTCTTTTTACATGTCTAGTTGATGTCCTATTACTCATTAAATTGACGCATTCCCTCTTAACCAATGCTACTGAATAATTCCTACTGATTAGTTTAGTTTCCATTTAATTTAGTCTATCTTCCCGACATTGTGGATCACAGACTATTCTTTTGACTCTGGTTAATTGACTCCTTAGGATAGAGTTTAATACTCCCTGAGGATGAAATCTGCTGTAATGTAATAGTTGATTACGGTCTGTATTTTTGACATATAAGTCACTGTCGATTTTAGTCTGATTAATCTTCAAAATTGTATCCAGGAAGGAAATATTCTCCCTACTGTACACAATGTTGAATTTCAAACCCGGAACAAGATAATTCAAACATTGATCGAATAACAATGGGGTTCCAATGTCGCCACCCCACACTGCAAACACGTCATCTATAAATCTGAACCACCCCTGACAGTGTTGAACATGTGATGAACATACTATTATCTTTCGTACAGGTACATTAGGAATCTGAAGCATTGTAAAATCAGAACAGTGAGTTCAAGAATTCAAGTAGAAAAACTGAATGGGGCCCTTAAATTTTTGTTTGAATAAAAAACAAAAATTAGAAAGAAAGCCTAAAACAAAACCGTTATCTCAAGCTAGACAGTACTTTTTTTTACAATTGTAAATTAGTATTCTGCCTCTTGCATATAAGCTAATGATTAGATGCTCTAAAAGGGCTGACCTTCTGAGATTATACAATTTTTAATGAAATTATTAAGCAAAATAATGGCATGAATTTTCAGCTCATTGACCTGGGGCTGTTAAAATCTATATCACTGTGTGCAAATGGGCTCTGTCAATATTTAATTTTTTTTAATAACTAGATCTTAAACATTATTCATTTTTTTTTTTTTTTTATGGAAAAATTTAGTTTAATCAAATCCACAGAAATAAATTAATTTAAATTTGAATGCAAACCATAATTAGTCATGTTTAATTATTTTGAGTTTTTCCCTTTATATGGATCCATTAGGGGTGATAAAGGTAGGTAAAGTATTTGCATAGGGAATTGTTGGTTGAGTTCAACTGATTATGAAAATGAATACACTACAATGTTTTGATTTAAAGTATTTTTTTTTCAAAAGCTACGTAAAGCTTTGTAAATGATATTTTAGTTACAGATAGGGCCTGGTAGACTGATTTAACCTCTCAATTCGTATACGTCCTTCATATACTAACAATGAAATATCCGGGCCATATTTTCCAAATCTGGTTCATCTGTGAGTTTTAGGTGTTTTTCAACACCTTTACTAGTCCCAGTTCTATCTCTGGCAGACAGTTTATCTCTTCAGTATCTACCAAAACTGTTGTTAGTTTGACACTTTTATTATATCTTAATATACTGCAGTGTAAACCCACTTATTCTATCAAGAAAACCTAATGTATCAATAAATACAGAATACTTTTAGGCCATCTCATCTCCTTGGTCCCAAATATTCACATTAAAAAATAAGTTCTCATTTAGTAAATTATAGTTCATTAAAGATCAGGAGGCTTCTTCCTTAGCAAATATTCCTTATGTGACTAATAACAACAGTCTGAATACATTTACAAGAAAACAGTTGATGATTTGGTTTGAAATGTAAAAGGAAGAATCAAAGAGGATCTTTTGGTGGTGCAGATAGTTTCCATAGAGATAAGATGACAGAAAAAAGGGAGGTAATCACAAATTATGCTGAGCTTCAGCTAGGGGGAAGGCTCCTAGACACACTTGTACTACTGGAGACAGTAAAGAGTAGTTTTCTTACTAGTGCTCAATAGTATTTCTACAAAGATACCCTGGGTGTAATTGCTTTAGTAATGAGTTTTAGTTTTCTTTTTGATACCAAGAAATTATTTTTTTTGATTTCTTGTATTGATTGAATGTGTCTTTTATCTAGGAGTGATTTTGGGGCTTTGTTTTGGAAATTTGTCGTACTCTCCCATTCAATATATAATGTTGTATATATGAAAATGCCATGTGATTCCATAGATGTGCTATAAGTTTAAAAAATGTAAACCTTCTATACAAAATAAAATTTATTGGTGTGTTTTTTTTTTTCTCCTTCCCTTATCCTTAAATGCTGTCAAGGAAATGTATTCCCAGGAGCTCTCATAGCATCCTTTCTCATGTGTACAGCACCCTTGAGGAAATACATGAAATGAGTGTGGAAGTGTAGATGGTACGAAGACCAAGGGGAGCCTGTAACAGTGGAGGTAGCATCACCAGGTAAGCAGAAATGCAAGGGAATCTGCAAAAGATGATGTGCCAGGGACTTTACATCTGCAAAGCAAGAGGCAGAATATAAAAAAAAATATATATATAATATAATATATAAGTAAAATACGATAAGGAACAGACTCCTTCACCGAACTGTAGACTGGAAGGACATGGCTGCTGGAAACCACTGACAATGCAGTTAAATTAAACCTCTGCAAGGAGGTTGCAATAGTTATAGCTAACATGCTTCTTTACATACATACATACATACATACATTCTGCAAAATGTAGAGCCTGCAGTCTTAACCCTTGACATGCATAACGTGAACTGTCCTTTAAATGTCAGTTTTCACCATTTAAATGTTTTTTTTTTTTATGGCATTGTGCTGTCTACCTGCATTCTCCACCAAATGTAAACGTCAGATAGTCAGGGATCACCAATACAGTTGTATAATAACAGAATCCATCTATATTTTCCCCAAAAGGCAAAGGAACAATGGTTTCAGCACTAAACAGAAAGTGTACTCTCTGCAGTACAATGACATAAGAGAAAGTCCACTTATCATCAACATAAAAGTACATGCAGAATCTGACCAGCTCGAAACCTTACCCACAGGAGGCGTATTACAGTCCCAAAATATTTAGGATATTCCTCAGCAGAGCTCAGTTATTCAGTATCTCAGATCAGCTTTTTTAGACATTGGTTTAAATCTCCAATCACCTACTACTCCACCCATGCCCTGTGGAGTTTGCTCCATAAAAAGCCATTGACCCTTTTTTAGATCTATCTTACTCTCTCTCTCGCTCTCTCGCTCTCTCTCTCTCTCTCTCTCTCTCACTCGCTCTCCCTTACTTGTTCCCTCAATGAACTGTAGCTCGCCAGTGCTGGCAGCACTCATGTAGCCCAAGACCATGACACTCCCACCACCATGCTTGACTGTAGGCAAGACACCCTTGTCTTTGTACTCCTCATCTGGTTCCTGTCACACACGCTTGGCACCATCTGAACCAAATAAGTTTATCTTGGTCTCATCAGACCACAGGACATGGTTCCAGTAATCCTTGTCTTTAGTCTGCTTGTCTTCAGCAAATTGTTTGCAGACTTTCTTGTGCATCATCTTTAGAGGAGGCTTCCTTCTGGGTAGACAGCCATGTAGACCAATTTGATGCAGTGTGCAGTGTATGGTCTGAGCACTGACAGGCTGCCCCCCCCACCCCTTTAACCTCTGCAGCAATGCTGGCAGCACTCATACATCTGTTTCCCAAAGACAACCTCTGGATATGATGCTGAGCACGTGCACTCAACTCCTTTGGTCGACCATAGCGAGGCCTGTTCTGAGTGGAACCTATCCTGCTAAACCGCTGTATGGTCTTAGCCACCGTGCTGCAGCTCAGTTTCAGGTTCTTGGAAATCTTCTTATAGCCTAGGCCATCTTTATGTAGAGTAACAATTCTTTTTTTCAGATCATCAGAGAGTTATTTGCCATGAAGTGCCATGTTGAACTTCCAGTGACCAGTATGAGAGAGTGAGAGTGATAACACCAAATTTAACACCCCTGCTCCCCATTCACACCTGATACCTTGTAACACTAACAAATCACAAGACACCGTGGAGGGACAATGGCTAATTGGGCCCATTTTGGACATTTTCATTTAGGGGTATGCTCACTTTTGTTTGCCAGTGGTTTAGACATTAATGGCTGTGTTTTGAGTTATTTTGAGGGGACAGCAAGTTTACACTGTTATACAAGCTGTATGCTCAATACTTTACATTGTAGCAAAGTGTAATTTCTTCAGTGTTGTCACATGAAAAGATATAATAAAATATTTTCAAAAATTGGAGGGGTGTACTCACTTTTGTGAGATACTGTATGTATATATTCATTTTTTCAAGCGCATAATTTCATTCTGACCAAATGATGACACATTCATTTTGAAATGCTGTACATCATGCAACCTTGGTATAAGGTTTTTCTAGCTTTTATTATTATTCAAACCCAAGTTGCTATTTTCAACTGTAAACTAATTGCTTTCAACCTTCCACAGAGAAATTCTGAGCAGCTGTAGCCTCATTGAGAGGTGAACCCAACATGGACTGCTGCTCCAACGCAGTGGCCCTTTAATTTGTTTTTTTTTCTTTCTGCCAAGTGCGTCACAGTAATAAAATGATTTGGACTCTGATAATTTCCATAGGTAATTGATTTGTACAAAAATTGGAGCCTTCACACTGGTGGGTGGCACCATCTGATTTGTAATTAATATTTGCAGTACATCAATAGAATACAGGATTCCCATGTAAACTCTGTCTGTGCTCAGAATGAATTTGATGTTGATAAATGTCCTTTCTAAATATAAACACTGCATTTGTGTGATTCCTAATTTTACCATATAAGTATAATTTTGATGTGTTCAAATCAACCACAACAAGGTTTGAAAAGTTACATTAGTCTTTATTTGTTGCTAAAGTTGTATTGCACTGCCTATTGCATGTGTGGAATTTTATGCACTGCCATAGGCGTGCGCAGCCTGTGCATTGCAGTAACGAGTGGTAAAATATAATATGTGTCTACTCTGCACTTATTGTGTTTATACATCCAAAATAAGCAATTAAATAAAATTACCCCCCCCCCCTCCAAGTTCTGTCTCCAAATATCTATGGATTATGCAGGACTATATGCTTTTAACTAAATGCTTAAAGTGATTGTAAACCCATTCAGTTTAAAATAGAAGTGAAAGGCATAACATTTGTGTATAGACATAAAAAAACATTATAAATACCTGTTTCCCCTCCCTTTTTTTATAAATGATTGCATTCCTTCTGTTTTCAGCTGCATAAGAGCTAGCAGAGGTGAAACAGCAGCACACTGATCTTCCCAGTGAGGGGCTGTGCAGGGGTGTCAGGACAAGTTTGATCATTGGGGGAGAGCAGACTGAGTTCTCAGCATAGCTAGAGAACTGACCACGATGTGTTCTCCTGCTTAGTATGGTCAGTTTTTAAACACTTCAATGCTGAGCACTTTCACCCTCTTCCTGCCCAGGCCAATTTTCAGCTTTCAGTGCTGTCACACTTTGAATGATAATTGCTGTCACACTTTGAATGAGAATTTTTATCATTTTTTTGAGTCAAATAGAACTTTCATTTGGTGGTATTTAATTACCACTGAGTTTTTATTTTTCTCTAAACAATGAAAAAAGGCAATTTTTTTAACCACTTAAGCCCTGGACCATTTTGCTGGCCAAAGACCAGAGCACTTTTTGCGATTCGGCACTGCGTCGATTTAACTGGCGTGGCTCCCAAACAAATTGATGTTTTTTTTCCCCAAATAGAGATTTCTTTTGGTGGTATTTGATCACCTCAGTGGTTTTTATTTTTTGCACTATGAACAAAAAAAGAGCGTAAATTTTTGATTTTTGCTATAATAAATATCCCCCAAAAATATATTAAAAAAATATTTTTTTCCTCAGTTTAGGCCGATACTTATTCTAAAAAAATCACAATAAGCGTTTATTGATTGGTTTGCACAAAAGTTATAGCGTATACAAAATGGGGGATAGTTTTATGGCATTTTTATTAATATTTTTTTAATTAGTAATGGCGGCGATCAGCGATTTTTATCATGACTGCAACATGATGGCGGACACGTCGGACAATTTTGGTGCGATTTTGGGACCATTCACATTTTTACAGCGATCAGTGCGATTAAAATTGCACTGTATACTGTGTAAATGTAACTGGCAGTGAATGGGGTTAACACTGCGCAAACTGTTGGTGCTATCTAAATCCTGTATAATAATAATAATAATACTAGGGGGCGCTGTAGGGGTTAAGTGTGTCCTGGGGAGTGTTTCTAACTGTAGGTGGATGGGCTAGCTGTGACGCATCACTGATTATAGCTCCCGATCACAGGGAGCTATGATCAGTGACACTGTCACTAGGAGATGCTTGTTTGGCATTTCCCCGTTCTCCCTCTCCGTGAGACGATTGCGGGTATCCCTTACGGACATCGAGTCCGTGGGACCCGCGACCCAACTCATGGAGCTCCCGGCCGGCACGCACGCAATGGCATGGTGGCAAATTCAAAGGGGCGTACAGGTAAGCCCATTTGCGCAGCCATACCCTTCTGCCAACGTACATCGGCGTGCGCCGGTAGGGAACCGGTTAAGTTTTTCTCAGTTTCTCAAGGCTCTGGGGATCATTATCCCAAACACCTGTTCTGCCATCATCCAGGTCCTGAGTAGAACTATATTAAGGTAGGATGTCTCCTTTAACATCACATTCCATGTATTTAATGTTTGCTAATGTATTGTATTTCTTTCATTGTTCCCTAATTACCATGATTGTAATATGCCGTGAATGTCCCCTTTGTCCTCATGCATGCTGTAAGCTTTTAATGCTCCTTTTTTGGCCTACATTTATAATTGCTTTCACTAACATCTCAAGCATGATATCCTGGTCCCATATACACCTATAGCCTAGTCACTTAACAATGTATATTGTCAGCTCCATAGTACTGCATTACCCTAAACACCCACTAAAATGTGTCCTTAAATTCATGCAGAGTGCAAGTGGCTTTTTTGGGGGGGGGGGGCAAAATCATTTAGAACCCCCCCAACTGCTAAGTCAACCCCAATACCAATCCTCTATCTGCTGACTTTTCCAAACCCATACACACTATACCTACCTCTTTTTTGGTCATATTTATGGATGAATTCACCAAAGCATGTAGTGCAAGGGCCTGCCTGAATACTTTCAAATGGTACTGTTTACATTTTTTTTCTCCTATTCTTATCTTGATAGGTAATTGCAAAATGTAAAAATGTGTTTCAATTTGTACAGTGTGTATGTATATTTTTGTCTTATGACACTTCTTACCTGTCCAGTGGGCTGCTGATAGTGTAAGTGAGGAGGGCCTGGCAAAAGTAACACACATTATTTATGCATTCAGCTCTCAATGAAGTGGAGAGGGTTACCTGTCCAAAACATACCCCCCTAAAATCTGATAAGTGGACCTTATATTTTTGCCTTTAAATATTTCTTAAAATAAATGTTATACTGATGTTGGCCAAGAATGTTTGTGTCTAATCTGCTTGCAATGTTATGTTCAAAATTACAATTTTTTTTTCTTGTTTGACTCCACAGTTTCCTTCAATGCCACAGCAATGGCAGACTGTGGCATCCAACTTTGCCACCCGTTGGTACTTTCCCAACTGTGGAGGGGCAATTGATGGGAAGCATGTCCAGATAAGGCATTCGGTCTGGGTGACCATCATTCAGTCTGGGTGACCATGTGATGAGGCCATTCCCCCAGAGACCCTCACCCCGGAGAAGAGGGTTCTTAATTACCAGCTGGCCAGAGCCAGAAGAGTTGGGGCAAATACATTTGGGATCCTGGCCAGCCTGTTTTAAACTGCCATTAATTGGCGGAATGCAAACTGAACCATATCATTTTGAGTTGCTGCAAATTTGAGTTGCTGCAATTTTGAGTTGCTGCATCCTGCACAATTTTCTTAAAAAACTGAATCCTAGTTATGTTGCCTCTGTTGTACCTGAGGCCGGACTTTCCGAAGTTACATTGATGGCCCTGGAAGCGGGTCATCCTGGCTTGCCCTTCCCAAAGTGCCCGTGAAGTGAGAGAAAATTGTCCAATATTTTACAGGTGGGGGCCATTGATTTGCCACCAACTTGAATAAAATTTCTTTTTTATCAGATCAAATCTTGGCTTTTATTAAATAACACCCATTGTCACTGAAAACACCAACTTAATACAAAAAATGGTATTGATCATTGAAAGAAGAAGCCACACATTGTTGAGTATAAAATATTTTATTCTGTGCACATGTACATGTGCATTGTAAAACATATTTTTGGTTTAAAACCCCAATTCTTGGTTTATTTTTTTTGTTAAATATTTTTTAGGGTACATAAACAGGCATGTTTCAAAACATAACATACACAACTCGGGAACTTACAAAGTTCAACATTGAAACACTGAAGGCAATATCAGACATAATAGTGTCCAAAATGTGTTGATCTTGCCATCATCAGATGGGGTGAAGTCACCCCTGTAAAAGCCAAATTTTGAAGATTTACACAAATTGGGAGTCAAAATGGGGATTTCCCTCCTGATTCCGTGCTTAATGTCAACATGTGCTCTATCTCCCAACATGGGGGATCAATGGACGTGTTTTGGGGGTGCAACCCCTTCCTCTCACCTACTTGAGTTTTGAGGAAGGGGTTGCAGGCACGAAAACGCGTACATTGATATACCCTAATGGCAGATAGCAGATGTGTGAATCTTCAAAATTTGGCTTTTAAAATGTGTACAACATTTTTGTTTTAATAAAAAAATTGTGTCATTTTTTGGGTATTTAGATTCTTCCTAGGACATCAATCACATTCTTCAGTTTTTGTTCAATCTCAAGAGTTTTTTGTTTTATACAGTCTAAATACTGACTACACCACATTATCTCTTGGATTAGCCTTTGGGCACTGTCACTGGTGAAATGATGTGATTGTTCTTCCACAACCTGTTTATCACCTAAAAAATAAAATACACACCATGTATTATACATATGCAGGCATACATCTATTACCTGAATCTGGGGTGTCAGACACTGACCTGTTGTGGTGTCAATTTCAACTCTCCTTCCTCCACATCCTCAGATTGTGACCTCTGTTCCCCTTCTTCAGGAGGTGGGGGATCCCTGGTGTCCTCATATTTTCTGGTGTCAATTTCAACCACTTCTCCTTCCTCCACATCCTCAGATTGTGACCTCTGTTCCCCTTCTTCAGGAGGTGGGGGATCCCTGGTGTCCTCATATTTTCTGAGTCCTTGCTCCCCTATGAGAATGACACAAAAGGTATACTTAGCACACCAATATTTGAGGCCAGAAATAGGAATATGAAACATTGCTGGGTAGTGGGGTACAATTGTCTGTTTTGGCAGAGTTACAAGCTGAAGACATGATTTATTCCCTTACCAAAGCTAGAATACTTACCTTCTTTGGACAAGTTTCACACATGCAAACACCCCTAGTATCCACTGGAGCACCTGTGTGGGACAGCCTAAAAAGTTTGTTCTTGTGTCCCACACTAGTGCTCCTGAGTCCAGATGTGTAAACAGCTGCTGAGTGTCCTCTCCTTACATTACATTGAATAAAGTTTGCAATTCATTCTAGTTTCAAACACATCTAGACAACAATGTCCTAAACTTCTTTTAATACAAATTATCATGACCAAATGTAGTTAACCCTGTATCTGGGAAAAACATTGTATTTAGTTGGCAAACGGACAATGGTTACTACGACCGATTACTGTGCCCACAAACATGAAAGTAGCCATTTTAAAATGTCCAACAGTAAAGAAAAGCACATGGCGCAGCATGCAAATAATAATTAGTATAGGAACACAGGACAATTACTTACTTTTTCAAAGAATTCTCTTAATTTGAGGTCTGACCAGAGTTTCCTCAATTGCTCCTTGGATCTTTGTACCCCAAAATTCCTGTGCAGACTCTTCACAACTTTAGTCATGATCTTGGCCTTTCTCAGATTTGGGTTTGGGTATGGTCCATAATTCCCATCATAGTCGTTCCTCCTCAAGATGTCCACCATCTCCAACATCTCTACAAAGGACATATTTGAGGCCTTAAATCTCCTCCGAGATCGGGACATTTCTGTCTTTCCTCCTCCTCGTTACTGCTATTATGCACCTGCTGTGTCTCCGCCATGTTCCTCTCCCCCACTGCGAGGAAAGAGAAGGGGCAGGGAATATTCTACAAAGAATGTCAGGGACGGGCGATGCAGGTGGAGTTTAACACATGCGCAGTGTATATAAAGCTAACACGCATGTGTCTTACGTACATTTCTGTGTGTGGAGGAAGGAGGAACGGAAGCGAAGAACATTATAACGAAGGTACCATTTTAACTTGGGACATGAGTGGCTTATACTGATTATAGATTGAGGCCTATATTGGGATAAGATTAGGAGAGATTAGCCTGATATTTAGTGTTTTTGTCTTGTGTTTGAGAAAAAAAGAAACAATTTAAAGATCCTGATGCTATGGGACAATTCATAGACAGAGATATCAGGAATTTATGGGAGGTGAAAAACCCCTTATATAGAAATAAACCAGCAAGGAAGGCATCGCTGGAGAAACTGCTGGAATTCGTGAAGACGCAGGTCCCCAAACGCAGAAATCGCTTTTGTTGAAAATAAAATTGGTAGCTTGAGAAGCACATATAAGAATGAGTATCAGAAGGTCCAGAAGTCCCTGAGGTCAGGAGCAGCAGCAGAAGAGGTGTATGTACCCAGTCTGTGGTACTACAACAGGATGCGTTTTCTGGATGACCAGATTGAAGCCAGGGAATCATTTTCGAGAATAAATGGATTTTTATTTTATGAAAATACTTGCCTATGTGTTTTTTTTAGGACAGTTTTTTTTAAGTAGGCAGGTACATTTCCAAAATACAATGTCAAATTAACAAGGGACACCAACACCAAGCAACCTCCTTGAGGTTTACAAATACAAGATAATAATGGTGTTGTGAAAATGTGACATACAAAATAGAAAAAAATATGGAGATCACTCTAAAATAATAAAATAAAAAAACAACAGGAGAGCTTGATTAAAAAAAAAAAGACTATAAAAAAAATAAACATTATTATGGAGATCTGGCTGTAAACAAAAAATATAATTCATGAGATCACGAGAAATAATAAAGAAATAAGTTTGTGAGAACTCTGTGTGAATATGAGCAGCAAAACAACTTCATTCTTCTAGCATTATAAAGAAGAAGAGAATGCGCTGCATTGAAAGATTTAAAAATGATCTGTGTGACGAATGTGCCATCTCCATTATGAACGGTAGTTTTACCAGCCCGAGCGGCTCTGTCTCGTACTTGATTCTGAGCATGCATGTTTTTTTGCATGTCGGAATTGCATACACACGAACGGAATTTCCGTCGGAAAAATTGAGAACATGATCTCAATCTTTTGCCTAGCGGAAATTCAACCAGCAAAAGTCAGATGGAGCACACATGCGGTCGCATTTTCCGACGAAACGCTCTCATCTTTTTTTTGCTGGCTGAAGTTCCGATCGTGTGTACACAGGCATTACTGTCCTGCCCCTGCTATTGACACCAATTCTCTGTCTCTATGGCAGTGGCTGCACCACATTAGGACCCATTAGTACATTATGGGGCTGATGGGCACATACACAAGGGGAGCTGGCATCACTACTGGTTGTAGACAGCTGAGCTTTCTGCCAGTCGCCTAGCAGCATTGACACAGCATAGCCTTCTCTGTTGACATGGTGATCGAGATGCGATCTGGGCGATGCTCCCGATAAGATCTAATAATAAATATGATAGCGTTTTTATTGATCAGAGCCCCTGTCTTAATGGTATGGAGCCCACATGGCTGCTGAACATATTGTTGATATACGAGGTGTGTCTATTAAATAATGAGACTGATTAAATAACTCACCTTTATTTATATGTATTAGAAATGTAATGCTTGTCCCCTTCAATATATTCCCCATTTGCACTAATACATTGCTGCAGGCTTGTTTTCCACTGGTCGAAGGCATGGAGAAAATAGCTGTTTCAACACATCCGCCATTTTCTTCTTTACAGCATCAAGTGACTCAAAACGTGTCCCTTTAAGCAAAGATTTAACTTTTGGGAATTCATTCTCACTTCGCTGAATCTTTTGTGCCACTCAAACACATGCGCACAAGACAGGCCGTCATACCCATAAGCATTTGAACATGCTTGAGTTGTAAAAAAACTGCATATGCTATATGTTTTAACTGATCATATACCAGAAGGAGGAATTACAAGTTAAACTATGCTAAAATATTTAAAGGTAAGAATCAGGATTATGTATTAATATGTTATTAAAAATATTACAGGGAAACTGTCAGACATTTTAATTCAACTAACCTTCCAAAAACTTTACTTAAAGCCTAAGTAGCCTCTGAGTTGCCGATGAGTATTTTACAAGTGTACGTGCATATGCATGCAAATACACACATAAAATGTAATTGTACTCTAAAAACAGAAGGCACAAAAGCAACATTATTTTGATGTTTACAATGCATTGAAAACTAGGACTGCACCATATACATTGAACTTTAGTGTACAATCTGCTGAATCTGCTCAGGGATTGTGATTGCTATGTATTTTGCCTGTGATGCAAGCATACTATGAAGATTTTTCCTGATCTTGTTAAATTGTTTTGAGTAAATCACACTTTTTGACTACCTGGATGGATCAACAGTAAAAACAACCCTGTCTAGATATGTAAAGCTCATATGCTTGAAAAATAGATTTATTAATAATTCATGGTATTCAGTCATTCAGCTTCCAATTACAATATTTCTTCTAAAAAAGTATCATGGATCTGAGCTGAGAAATTATATTTTCAATCTAATAACGGAGTAGTAAATATCACAGATTTTTTTTTTAAATATTGTACTACCATGTAATATAATTACGTATTAATTATAAATTTTATGCATACTAAGGGTTACCAGCAAGAAAATAATGTAGTGTTTTAAAAAAAATCCAGTTGACATTATTAGAGTTCCAAAGCAAGCTACTCCGATTAACTATCATGGAGACTTGAGCAACAGTCTACAATAAGCAATGTCAGTATTTTTTTTCCATATCAGATGACTAGTTTACAGTTTACTTACTTTCAAGTATGTTATATTTTGATGATTGGTCAATATGGCTATCGTGGGAAATGTAACTTATCTTCACAGTTTGACAGTGTATGAAATATGCCTACTAACATTACTTAATTATTAATGTCAATGAGTAGTGTTATCTATTCCTATATACTTTAAGTCTCACCAACACACACTGACTATATATATATATATATATATATATATATATATATATATATATATCTCACTTTTCACAACACTATAACTTTTATAGGGAGGGGGCTGGAACATTGGAAACCCGTGCATTGTTGGTTGCTATAAATGCTAATGAAAACATTACTTTTCCAGCTTCTCAAACTGCAAATACTTTGGTTGACTCAAACTCAAACTCTTTTTTACTAAAGACTGATTAGTTGATTCATTAGTAGTGTTAGGCGAACGGTTCGGCCCGAGCAAAAGTTCATTAAGTACCCAAGCCCAAAAATTGTATGAAAAAATTCAAAAAATAACAGAAAATTCTCTGACAAAACTGGACCATTAGGAAGTAGTAAATTTATAAAAAATAAATAAATAAAATTAAATAAATAAATAAAAATAAAAAATTTTATTGCCATGAATTTTGCACAATGATAATAATGATTCCCCAATGTGTAACAATTAATGAAAAGTGCTCGTGAAAGCCAACCCTACAAAAAAAATCTATAAAAGTTTGTTGCTATAGTAATTGGTAATCAATAGCAGCTGGTCATTAAGAACAATGGTAGATTCAAGTAAAAATTTGAATAATAATAATATATAAGTATGAATATGAAAATAAAGAAAAATTTAAATAAAGATAAAAAAGTACACAAATACTTGGATGAAAAAGAAGAAATAAGAAACAGGACATATTGGTATAATGAGCTCCTGGAATGACACCCACATGAAGGCAAAAACAGAATAAAAACAGAAGAGGGAAGAGGACCGGGGGGTCACATAAGACACTTAGGCCCCTTTCACACTGGGGCGGGAGCGGCGTTTGCCGGTAAAGCAGCGATATATTTAGCGATGCTTTACCGTAGTTTTAGCTGCGGTATTTGGCTGGTAGCGGTGCAGTTTTAACCCCTGCTAGCGGCTGAAAAAGGGTTAAAACCGCCCGCAAAGCACAGCTTTGCCGGCAGTATTGCCGCGCTGCCCCATTGTTTTCAATGGGTAGGAGCGGTTTAGGATACACAGCTCCTTTACCGCTCCAAAGATGCTGCTAGCAGGACTTTTTTTTACCGCCCTGCTAGTGCACCGCTCCAGTGTGAAAGCCCTCCGGCTTTCACACTGGAGTGAATGTGGCCGGTTTTTTTCAGGTGCCAGTTGGGGCCGTTTTTTTTCAGGTGTCGGTTGGGGACGTTTTTTTTCAGGCGCTATACAAGCGCTATTTTTAGAAAAACGCCCCAGTGTGAAAGGGGCCATAAGATCTTATGTGACTCCCGGTCCTCTTCTCCTTTCTGTTTTCATTCTATTTTTGCCTTCATGTGGGTGTCCTTCCAGGAGCTCATTATACCAACATGCCCTGTTTCTTATTTCTTTATTTTCATATTCATATTTATATATTATTATTATTAAAATGTTTACTTGAATCTACCATTGTTCTTAAACGACTTGCTGCTATTGATTACCAATTACTATAGCAACAAACTTTTATAGAATTTTTTTGTAGGGTTGGCTTTTACATGCTCCAGGGCTCAGCACGTTTCATTAATTGTTACACATTGGGGAATCATTATTGTCCTTGTAAAAAATGAATCGTAATAAAAAAAATGATTTTTATTTATTTTATTTATTTATTTTTCATTTATATTTTTTATTTATTTTTATTTTATTTTTATTTTTTCTTATTTTTGTATTTTTTTTTATTAATTTACTACTTCCTAGTGATCCAGTTTTGGCAAAGATTTTTTTTTGTTATTTTTTTAATTTTTTCATAACATTTTTGAAAAAAAAACTATTTTTTTCTTCCATCTATTTTTGCTCATTCATGTCCATGGGGACACTGTTGTACTTCTCCTGCCCCAGAAGTGATGTCACGTGTCAGGCGTCTTCCTGAGTTTCCAGGAAGTGGATTCCCCCTGGCACTGAGCTGCTTCCCTGGGGTCTGGTAAGGTGCCTGTGTGACATTGGGTGTTCACTGATCGGCGCACTACAGCCGGGGATGAACCTGTTGGCGTCTGTTGGGATTTTTTCCCCCATTCCTGACAATTCTGAAGCTGCCCGTCGGGTGTGATTTTTGTACACCTCTGAGTGCCCAACCCCCCCTCTCCCCGCAGCTACTTCAGGCATGTAGAGGTGAGACATGGATTAACCCATTTATCAATTCTGCATCCTTTTTTGCCTATGTGTTCCTACACCTGTATTCATCTGACTAAATATAAATGAATATGCAATATATCATGGATTTGAATGAATTATCATTATTTATTTATTTGTGTATTTATGGTGGAGTTTTTTGTTTTGGTTATAGGTTTTTGATATGGATTCTGCTGCTTTTTCATTAGTGCAACTATTTTTAAATATGTGTATATATATATATATATATATATATATATATATATATATATATATATATAAATATATAGTATGGGGTCCATACTTTTTGGGTAAAAATACACTTTTTTTAAATTTTAATGCAAAAAAACACAATACATAACCCAATGTCTTTATAAAATACAAAAGATGATGTTACTCCAAGTAAATTGATACCAAACATGTCACGCTTTAAAATTACACATGCCCTTGCAAAGGTGACAAACAATGTACATTTTACTATCCATAGGTGATGCTTTAAAAGCCTTTACAGGTTACTACTTTAGATTAACAGAGGAAGTCTCGTACCAGAATTACTGCACATTACCTGAGCTTCTTAGCAATACCTCACATGTATGGGACAATAGCTGTTTGCATGTGTGACTGATGCATGCTTTCGCCTTTGCACTTAAAGTGGGATTCCGCCCACCTATCATTTTATTTTTTTCAGGATCCTTTATATCTTTTAAAAAGGACAATGTAGTACTCACGTTTTGTGTTTCCCAGTTCCCACGCCTGCCGATTTTGTCACAAAGGATATCTTATAAAAAAAGTGTCCAGGCGATTGTCATTTTTCCTTGTGGGCATTTGAAGCCCACAAGCATGTATTTCCGGGAGGCGGTAAATGCTGTGCTCCCAGCAATCACTGCTCGATCCCGCGCATGCTCAATGCTAACAGCTAGAATTCAGGATTGCCATCGCAACGGGCGGCGAGATCTATAAGATCTCGCGAAATTTCAGCATGACGGCGTTCCCCACTGATTCATGGTCAGACTCTGAAAAAGCTCCCAGGGGTCTTTGCGGAGTCGGGGAAAGGCGATAAACACACCTACACCCACGGGAGGTGAGCTCGGAAGTAAGCATTCTTCTTAAAAATAAAAGGTAATTACGCCCATTTTTTTTTTTTTAATGCCCAGTTCTGCATCTATGACTATAACTGATTACAATGGGATTAACTTTAAATTTTGTGTACAACACCGCTTTAAGCAAGGGGGGACAGGGGCCCTTTAAATAAATGTTTTATTATTAATTTATTTTTTTATTTTTACACTATTGCTTTCAATTTAAACCACTTGAAGTCAAATGACCTACTAGGTAGGTATTTTGGCATCAAGGGGATAACACAAAAATGCTTTATTTATTTTATTGGTTCACAATAAAAACTAAAAGAAAATAAATATATTTATCCACACCTTCTACCAAATGAAAGCACTGTCTGTCCTAAAAACAAGGAAAAAAAAGCAATTAAAATAATGTTAGCATAGACAAAAAATGCTTAAGGTTATAACATGGGGAATGTAGACATTGCCAAAACAAAAAACAATGCTATGGGACATAGGGGGGTTTAGAGAGGAAAGGCCCAAGGACTGAAGTGGAGAAAAAGAAAAATAAGGGTTGAATTACTAATATTATTAAAAATCTAGTGCAGCTGGGGGGCGTGGCTTGCGCGCGGACTTGAATGGACGCTTGAGCAGTGAGCTCCGCCATCCAGACCGGCCGGGAAGCGACGATCGGGCCACACAACAACATCACCCGGCTCCACACACTCACCGGAGATCCCCAGCAACCCGCCGACAATGATGTCCCGCAAACGGAACCAGGAGAAGGGGCCGAAGCGGCTGGAATCCTTCTCCTTCCAGCCGCGCCGTCCACACAGCAAGGCCCAAGATGGCGCCGACCGCGGCACAGCGCTCCAGGCCTTGAGATACCAGGATGGATCTGGGCACCATCCGCTCCTAATAAACCCTGAGATGGGTTCATCTGCATCCCCGGCCTTATCTCCTACAACCCATGAAGTGCACAGCCCAGCGAAATCCAGGATGAAGCTGGATATGCAGCATCAGGCCTCAGGCGCAGTGAGTACAGCATTACCTGACATGTCTACCATCACATCATTGCAGTCATCCATTGCACAGTTCCCCACCACGGGCCAACCAGTATTAGACACCACCATGAAGGACATGCTCCTGTCCCTGCAATCCTCCCTCATGTTTAACTTTACTACCCTGATCAATCAATTCTCTCTAGAACTGAAACACGTTGATAACAGGGTAATGTTTATGGAACACAAAATGGAGGATTGCACAGATACCATTAACGATCTTGTAGATGCCTATACTGAACAAAAAGAGGACACTCTCTGGGTCAAAGCAAAGCTCGCGGACCTCGAGGACCGCTCCAGGCACAATAATATAAAAATTAGGGGGGTCCCTGAATCTGTACAGCCCAAAGAGCTCCACGGATATGCCAGCACCATGTTCTCCAGCATGCTCCCTGACTTATCTCCAATCGAGCTTACCATCGATAGGATTCACCGTCTACCAAAACCCCGCCATTTGGAAGCAGATATACCCAGAGATGTACTTCTGAGGGTACACTTTTACCAGGCCAAAGAGCAAATCCTTCAAAAGGCCAGAGAAATATCGCCGCTACCACCACCTTATTCAGATATTCAACTATACGCTGACTTATCCCAATACACCCTCCAAATGCGGAGGCAGCTTAAAACAATCACCAAGGCACTCAACAACCACAAAATAGTGTACAAGTGGCGTCATCCAGCTACAATTCTGGTCACCTACAACGGAATCCCTCATTCCATCTCTACACTGGAGGGTGGAATTAAATTTCTGCACTCCTGGGGTATTATACCCGAACCCCCTCATAACCTACAGCAACCTCATGATAAGCCGAACCCCTTCTCCTTTGGATCGGAACAAGCTAAAACCAAAAACAAAATGCACTGACTCACCTGCCCGCAAGCAACGGCAGGCCTCTAACTCGGTCCGGTCTGGGATTGGTCACCGTCACCTGCTTGCCGAACTTTTCCCCATATTCTGGTCAGTCGCCCAATTGGGGCACACTGCACTGACCTACTTAGCTGTCAGTGATTGCTAACTGACATCGAACTTCAATTTTTTTTTTTCTCCTTCTCTTCTCTCCCCCCCATTCCCCCTCCCGTTCATTTCTTCTACTTTGAGGCTATTTGTTTTGAATCCACAATAGTGGTCAAATACATCGCAGTTACTAACTACCATTGTTGCACTAACTTGTATTTTATCCTAGCAGAACACAACAGCTCCACCTGAGCGGAACTGTTCATCACTAAACTAACCTTCTCGTCCAGCATCACCGAAGTGTTTGTCGCTACGACCCACCTGTCCACCACCTAATCAACTGCCTTCAACCCGGCAGATTTCTTAAGCTGAGTTCGCTCACCTTCCCATTCAGCACAACCGAGATATCTGTTTCCCGATCGTAGACCGACGAACTGTAAGTGAACTCTACACCTGCACCCACCACCATTACTCCCAAAATGGGCATCACAATTCTCTCTCTTAATGCGAAGGGTCTCAATAACCCAGCTAAGCGAGCATCTCTTTGGAAAACAGCACTCTCTCAGAACTGCGACGTCCTCTGCGTGCAAGAAACCCACTTTGCCGCTGATGCCACTCCAAAATGTCTAAACAGACACTTTCCTCTTGTATACCACTCCTCTTACCATAAAAAGCAAAGAGGGGTTATGATCGCTATTAAGGATACCGTGTCCTTTCAATTGCACCACAGTGTACTAGACCCCGAAGGTCGCTTCATCATTTTGATTTGTTCTATGAACAATGTTCAATACACTTTAGTATCCATATACGCTCCAAACATGGGTCAAATGCCCTTTCTCAGGAAGACATTCTGTGATGCACGCAAACTGCAGAAAGGTCATTTACTAATATGTGGAGACTTCAACCTGGTGCCAAATTATTCTCTAGATTCTACTGCTTGCAATAAACGCCATGTGTCCCCTTTGGACAAATTTATTACTAACAACGATTTGTATGATGTTTGGAGGTGTTGTCATGCGAGCGAGAGAGACTTTACCTTCCTCTCGCCACGTCACAACACCTACTCACGAATAGATCTCTTTTTAACAGATAAAAGGTTACTACACTCTGTTTCACAATCCACTATCCACACCACCACCTGGTCAGATCATGCCCCTGTCAGTATCACAATATCCGGAGAAATTCCCCAATCGGCCACGTATATTTGGAGAGTGAACAACTACCTCCTCAACACCCCATGCTATCAAACCCCCATCAGACAAAACTTAGAGGACTTCTTTTCTCTTAACCACTTTCCGACCGGCGCACGACGATGTACGTCCTGATTTTGAAGAGGGATATCTCGGTAACGGCAGCAGCTGCTGCCACAACCGAGATATCCATCTCTTCAGGCGCCGGTCGGCATTCCGATAATGGTGGTCATCGGAACCGTCGGCAGCGGCGGAGGCGATCGGGTCCTTTCTCCTGCTCGGCATAGAGATGAGTGATGGTAAGATGGCCGCCACTCATCTCTATACCATAGGAGGGCGGAAGCGACGTCAAAAACGTCACTTCCGCCCATACCTCTTAAAGAGGAATTTTCAGATGTCATTTTTTTAAATGACATTTTTTTTTTTTTTTTTTTTTTCCATTGAAGTCCAAATATGAGATCTGAGGACTTTTTGACCCCAGATCTCATATTTAAGAGGACCTGTCATGCTTTTTTCTATTACAAGGAATGTTTACATTCCTTGTAATAGGAATAAAAGTGAGCTAATTAAACTTTTTTTTAAAAAACTGTGTAAAAATAAATAAAATCAAGAAAAATAAATGAGAAAAACAAAAAATTTTTTTTTAAAGCGCCCCGTCCCGACGAGCTCGTGCGCACAAGCGAACGCATACGTGAGTAGCGCCCGCATATGAAAACGGTGGTCGAACCACACATGTGAGGTATCGCCGCGATCGGTAGAGCGAGAGCAATAATTATAGCCGTAGACCTTCTCTGTAACACAAAATATGCAAGCTGTAGAATTTTTTAAACGTCGCCTATGGAGATTTTTGAGGGTAAAAGTTTGATGCCATTTCACGAGCGGGCGCAATTTTGAAGCGTGACATGTTAGGTATCAATTTACTCGGCGTAACATTATCTTTCACAATATATAAAAAAATTGGACTAACTTTACTGTTGTCTTATTTTTTTATTCAAAAAAGTGAATTTTTTCCAAAAAAAGTGCGCTTGCAAGACCGCTGCGCAAATACGGTGTGAAAAAAAGTATTGCAATGACCGCCATTTTATTCTCTAGGGTGTTAGAAAAAAAACAATATAAAATGTTTGGGGGTTCTAAGTTTTTTTCTAGCAAAAAAAACAGTTTTAAACATGTAAACACCTAAAATCCAAAACGAGGCTGGTCTTAAGCCCCATACACACGGTCGGACTATCCGCGGACCATGTCGGTCGGATCCTGTCCGTCGTACTTTGTCCGATGTTGGTGTTGCGTACACACGGTCGGACTACGTTGTCGGAATATCCGGTCTGCAAGAACGTCGTGACGTAAGTCGTCTTCCACGAGATTAGAAAAGGGAAGTTCAGCACCACGTCAGGCAACCGTCGAAGTTTGGTGACTTAAGATTCGCGCTTCTCAGTTTTCTGACTCAGATCGTTACTGCTCTTCAGTTTGTGCTTGTCGCGCGTATCTGTTTATTAGTGCGTGTAGTCAGTTCGCATTTGTTGGTCATTGCGGCCTATATCTTGATATAGGACGCTTTGATTTGCACTGCTTATTGTCTGCTCGTTTCTGCTATTCATTTCGTTCTTTCAGGCCTTGCTGTTTATCGGTGCTTTCTGTTTGTCCGTTCTGACCAGCCGACCTTTTGTGACCTTGTGAGCGATGTTTCCCGTGCGTACTCGTCGCCGAGTTCGTGCTGTACGCGGAATTGGTGTCGGGCTTTTAGCTTTGACCCAAGACCCGTCCATGAACAGAGTGACGAGGAGGATGTGGACCAAGAATTGGTTGCTTCAGCGTGACCAATTCTCGCACATGCCTTTGCTTCGTGAGATCCGGGAGAATAATCCTGATGATTTCAGGAACTTTCTCCGGATGACGGACCCCGTTTTTCACCGTCTTTTGGCTTTGCTGACCCCCTTTATCAGCCGGCAGGATACCTGCATGAGACAAGCCATTACTCCGGAGCAGAGGCTTGTTGCCACGTTGAGGTACTTGGCGACAGGGAGAAGTCTTCAGGATTTGAAGTTCTCTTCAGGTATCTCTCCCCAGGCCCTGGGAATCATTATTCCAGAGACCTGTTCTGCCATCATCCAGGTCCTGCAGGAGGACTATATTAAGGTAACATTTATACTTTACTATTCCCTTCTATGTATGCTCTGTTTGCTAATGTCTTCTATTTTTGACCTCCTTCCCTAATTACCATGTTTGCAATATGTTCTAATATGCTGTGCCCCTTTTCTCCTTCATGCATTTTTCCCTTCACTTACCTGCCCAGCATGCTCTTCTGGCCCAATAGACACCTATGGCCTAGTCACTTAAGCAATGTCTTTTGTCTGCTGCATAGTATTGTTTCCCCCCAAACACCCCACAAATGTTTGCTGTGTGGTTTACTTCATGTAGAGCCCCTTTTTTTTTTTTTTTTTTTGGGGGGGGGGGGGGGGGGAACTCATTAGGAACCCCCTCCCCCAACTGCTCTGTCAGATGGTACCAATCCTCTATCTGCTGGCTTTCCCAAGGTCAATACACACTATATACCTACCTCTTTATTGTGGGCATCTTTAGGGATGAATTCAGCAAAGCATGTAGTGCAAGGGGCTGCCTCCATACTTTCCATTTCCTATTTTTGGGGGTTCTTTCCCTCCTATTAGCTTGCTTGGTAATTTCAGAATGTCACAATGTGCTTTCCTTTTTTTTGTGGGGGGGGGGGGGGGGTTGGAAATGTTAGTTTAGCTTTCCTGGGGGCTGCCAATAGTGTTAAGTACAGAGGGTCTGGCCAAACTAGCACACATTATTGAGCCATTTGCCAATCAATGAAGTGCAGAAGGTTACCTGTCCAACACCACCCCCCCAAAACCCTAGTTATTGCCAATGGCCCATCAGAAGTGGGGGGATTGATGGGGGGTGAGTAATCTGTGAAGGTGAGCCTCTACTTTTCTGTGCAAATACTTTCCTGTCTCCAATTTTATACAATGCTCTTGTTCCAAGATGTTGATTGTCTAATCTGCTTGCAATGTTTATGTGCAAAGTGACTAATTATTTTTTCTGGTTTCACTCCACAGTTCCCTTCCACGCCACAGGAATGGCAGACTGTGGCCTCCCACTTTGCCAGCCGTTGGGACTTTCCTAACTGCGGAGGGGCAATTGATGGGAAACACGTCCGCATCGTCCCACCGCCCAACTCGGGGTCCTACTATTATAATTATAAAGGGTTTAATAGTGTAGTGATGTTGGCGGTGGTGTCGGCGACATATGAATTTATGTATGTGGACGTGGGGATGAACGTCCGGATCTCGGATGGTGGTGCCATTGCGCACACGGAGTTCTACTCGCGTCTCCAAAGTGGCAGTCTGTGCTTGCCACCTCCAGAGGAGAATGCAGAAGGACTCCCCTTCGTCTTTGTCGCAGATGAAGCGTTTGCGTTGACTCCCCATCTGATGAGGCCGTTCCCGATGAGGACCCTCACCCCAGACCAGAGGGTCTTCAACTACAGGCTGTCCAGAGCCCGAAGAGTTGTGGAGAACACTTTTGGCATCCTGGCCAGCCGCTTCCGCCTGTTCTTGACGGCAATTAACTTGGCGGAATACAAACTGAACCACATAGTTCTTGCCTGTTGCATATTGCACAACTTCCTCAAAAGACATAACAGGAACTATGTGGTGCCCGTTGGCCCAGATGTGGAGGGCCCTCCAAATGCTGACCTCACAGCCCTTCAAGTGGCACGTCCAGGCTTGCCCCCTCTAAATGCCCACGCGGTCCGTGAGCAATATATGGACTACTTTGTGGGTAGGGGGGCCATTGCTCTGCCTGACGATGTGTGAGAGGCATTTTTTAATTCAAGTGTTTTTTATTATTGAAAAGAGAACTTGGTTACATACAATACAAAAAATAACCAACTTGTAGTGCATACATTTTTCAGGTTGTACAGATACTCACAATATGCCACTGTTAACATTGTTAGACTGCTGGTACTTGGTATCTGTAACAAGTAGTCTAGGTATTTCTTTATCTTTCAATAGTATGGATACTTTGCTCGTACTTTTATACCTTAGAAGCATTTCGGACTAGCTAACAACAAAGAATAGATACAAAGTATTGTTAAACTGCCTTGTAACTATAGGTAGCTATGTACTTTCCAACATTCAAATAATAACGGGGGGGGGGGGGGAAGAGATGGGGAAGAGCGGGAAGGGAAGGAGAGGGGGGGGGGGGGATACAGGAAATACAGTGCACCAATATTCCTAATAGTGTAAACTCCTATATTATTTGTACATGCATCATCTATTCACTTTGTACAGTGAGTTCCATGTCGACCAGTTAGATACGTATCTGGGGCCTAAACCGTCTCTATAGGCTAGAATCTTTTCGTACTCTGAAATGATGTTTACTTTAGTTATTACTTCACATTTCGACGGAATTTCATTTGATTTCCAGTTTATGACTATCAAGGACCTGGCGGCAAATATAATTTGCATTGCTATTGCTCTTTCAGAGATTGGGTAATCTGTGATATCTATACTTAGTATAGCTTTCTCGGGTGTGGGGCGACTGATGATCCCCGTAATCTGTGCTATGAGTTTAAAGATTTCATTCCAGAAGCTACGGAGGTGGGGACATGACCACAACGTGTGGATCAGTGTTCCCACCTGGCCGCACCCCCTCCAACATAGATTGGTATTGTTTCCTGGAAATTTAGCCATTATGTAGGGTGTTAGGTACCATCTTGCTGTAAATTTTGCCGCTAGTTCCTCATAATTTGAGCATCTCGAGAATTTAATGTTGTTACGAGCGGCTGCCAGCCATTGTTGCTCTGTGAAGGTTTTCCCCAAGTCAGTTTCCCATTTGCTATGATGGGTGTATTTGTGAAAGGAGGATTTGTTATATAAGAAGTTATAGATAATGGATATGCCCTTGGCTCTGGTGTCTACTGAAGTGAGGTGGCTCCAAATCTGTTTCGGGACTGAGGTGTGTGTGCTACTAGTTTGTCGAAACCAGGAGGCTATCTGGAGATAAGTTAAGAATTCCGAGGAAGGGATGTTAAATCTTGCCTGGATATCTGCGAAAGGTAGTAGGCTGCTCTTCTGTGTGATATCCTGCACCACTTTCACCCCCCCTTTTACCCATGTTGCAGTGTTTAGGTTTGGGACTAGCCAGCCCAGGGATTCCATTAGTATAGGGATCTCTATATTGGCTGATTCTGACTTATGAGCTGACTTAAGGTATTTCCAGGCTTCTAAAGCGGCCTGGATAGTGGGATGGTGTATATTAAAACCAGTATCGCAGTGATTACTTGCTATAAGTAGGGACTGTAGGGATCTAGGGAAGATCCATGCGTGTTCTAGTTGATGCCAGGGTTTGGGTGCAGATTGGGTATTCCAGTCTTTAAGTTGGTCAACTATTGCTGCTATGTAGTAGTCTTTCAGGGAGGGGACTCCCAGTCCCCCTGCTTTCTTATGTTTATGCATCATTTGGAGTGGGAACCTCGACCTTTTACCTGCCCAGATGAATTTTGTCATCTGTCTTTGTAGTGTTTTGAGGAAGGAGTCAGGGATGGTTATTGGCAGGGTTCTAAATAGGTACGTTATTTTTGGCAGAAGTAACATCTTGTAGGCCGCTAAACGGCCATGCCATGACATGTAATGATTTTGGATCTTAGTTATATCTTTCTGTAGTTTCTGTTCTAATGGAGAAAAGTTGGCTTTGAATAGGTTGGAGATTGTTGGAGTTAGTTGTATCCCTAGGTAAGGAATGGAACTAGAGGCCCACGGATATGGGAGGTCTTTTTGTATGTTAAATTTTAACTTTTTGTCTATCGCTATGCCTAAAATATTAGATTTGTTTTCGTTCACTTTATAGTACGCAATTTTACTGAATGCGATTAACGTGTTGTGTGCTGCTATGAGTGAGGAGTAAGGGTCGGACAGTGTCAAAATGACATCGTCCGCGAATAGTGAGATTTTATGCTGTGTTTTATGCGAGACGATACCTTGGATTCCTGGGTGCTGTCTAATCTTTTCCGCTAGTGGTTCCATCATCATGGCAAAAATGATGGGCGAAAGGGGGCAACCTTGGCGTGTGCCGTTCGTTATGTTAAAGTGTTTTGAGAACATCCCCTCTGTGTATACAAAGGCAGATGGGGACGAGTAGAGAGCTAATATGGCTTGTTGGATCCTACCCACAATCCCAAATTTCTGTAATACTTGGGATAGGTATCCCCAGTGGACCCTATCGAAGGCCTTCTCTGCGTCCAGGGCGAGGAGCAGAGAAGGCCCCCCACTTCTTTCAGCAAGGTGTATCAGGTTTATTAGTCTCCTGGTGGCGTCATTGGCCTGCCTCCCCTTCACGAAGCCCACCTGATCTTGGTGGATCAACCTCGGCAAGATGGAGGCAAGCCTGTTGGCCACTAATTTTGCATATACTTTCACATCAACATTTAACAATGATATTGGTCTGAAGTTTTGCGGGGTTGAGGGTTCCTTACCAGGTTTAGGTATGGTAATTATAGTAGCTGTTAGCATTTCTTTCGGGAATGAGGCACTAGACACAGCGGCATCAAAGATCTCTTTCATGTAGGGAGAAAGTTCACTGCAGAATAACCGGTAATATTCGGACGAGTAGCCGTCCGGGCCTGGGGATTTGTTGTGGGGCATACTTTTAATAATTTTACTGATTTCGGTGATGGACGTGGGCGCGTTTAAGGCGTCCAATTCTGTATTAGGTACTCTAGGGAGATTGATGGACTCTAGAAAGTCCGAAATTAGTTGGTCAGATGGTTGGTGTGTGTCAGGGTCGTTTTTGAGGTTATATAAAGCCTCGTAGTAATCGCTGAAGGCATCAGCAATTTCTTTTGGGTTGTAAACCGTTCGTTTTGTTTTGGGGTTGTGCATGCTGTGAATTTTTTGTTGTTTCTGTTTTTCCTGCAACTGGTTTGCCAGCAATTTCCCCGCCTTGTTGTTGTAACGGTAGCTGTTTGCCTTCAGAGCCCTAAAGCGGTTCTCTTGCTGGGAAACCAGGTGTGTGCGCAGTTCCTGTCTTGCTAGAAACAGTGATTCCCTCACCTTTTGCGTAGTGTTTTGTTTGTTCAAAGCTTCTAGTCGTTCTATTCTATTTAAGAGATCGTTGAGCCGCTGCCTCCTCTGCTTCTTGGTAATAGCACTTAGTTGAATTAGTAAGCCCCTCATGAAACTTTTATGCGTATTCCAGAGCGTGAAGGGATCAGCTACCGAAGGTGAGTTTAGATCGAAAAATTCCTTCATGGCTGTTTTAAGTCTATTTAGGTTTTCAGGTTGTGACATTAATGATACATCATTTCGCCACCTGTTAGCTCTAGTTTCAGCAGGGCGATCCCCCACGCTCATGGACACGGGTGCATGATCAGACCACGTAATTACATGTATGTCAGAACGAGAAATTTTCTGAAGTAAGAATTTGTCTACCAGCATTAAGTCTATACGTGAATACGAGTGGTGAACATTGGAAAAAAAGGTAAAGTCCTTTTCGGATGCATGTTGGCACCTCCAAACATCCTGGAGACCCGATGACAGGATAAATTGCGCTAGAGTAGGTCTGCGAGATTTTTGCTGGGATTTAAAGGATACATCAAGATCCTTATTTGGGATTAAGTTGAAGTCCCCACACATGAGAAGATATCCTTGTTTGACAGTAGTGACCTTTTTCCATATCTTCCTTAGAAAGCGGTTCTGTTTGACATTTGGCAGGTATACATTAACTATTGTGTACTTGGTTTTTGCTATTTCACATACAAGTATAAGAAACCTTCCTGATGGGTCTGCATATGCTTCTATTAGTGAGAATTTCGCTGAGTCTTTAATCGCAATGGCTACACCTGCCTTTTTCTTCGGACCGTTGGCAAAAAAGGTGTGGGGGTAGTTGCGGTTAGAGAATGCGGGGTGGTTCCCCGTCATAAAGTGTGTCTCCTGAAAACAAATTATGTCACTCCGAAGCCGTCCGGCTTCTTTCCATGCCATTTGCCTTTTGTGAGGGCTGTTTAGGCCCTTGACGTTCAATGAGGCTATTTTAAAAGCCATGCTGTGATGTGTTTTGCACGTACCTCAGATTGTGGTATACCTGTAAGTACAGGGAGAGGAAGTCCAGAGTGGTGAGAGTCCTTGTTCTTAGGTGATTCTGTACTTCTTCACGTTGCTATAGGAATTTTCTCTCTTGGCCTGGGTATTGCGCGGGTAGTTGTAGTGCTGTTCCTGTAACAACAGAGGGTGAGGGGGGGGGTGGGGGGGGGAATAGGTATGAGGGAAAGAGTAGGGAAATATAAAAAAAAAAAAACAACCGGGTAAACTGGAGTAAAAATAAGTTGGCGATTCCAGTGGAATCCGTGCTGGTGAAACACCGCTTAATATTCGGGGGAAGAGCGGTCAATCAGGTACCAAAACTGGTGTGGGTCAAGTAGTATTTGTCTTTCCGGACTTTCAGGCGGAAGGGTAGTGCTGCAATTTCGCTATGTCAGCCTGTTTCATTTTCAGAGCTTGTGCGGGTGGAGGGCCGGGAATGTGGTGGATCTCTTTCGTCATTTTGGGGTTCTAGGATCTGCCATTCTTTCATGAGACGGATGCCTTCCTTTACGGTAGTCACAATATGTGGCCTGTCCTCATACGTTATGAGTAATTTAGCCGGATACAACCATTTGTATGGGATATGGTGGTTGTATAGTGGCTTGGTAATCGTCGCAAGTTGTCTGCGCCTTTGCATAGTGTATGCAGATAAATCTGCAAAGAATGAGAGGTCCACCAGTTCGTTCGGTAGCTCTTCCTTCTTCCTTGTTACCGCCATAAATCTGTCCTTTATGTGGTAGAAGTGTATTCTGACTATTGTGTCTCTTGGTAGGTGGGATGGGATGTTTTTCGGCCTTGGCAGTCTGTGAATGCGGTCAATTAACAATTCCTCTAGGGGAGCTTCTGTAAGCGTTAACTTCATGAGGTTTGTAAAGTACCCCTTTAACTCTGGGGGTTTCACTGTTTCGGGTATTCCACGGATTTTGACGTTGTTACGTCTCGATCTGTCCTCTAAATCTGCTAATTTCTCTTTAATAGAGGTAATCTCGTCTTCTCTATCGTTATGAGCGTCCACCATGTCATTGAATGTGGCGGTAAAGTCCTCCATTTTTGTTTCAATGTGGGATACCCTGTTTGAGACCGCTGTGACCTCCCTCTTAAACTGCTGTGTTATGGCTAGCATGTCGGCATGCAGGGTTGTGCGGAGGGACACTAACATGTCCTTGAGGGTGGTGTCCATGACTGGTTGGTTCAGTGTTGGGAACTCGGTTATGGAGTCTTGCAAGTCTCTAGTATCGTCTAGTGAGGAATCAATGGCGCTTACCTCCAGTTTCTCTGTGTCCCCCTGCTGTGTCCTTTGCCTGCTTTTCGCTGGGCTAGAAGAGGCCGACGGTGGAGGTGAGTATGGATGCCGCTGTTCCTCTGTACTTTTGTTGTTGTGGCGTGCCTGGTTCGCCGCGCGGTGAGTCTGATTGTGCGGGCCGCGTGTGGAGTCGCTCCGGTGGCCGGCGCCATCTTGGGCCTTCTGTCGGCTCGGCTGAGCGAAAAAATCAGTCATCTTACCCGGCCGGGTAAGTTCTTTTCTCTTGCGAGATGTCATCTAGGGATGTTCCCGCACCTGTGTGGGCAATTATAGCCTGAAACGAGGGCTGTAGTCGGTGCTGTTCCGCCTTCTAAGTCCGGTGGTTGACGGAGCTGAGCTAGTATGCGACCATCCGCTCTGCTGGCTAGCCACGCCCCCCCGTGAGAGGCATTTTTTAATAAATCTTATTTTTCAACCAACCTATGATTTCTTGTCATTTCCGTATTCTTTTTAGCTTATTTTACCTTTATTTTTTTTCCCTTTGCCTTCGACAGTGGGAATGCACTTTCTGGGCAAAAGGAGGTAACAGTCTCTTCTTCCCAAAAAGATTATTCTCATGTTGTGTGTTTGCTACCTAATCTTTGGTCTAGATAAGGTTTGTACTGCATAACTGACACCCAAAATACTCCTTTTCATCACCAGGTCAGACATGTGTGTATTCTCAAAAATGCTGTGCTCCGTGTTTTCGTACAAAGCACTGTGGGTGTCATTTACATAAGTCAAATCCACTATGCTCTACAAGTGCAGTGAAAAAGTGCCCTGGAAAAGAAACTTGCAGTGCAAAGTGGACTTGCCTTTAGTAAATAACACCCATTGCCCCCCATATCCTTTACATTTGACATACATAATGCATTGTGTTTTTTAAATAAGGAAGCCACACATTTAGAAAATTAAAAAAGTTTACTTGGAAAACATTCACAAGTGCGTTTACAATTTTCTTGCCCAAACTGACAACATCTTGGTTATTTACAACATTGTTTACAAACATTACGCAATTGGTAAAACCAGGCATGGAGCAAAACAGAACCTATGAACTAGGAAAGTTCAACTTTCTAAAGTGAAGACAAGATCAGACATGACTATATGTTCAAAGTGTGTTTGATCTTGCCTTCATCACATGGGGGGTCACCCCTGGAAAGTGGAAATTTAGAACATGCACACAATTTGGGTCTCAAAATGGTCATTAGATGGTAAAACACATGCCTAGAAGCTTCAAAAGTGCCATTTTCCATCATGGGGATGAATGGACGTTTTTTGGGGGTGCAACCCCTTCACCACAACCACTTTCGTAGTTCGTAAAGTGGTTGCACCCCCAAAAAAACGTTGGCATTCATCCACCATGATGGGAGCTAGCACATGTGGACACAATGTGTGCATGTTCCAAATTTCACACAGTTCTTAAGTTGCAAATGTGTTCAGAAGCAGGCACAAATGTGTGTTAATTACTTGGTGCGTTTTCATATTTTTCCTAAAACATCAATGATGTTCTTCAATTTTTGTTGAACATCATTGATGTTTTGCTTTATGTAATCTAGATCTCTATTGCAGACCATTATCTCCCCGATGAGTACGTGGGCACTCTCTGTGGTAAAGTGCGATTTTTCTTCCACAACATCCACGTCACCTAAAAACCACAAACAAACAAAAATCGGGTGTTGGAAATGAGGCAGCCATACATTGATTAGCTTACCAGTAGCTGTGTTCTCCCACACTCACCTGTTGTGGTGACAAGTTCTCCAAGTTCGATGATCTCTCCTTCCTCCTCCTCCTCCTCTGCTTCTGCTCTTTCCCCTTTTTTGGGAGTTGTTGGTTTGGGGGTTTCCTCAGACGGCCCAAGTTTGCGCTCCCCTATGAGAATGTACAAAAGGAAGATTTAGCAACACAATCTATTGAGGGCAGAAATAGGAAATGACAAACATTGCTTGAAAGTGACGGACACTATTTTTGTTTGGCCAGTTACAAATGCCAACTACATAAATGTAGTCACTTTGTAAAGGTGCTAAACTTACTAGCTTTTTGGTAGAAGTTTGTGTGATGGAGACCCCCCTCTAGTATCCACTGGAGCACATGTGTGGAAAAGCCTAATAAAAAGGGGGTTTGGGTGTACCAGCACTAGTGCTCTAGAGTGACCTCTCCTTTACATTGAGTAAATTTGGTTTACGCTCTTGATGACATCTCTAGTGAGAACAAACTTCCTTTCAATAAAAACTTCACCAAACCTCGGATTATAAGTGGCCGAACGATCGAGGTTGCGTACGATCGAATGGACACACACACGAACATGACAGTGGCAGAAAGATTGAGGCTGAGTACGATCGAATGAACAGACGAACCTGAAAGTGGCCATTTTGGAATGTACAACTTTGTAAAAATCAAACCACATGGAGCAGTATGCAAGCAAGAAATAAAACACAAAACACAACTACTTACTTTTTTGAAGAATTCGCTTGATCTTTCTGTACTGATCGGCCTCCCTCAGTTTCAGGTCTGACCAGCGTTTCCTCAGTTGTTCCTTGGATCGTTGTACCCCAAACTGATTGTACAGCCTCCTCACAACTTTAGACATGATCTTGGCCTTGCGGACATTGGGGTTGAGGTAAGGCCCATACTTCCCATCATAGTCGCTTCTCTTTAATATGTCCACCATCTCCAACATTTCTCCAAATGACATATTGGAGGCCTTGAATTTCAGGCTCCGGGATCGGGACGTTTCTGCCTCCGGACTTTCCTCGTCCTCCTCCTCGTTGGTGGGATATTTGGGGCGCACCTGCTGTGTCCCCGCCATGTGCTCTCCCCACTGCGCCGTAAAGAGAATGGGTGGGGAATAGACGAGAAAGTTCGTCATGGGCGGGCGGAGTTTGACGCATGCGCACTGGATATAAAACGTCACACGCCTGTGTCGTAGCCACGATCTGGGAGACGGGGGGAGAGAAAGCTCACGCACGAGACGATCGCTAGAAACGAAGGTACAATTTGACGTTGGTACATAACTAGCCTAGACTGATTCGAACTTGAGGCTTCTTTATGGAGAAGATTATGAGAGTTTAGCCTGACATAATTTATAGTGTTTTGTGTGGTGTTGTGTCTTGCAGAGATTATGAAGGGATTCAACGACATGAGTTTTCTCCCCCTCTTCATTGCCAAATACAGGGAATTTCCCATTTTATGGCAGGCTAAACACCCCCATTATAGCATCAAAGCAAAGAGGCACACAGCCCTGGAGGAACTTGTGGAATTTGTCAAGCCAAGGTTCCCCACGGCAACTGTTGATGATATAAGAAAGAAAATTGGCAGCCTGAGGAGTGCGTATATCAGGGAGCGCAAGAAGGTCGTGAAGTCGGAAGAAACTGCAACTGCAGCAGATGAGGTCTATGTCCCCAAGCTCTGGTACTATCAGAGTCTACATTTTCTCAAAGACCAGGCTGATGTCACGGAGTCACTCTCGACTCCTCCTTCCACGCTTCCTTGCGCGCAGGCCACCCCTGATGAGGCTTCCGAGGAGCAACCTGGGCCTTCCAGTCTGGAAGAGGTGGAGGAGCCCAGCTTGTTCCAGGTATAGTAGTTTTGTTACCATTTATGTGAATAATGAATGATGTTCACTTAATTCAGGATCCCCAATTGTTTACTTCCTAACGTGTTTGACATATCAACTGACAGTAGTGTTGGAGACAGTTGGGGCCACAATCTAAACTGCAGGGCTGAGAATTGTATGGTTTTCTATTTGTAAACATTTTGCACCAGTCACTAGATGAGAATTGTGTGTGTTTGATGAACAAATACCTGAAACTATGTCCCTTTTTCATACAGAGGAAGACCTCAGCCAGGAGGTGGCTGTGGAAGGTGGCAGTCAGGAGGAGGCAGGGGTTAGTGGCAGCCAAGAGGTGGGTAGTGGCAGCCAACAGGGGGGTAGGCGTAGGAGCCTGACTGACTCCCAAATCCCTCTACTCCGCCTTCCGTACAGAAGGGCGAGAAGGGGGGTGATGCGGGAGAGTCAGCGCTCCAGATGATCAGAGAGGCTTCAGCCTCCCTACATGCCACACCCACCGACGAGGAGACCTTTGGCTCCGTGGTTGTCACGAAGATGATGGGTATGGAGGTGAGGCAACGCAACATGTGTGAGGGGCTCATCCTCCATGTCCTAAATAAGGGGAGGGCTGGGGAGATGACTCCCCTCACACATGTTTGCCATAGTTACCATGCTCCGCCTCCTCCTCCTCCTCCTCCTTCTGCCACCCCACCAGCACGACAGCCACAGCGTGCAAGGAAGCGTGGAAGGAAGACCTGAGAGTGACGACCTGGATTCAGTCTGTTCTGAGAGAAGATGGAGCCTCTCGTAGTACCAGAGCCTGGGGACCTAGATGGCATCTGCTGCAGTTCCGGATGCTTTGGACTTCAGGACCAGATTGCACTCCCCTTAATATACGTACTCCTCAGGCCCCCAATTTTCTACGCTTGAAAATTGATGGTTGCCATGGGGGTCCAAGGCTTTACAAATTCCCCAAGTTTCACCATGGCTGCGTTCCTCTTTGGTTTGTTGCTGAGACCTAAATAAAGGTTTTTTTGATTTGAAATAATCATTGACTATTGTGCTTTACTTTTCTACAATGACAGTTTTTATTTGAGTAGGCAGGTACATTTCACTAATCCTAAAGTAGAATTAACAAGGGGCACCAACAACCAACAAACTCCTAGTAAATTTAAGCAACAAATACAAATGTTAATAATGTGGTTTGGCTAAGTTGAGACACACAACCCCCCTCCAAAAAACATTAATAAAATCTCCTTCAAATATGTATTCCCAAAAAAAAAAAAAAAATAAAAAAAAAAACATGCTAAAAATATAACAAAGATTCTTTTACGATCTGAGTAAAAATAAACATGTAGTGTATAAATCCTGAAAAGTAATAAAGAACTAAGTTTGTGAGAAGTGCGGGTGAATAGGAGCAGCTAAAACATGTCATTCTTGTTGCATTGTAAAGACAAAGAGAATGCGCTGCATTAAAGACATTTTAACATTGCAGCGTGACGAATGTGCTGTGTCGATTAGGAAAGGTAGTTTTACCTGACCGAGCGCTTCCGTCACAGAATTTCTTCTGAGCATGCGTAGCACTTTGTCCGTCGGACAACCGTACACACGATCGGATTTGGTGTGATCGGACCGTGTTGTCGGCAAATCTATCCAGCAGGAGATAGGACTTTGTCCGTCGGACAATCCGACGTACACTGTCCGATGGTGCATACACACGGTCTGATTTTTCAACAACATTGTCCGATCGGACAGAATCCATGAAAAAATCAGACCGTGTGTATGGGGCTTTAAAGTGGTTAACCAGGATTCAGTGTCTGACCCGCTGGTGGTGTGGAACGCCCATAAGGCAGTAGTAAGAGGTATTTTTTTACAAATGGGTGCCAGAGCAAAGAAAAATAGATCCCAGAAACTTGACGACCTAACAACTGACATAGCCACGACTGAATCCCTAAATAAGACTCAGCCTTCTCCTGACCTTCAGGCCAAAATCTTTACCCTACGCCACGAACTGAGATCCCTCCTCCTAGAAAAATATGAGAAAACATACAAGATACTAAAAGCTACATCATACACAACAGGCAATAAAGCCGGCAAAGCCATGTCCCTGAGAGTCAAAGGTTTCAGAACCAAAACCAAAGTCCCCTTCATTCATCATCCACACTCCAATGAAAAGCTCCTCAAACCACAACAAATTGCAGACGCATTTAGCACATACTACGCTGACTTGTACAATCTCAAAAACGATCCAACTACCACACAACCCTCAAACGATGCAATCCTAGCCTTCTTGGACCAACAAAAACTCCCATCCATATCACAAGCCCAACTTTCCTCCCTAAACGACCCTTTCACTATAGAAGAAATATACGCAGTGATCAACAAACTACCCAGCTTCAAATCCCCGGGCCCTGATGGCTTTACAGGGGAATATTACAATCAGTTCCAAAAACAGCTCGCCCCTACCCTTTGCCAAGTTTTTAATTCGGCAACATCATCCGCCACATTCCCGAAAGAAATGCTCAACGCCATGATTGTAACACTACCTAAACCGGGCAAAGAACCAACATCCCCCAAAAACTTCCGCCCCATATCACTCCTCAACACCGATATAAAAATTTACGCTAGAATTATTGCCAATAGACTCGAAAATATACTACCTACCCTTATAGCCCCCGACCAATCAGGTTTCACCAAAGGTCGCCAAGCATCAGATGCCACTAGACGCATGATCAACATAATTCACCACCTCGACTCCTCCAAAACCCCGTCTCTTCTCCTCTCCTTAGACGACGAAAAGGCATTCGATAGGGTCCACTGGGGTTACCTATCTGCAGTTCTCCACAAATTTGGCATTATAGGACCAATTCATAACGCAATTATGGCCTTATACTCCAACCCCACCGCACAAGTCTACTCCGTAGACACCCTTTCCACCCCGTTTCTCATATCCAATGGAACACGACAAGGCTGTCCCCTGTCACCACTAATATTCAATATGGTCATGGAACCCCTAGCCGAATCCATCAGATCCAACTCACTGATCTCCGGCATCTCATTAGGAGGTATGGAGCATAAAATTTGCTTATTTGCGGATGACGTAATACTAATGATCACTCATCCGGAACAGTCCTTACCTGAAATTCAAAGAACTCTCACCTCTTTCAGCGACATATCTTATTACAAGGTAAATGAAGCTAAATCGAATATCCTAGACATCAGTATACCCGACATCACCAGCAATCTCATCAAACAACATTTCCCCTATGCCTGGGCAGATACCAGCATTACGTATTTAGGTATACAACTAACAAGATCAACAAAAGAATTATTCTCAGCCAACTACCTCCCCCTTAAGCTTAAAATCAAACACCAACTGACCAAACTTGCATCTGTTGAATTCTCATGGTCAGGACGCCTAGCAGCTTTTAAAATGTTCCACCTACCACAAATACTTTACTTTTTTCGCACCGTACCCATCCCCTTACCGCTACATTACTTCAGAGCGCTACAATCAATCTTATCCTCATACATTTGGCAAGGTAAGAAATCCAGATGCAAACATCACCAGCTAACCAAACACAGACGTGCAAGTGGCGTAGGATATGTAGACTTCCAGGACTACTTCATTTCCTCAATATTGACACAAACTAGAGAATGGTTCATCCCCCCCCCCTACCCACGATTTGGGGCAAGATTGAGTCAGCATTGGTCCAAGCAGGCAACCTCCCAGCTTGGCTGCATGCCGTCTCACTAGGGGCAAAAATCCCACCTCACTTCTCCCCCACCTTGGTAGCAACATATAAAGCCTGGTCAAAAATTGCACAATCCCCATTTGAACACTCAATTCCCGCCACAATACAAATCCCGGTAGAATCTCTCCAATACTTGATGGAGTTTACCTTCTTCAGGTCTTGGAAGATACGCGGCATCAACTATATCACAGATCTCACCATAGGTAGTAGGATGAAAACCTTCCCAGAACTCCAAACCAATTCCAACTACCTAACTCCGATATATTCCTCTACCTCCACACTCGTCATTGTGTAGAATCCCTGAAATTTTGGACATGCTCACTTCCCCAAGAAGCGTGGATGTTCTACAGAGCACCTCTTCTCCACCGTAAGGGCATCTCAATCTTCTACAACCTCCTTCATCACAAACGCGCATTCACCAAAACAACTCCACTACTCAAATGGTAGAGAGACCTGAACCACACATACTCGACAGACCAATGGGAGGCGGCATGTAAATCTATCTACAAAGCCACTTGCTGTTCCTCCTTATGGGAATTAGCTTACAAGATCACTTATCGTTGGTACTTGACGCCCGATAGAATATCCAAATTTGATAAAAAGACGACACACACATGCTGGAGACACTGTGGGATTAAAGGGGACCTCATACACATCCTTTGGGAATGCCCCAAACTCAACTCTTTCTGGACACGAATATTCCATATCCTACACGAAGTAACCGGTATATTCCTTCCCAGCAATCCATCACTGGCTCTATTATCCCTAGACATTGACCTGTACCCTACACACTTGAAACCCATTGTGACCCATATCCTACTGGCAGCAAGACTATCCATTACTAGAAAATGGAAAAACTCAGAATCCCCCACAATTAATGAGGTCATACACACAGTAGAAGAAATATACGCAGTGATCAACAAACTACCCAGCTTCAAATCCCCGGGCCCTGATGGCTTTACAGGGGAATATTACAATCAGTTCCAAAAACAGCTCGCCCCTACCCTTTGCCAAGTTTTTAATTCGGCAACATCATCCGCCACATTCCCGAAAGAAATGCTCAACGCCATGATTGTAACACTACCTAAACCGGGCAAAGAACCAACATCCCCCAAAAACTTCCGCCCCATATCACTCCTCAACACCGATATAAAAATTTACGCTAGAATTATTGCCAATAGACTCGAAAATATACTACCTACCCTTATAGCCCCCGACCAATCAGGTTTCACCAAAGGTCGCCAAGCATCAGATGCCACTAGACGCATGATCAACATAATTCACCACCTCGACTCCTCCAAAACCCCGTCTCTTCTCCTCTCCTTAGACGACGAAAAGGCATTCGATAGGGTCCACTGGGGTTACCTATCTGCAGTTCTCCACAAATTTGGCATTATAGGACCAATTCATAACGCAATTATGGCCTTATACTCCAACCCCACCGCACAAGTCTACTCCGTAGACACCCTTTCCACCCCGTTTCTCATATCCAACGGAACACGACAAGGCTGTCCCCTGTCACCACTAATATTCAATATGGTCATGGAACCCCTAGCCGAATCCATCAGATCCAACTCACTGATCTCCGGCATCTCATTAGGAGGTATGGAGCATAAAATTTGCTTATTTGCGGATGACGTAATACTAATGATCACTCATCCGGAACAGTCCTTACCTGAAATTCAAAGAACTCTCACCTCTTTCAGCGACATATCTTATTACAAGGTAAATGAAGCTAAATCGAATATCCTAGACATCAGTATACCCGACATCACCAGCAATCTCATCAAACAACATTTCCCCTATGCCTGGGCAGATACCAGCATTACGTATTTAGATATACAACTAACAAGATCAACAAAAGAATTATTCTCAGCCAACTACCTCCCCCTTAAGTTTAAAATCAAACACCAACTGACCAAACTTGCATCTGTTGAATTCTCATGGTCAGGACGCCTAGCAGCTTTTAAAATGTTCCACCTACCACAAATACTTTACTTTTTTCGCACCGTACCCATCCCCTTACCGCTACATTACTTCAGAGCGCTACAATCAATCTTATCCTCATACATTTGGCAAGGTAAGAAATCCAGATGCAAACATCACCAGCTAACCAAACACAGACGTGCAGGTGGCGTAGGATATGTAGACTTCCAGGACTACTTCATTTCCTCAATATTGACACAAACTAGAGAATGGTTCACCCCCCCCCCTACCCACGATTTGGGGCAAGATCGAGTCAGCATCGGTCCAAGCAGGCAACCTCCCAGCTTGGCTGCATGCCGTCTCACTAGGGGCAAAAATCCCACCTCACTTCTCCCCCACCTTGGTAGCAACATATAAAGCCTGGTCAAAAATTGCACAATCCCCATTTGAACACTCAATTCCCGCCACAATACAAATCCCGGTAGAATCTCTCCAATACTTGATGGAGTTTACCTTCTTCAGGTCTTGGAAGATACGCGGCATCAACTATATCACAGATCTCACCATAGGTAGTAGGATGAAAACCTTCCCAGAACTCCAAACCAATTCCAACTACCTAACTCCGATATATTCCTCTACCTCCACACTCGTCATTGTGTAGAATCCCTGAAATTTTGGACATGCTCACTTCCCCAAGAAGCGTGGATGTTCTACAGAGCACCTCTTCTCCACCGTAAGGGCATCTCAATCTTCTACAACCTCCTTCATCACAAACGCGCATTCACCAAAACAACTCCACTACTCAAATGGGAGAGAGACCTGAACCACACATACTCGACAGACCAATGGGAGGCGGCATGCAAATCTATCTACAAAGCCACTTGCTGTTCCTCCTTATGGGAATTAGCTTACAAGATCACTTATCGTTGGTACTTGACGCCCGATAGAATATCCAAATTTGATAAAAAGACGACACACACATGCTGGAGACACTGTGGGATTAAAGGGGACCTCATACACATCCTTTGGGAATGCCCCAAACTCAACTCTTTCTGGACACGAATATTCCATATCCTACACGAAGTAACCGGTATATTCCTTCCCAGCAATCCATCACTGTCTCTATTATCCCTAGACATTGACCTGTACCCTACACACTTGAAACCCATTGTGACCCATATCCTACTGGCAGCAAGACTATCCATTACTAGAAAATGGAAAAACTCAGAATCCCCCACAATTAATGAGGTCATACACACAGTACAAATTCACTTTGTGTACGAGACCACCTTGAAACTCAGAGGAAACCAAAAGCGTATTTCACAGTACTGGAGCCCATGGACTGACTGGACTAAAACTTCAAAATTTACTGATCACTTTGACATCTTTGACAGCCCAACCTAATGGGACCTACAAAGCTCACTAGGACACTGCTTTCTGACAATCTGTATTGGTTCACTAATATATGTTGACACATTGATTGACTGAGGCCCTCGCCTCTAGCAAGGGGTGCCTCTGCACGGGCACAGAACTGGTTAATTCACAGTACTACAAATGAATAAGATGTATTTGCCACTCATCGCATAGTTTTGCCTCAATCTGTTTATCTTCCCTGGCTTCTGCCACATCTAGTTATATACGTTTATTGTTGTAACATATCACTGCATAATTGTTCTGTATTGTTTGAAAATCTTCAATAAAAATTTATTGAATAAAAAAAAAAATCTAGTGCAGCTCTACATAGAAATCAACCAACTTCCGAGTTTTATTGTCAAAGCTTAATTGAACAAGCAGAAATTAGAAGCTAATTGTTTACCATGCACTGGACACTTTCAATTCTGGCTGGATTTACACTTTAACTGAGATCCACAATTTAAAGTGGAACTCCAGGAAAAATTCAAATTAGGTACCACCCCCCCCCCAACACCACACACACACACACATACATATTTACTGCTTATTTAGTCTAGAAGGCCTTAGTAGAGTGCAGTACTTACTTTATAGTTCCACAGGCTCCCGCTACACTTGGAGTCCAAAGCCATTCTGTTTTCCAGTCATGGAGCCACTTCCTCACCACCATAGTCATCATGTACAGTGTAGGGCCAGTCGTCCAGTGTTGTTTGTGTTTACGCCAATGCTTTTAAAGCATGATTCCAATGAAAAGATATGGCCATGGCTGTGGGACTGAGCTATGAGATACGTATTTTTCTCTAGTAAAAATACCTAGACAAAAAGTTCAGCTTATTGTGTGTTTACAGAGAGTGGGGGCTACTATTTTTTTTTTATTGAAGCCTGGAGTTGGGCTTTAATGCAAGCAACATACTTCCAAGAATCTGATGCCCTTGAAACCAATTATGGGTTTATTTTGACCATATCAAGGTTTTCTGAAAAGGAATATCTTGTTTTGTTATAGAAACATAACATCTCTAGGTCAATCAAATACTTTTATATTTTTTCATGCATATGCCAAACTACTTAGGTCTGTACACATTTAGGCTTATTTACTAAAAGAGTTTTGAGAATCTATACACAATCATTTGTGATAATATTTATTCAAAGTATACAGCCATGTGAAAAGCTAATTTCTTTTCACTATTAATGCCTATTCATGTGCAAATGAAAACAGGAGTTTGGTTATCACATGCTTGGATAATTGAAGTGAATATTCAAACAGTTTATTGTGTGAAGACCCTGAACTCATTTAATAATCTTTTCTGTCATTGGGTACATTTTCTGAAATGTGTCACAATTTATTTTTCTGTGCAGTTTTATAAGAGGTGAAACAAATCATTACAGAATTACCTACGTATGGGAACAAAACAATTGTGTAGAATATTTGAACAAACAGTAAAGGCCTTCGATGAGAACAACAAAATGTTACAATGAAAAGAGCAAACTGTAGAAATAACTTAAAACATCTAGGTTGCTCCCAGATGAATTGTATAAGGGAAGGCACACACACCAGAAGGTAGCGAAGAACATACAAGAAATAGAGTAAAAGAGGGGGAACTTAGTAAGAGCAAGGCGATAATTGGAAGAATAAAAAACCTACTGATACATATATAAAAAGTGGTGAGGATGAAAAAGGCAAGAAATGGGGGGAGGGGGGGGGGGCTTGGATACATTTCCCACAGAATTGGGGCAAAAAGAGAATGGTAAATCAGTTAACTGAAAGGTACAGGGTTTAGAGAGGGTGAAGAGAAGAGAAGAGTAATTAGTGCAAAAAAGATAGAAAGGCTGAAATGCGGATGAACATCAGTCAAAAAAACCAACCCGTTTCGGCCATCAGATCTTAATCATGATTTAGATAGCCTTTCTCCCTTTTTTGCATGGATCGCACATGGATATTTGCAGAGACTCCCCAGGCTGAGTACTATGTTCTTGAGGGTGACCAGGCATTACACAGGAGGTAGAATACTCGGATTCACCTGTTTCAAAGAGTAATTAGGCCATGGTTTTCAAGTTTTTAAAATCTTGCAGAATGCTAGACATTTTTCCATTAATCATAAGTGTGGTCATGCGATCTTTCACTTCCTGAAAAGGGACAGATTCTTTTTTTCCAGGTCCTAGCATTTACTGAATTGGGCATGTTGGGCAATGTAGGTCTACCTTGGCATTCTTTGGAATAATTAGGTGACAAAAAAGGGTTTGGAGTAACCTTGTATGCTGATTCCAAAATGAATGGCCAGCCACAATTATTAACCAAGCCTTACTCCAATCCGTAGGGTTTAGAAAGATTGGAAGATCACGTTCCCAATTACCTACATAAGAGATGGTTGACAGGGAGCCGTGGCTGTTCATATATATATGTAACATATATTTAGTCCAGGTGACACAGGAGAGTGCCAACTGGTGGGTTCAAATATGTTTGTGTGACAATTTATTTTTAACTATATAAACACTTATATAATGCAGTTGCAAATAAATGTCCAGAAAGAGTGTAACACTGCTCAGACTGTGGATAAAAATTTCCTCATGGGTGCTAGCCCTGACTCACCACCGTCAAAAGTAATTGAAGAAAAAGAAGATTGGTCGCACACCATGGAAGGAAGAACTTCTGTAGAATAGTAACTTTATTGTCAAGGTGCCAAAGGACATAGATTGGACATTACAGGAACATTGGTAGACCGGTTTCACATGGATAATTTGTGCTTTTTCACAACGTGGGGAACAAGCAACGTTGTTCAAAACATATTTTTTTTTTATTTACTGTAGCTTGTGTTTTTTAAAAATAAAATATATCAATGGTAAATTTAATATTTACTAATGTAGCCAGAAGTTGGTGAGTGCAAAGTAACTAAGATTGAACTGTATTTTTATTGTGCTGTGAATTGTGTTGTGACCCATGTAGCAAAATAACAGATTATACACAGCTGAATGAGTAAGAGGCGGAATATAACCCTTCCTCTCTCCTAGAAGATTGTCCTTGTCCAGATTTTCCACTTGCAGATGCTGTGTGCTGTTTCAGTTGCATTACAAACAGTTTCAGCTGCCTTTTAAAATTGAACTTTAGCTCATTGTAACCGGCTTTAGTTGTTACAGATTTGTTTAATGTTTAGTGTACAACTGTGTATTATCGTGAACCAAAGTAGAAACCTTGTAGAATATTGGTTCCCAATCCTCTGATCAGAAACTTGAAAAAGCTGCAATTATTTTTTCCCATTCAGCAATAACCTATAATGTAGTCCTTGCTTTAAATACCTTAAAACCTTGTCTATTTTCTGACAGGCTATTTTACCACTTGATGTTTTTAGAAGTCTTTGGTTGTTTTGATGTAGACCAACTATGACATTGCATCCAAGGAATGTGTAATGGAAAGTCTAATGCTTTCTGATTCAGGAGGTGTGTTGACTTTAAGAAACAGACAACTGTCAAAATGAACTTGACACCCAGAATGGAAGAAGTCTTTAAGATATTCTCCATTAAAGTGAAACTTCTGTACTTCTCAAAAAACAGTCCTCTCCAGACCAACTATTGTACATTGTAAAGATTTTTAGAAAGCTTAAGGTGGTATTGAACCCAAAAGTAAGCGTTTATTTTATTGCAGCTTACCAATTCTTAGATGTAATGGCTGCATTAGGATTTTTTTAGCCAAATGTCTGTAAGTCTGTTATTTTTCTACATAATAATCTGTCCTGAAAATGTAACCATTAAACACTGACAGGGGTGCTTATGATGATCAGCTTTTATTTATTTATGTAAAGCCTTTATCCCAAAAGGTGCTCACTGTTGCTGTGACTGCTTAAAAAGTGATAGCTGGAGTTTGGCTTCAATATGTTTTGTGTATCTAAGGTCTGGTTCACATTGGTGAAATTTGGCATGCGATTTGACATGCCAAATCGTCGGCAATTTCCTGGCAATGGCACAGTCCGAAACGATGCAATGCCGCAGTTGCGGCGCCCCCCGATTCCCAAAAGTAGTTTCTGTACTACTTTTGGTGACTTCGGCATGCGATTTCTATTGACATCTGTGCAGCAACCAGCACAGATATCTCTGAAATCTCCCCCAAAGTCGGGACTGACATGCAGGAATGAAATTGTACGAGTTCAGCTGAACTTACACAATTTCATTCCTGCTGTCAGTATAAAAATGGGCTAAATCTGTTAGAATATCTAATACTACCCTCCCCCCAGATTACCAATGCTGCTGTCCAAAGGTGTATATGTTGCTTCATCCAGAGTGTAGCCACTTTAACACAGGAGTTGTGTTAGTGGCCAGATCACCAGGTGAAAACATAGGGAAAAAAATCCTAAAAAAGAAAACAAATGCAGACACAACATCTAATGATTGGTAAGCTTCACTATACTACATTTGATTTGGGTTTAATATCACTTCAATTGGATATTTTACCTGCATCAGATATAGATACCGAGCTTGATTTACTTAAGGGGTAGAGGCTGTTCACTTAGCGACATTAAAGTTGTAAAATTAAGCTTAACTTAGTTAATTACGTGAATCTGGGTTCACTTTGAATACCCAATGATGAACAAGAAAAAAAAAAAATGTTCTTACACATGCTCTAGAACTCAACTGGTTCCAGTGTCTGTGGTATCAACCTGGAAAGTAGGAACCCTCTTACACAGCTATGCAATTTGAACACTTGCAACACTAACCATTGTGTTCTGCCAGCAAGGAAGTCTTCCCACCGGCAGCATTCAATAGCACTGCAGGAGGGATTCCCCCATCAACGCTGACTGAGTTGATGTTGGAATTTGGTGGAAGGAAAGAAAATTGCATACTCTAAGGCCTGCCTTAAGCCCTGTACAGATGGGCCGAATGCCAAGTACCATCGGTCAGTTTAAAAAAAATGGTCAACATTCGGCCTGTGTGTACGCCAGCAGTGTGACAGAAGCCAGCCATTTGGCCAGCTTCAGTTGGATGAGCATGCTGGAAAACCAGCTGCCAATGGGCTCCCGATCAGCACTCTCAGCCAGTGGTGGAGATCCCTGTTTGGAGTGTTCTGGGGGGGAGTCATCCCCCTGTCAGAACACAACAGCTCAGTGGGGGAGATTGCTGTGCTAAATTTGCATAGTTAGTACAGCGGCTCCGACCATGTGTACCAGGCTTTAGGCTGGCAGGGGATGAGCCAGTTTTTTTTTTTTTTGGTTCAACCAATGGGTTCAGCGAAAAAAAATGACCTGATTTCTCCATCCACACATTCAAGGTAAATAGGGGGAATCCTCTCTGCTGTGTCATTTTATTCTGGCAGGAGGAATACTTCTCCACCATAAGGCTCATGCACACATAACATTTTTAACTCCGCTTTTTGGGGTGTCTGGCTTTTTGTTCTGACTCTAAGTGCCCCTCCACAGTTGATTTACTAAAGGAAAATAGACTGTGCACTTTGCAAAGTGCCGTTGCACTCTGCAAGTGCAGTTGCTCCAGAATTTTGAAAATGAGGTAAAGCTTCAGTTTGCAAAGAATACCCAATCATGTTGAGGGAAAATAAAAAAAATAAAACATTTTTAGCTTGCACATGATTGGATGATGAAAGTTAGCAGAGCTTTTGCTATTTTATTAAGCTCTGGAGCAACTGCACTTGCAGAGTGCACTGTCTATTTGCCGTTAGTAAATCAACCGCTATGTGTCCATGTACACAAAGGAGTTTAGAGGCAGGAGTGTGTAGAGGTGAAACAAAAACACTGAAAGGGCACCCAGGAGCAGCTACATCTTGGCAAAAATATTTGACATGCAGAAACACATCTAAATGTGCATTAATGCTTGGCAATTCAAGCGCTTCAGCATCCATTAATTTCAATGGCCAGAATTCTGGCCAATGAAATGAATTAACGTCCAAGCGCCTGATGCACCTAAACACTTCTAAACATGTCTAAATGCACCTAAACATGTTTACACGCATTTACAAGCATCAAGCATTTTTTTCTGCAAAAACACAGCTGAAAGGAGGAAAGGCATTTAAGAGAGGTTAGCAATACTATGTGTGCATGGGGCATTAGAATACACAGGCTATTGCTCCAGTCTGTAGCGCCTGCAGCGCTGATTGAGCTGCTTTTTTTTCTAACAGGGAGTTTGAACAGAAATTGATTGATAGATCTACTTCTGTTCAACCACAATAGCCATGCATAGGTCAAAATTCTGCCAGTTCCTGCTAAACCAGACACATTTTGATTCATGTATGGCCAGTCTTTTATTAAACAAAAGGAACAGTAAAGCACAATCAATGTCATCAGGTGTTAAGCAGGAATACTATCCTATAATATATAAAATGTAGAAACATGTTTGTTCGAATGCACATATATAAAGATACAATATATCACTCTTCTTAACATCTATATCAAAGATCATCTGCCTTATCTATTCTTTGAAACTGGTGCTCCATGCTTTCATCTGCTAATTTATAGCTACCTTATTTATAATACTTTTTGATTTCTTATTGAAATGATTAAGAAATGTGCAACTAGGTGTTGGGGCCAGTATCCACATGGCTTAAAGGCTTTAAAGAGGGCTCCAAGAGGTTCCCATGAAAATTTGATGCCCTCTTTCAAAGTACCAGTGAATGTTGGACCCTGGGATGTTCTCAACCACTAATGTCTGTGGTGGAGCTAAGTATATACAACTTTTTTTTTTCTCCCTATGAGGTCCAAAAATTGCTGTCTCTTCCTGAAGAACTGTGAAAATGGTGCAACAAAAATGCATGCATACCAATTTGGCTTGAGAACTTTGGGGAATTTTGCTTGATGTTTGCAAACTTTGAGGCAAACTCTATTAAAATCTATGGAGGGGCAAATCTTTTTATTCAATTCTCTCCATTTTTCAAACAAAAGGCACAGAAAGCTAAGCAATGCCATGGGTGACATGTATCAATGGCAAAAGAAAAGAAAAAAATACTGTACACAACAGGAGGGTGTTTTCCTAAGGATTTATGAACTTCATTGAAAAAACACAAATGTTTTAAATTATAGCCTTACATAATGCATAGATAATGCATAGACATGGGACACTTCCTTTCCTCTGTCAGGGAATCAGGAAGTGAAGCGTTGCGGCTTCACTGCCCGGTTCCCTACTGTGCATGCGCGAGTCACGATGCGTGTCTTCACTGGTCCCCATTGTGTCCTGGGAACTGTGTGTTTCCCAGAACACAACAGGGGGGGGGGGGGTATCTGCGGCTAGCTGAGGCTAGCTTGTCCTGGAAGTGGGTGCAGATACCTGGATTGTACAGGTATCTGCACCCCCCTCCCCCCTGAAAAGTGCCAATTGTGGCACCAGAGGGGGGAGGGTTCTGATGAGTGAAACTTCCACTTTAGGGTGGAGGTCTGCTTTAATAGTTGTTTTAAAGCATCAATTGACTTGAGCTCATATTCCTCAGGGTTATACTTTCCTACAGCCCCTTACAGGGGGACAATAGTACCTTATAGGGAGATTAAACTAACTGAAAATATATACAGTGCACAATAAATCTTGTTTGAGGTACATCAATGAATGTAATGACCCAAGTCAACAGGTTGCATTGCCAATTACTTATTGACTGATGTTACACTAGAAAAAATTGTATTGTAATTTGCCTTATTATAACAAATTATGCTCTGTACTGTTTGAGAGTCCATTGGGTGCACCAGCATTTATTTACTTTGTATTAGCGATTGTTTTGATTTGATTGTGGGGTTTCCAATGTTTGCAGAACCAGGGGGTTAGAAGGGTCAATGGGAATAAGATTCCTTTTTTGTACATTTTTTTTAATGTATGTGATAAAAATTTATAATAAAAGTTGTCTGATTTAAAAATCAATTGTCTTGAGTGAAACTTAGATTTTTGTTGAAATTTCAGCAAATATTGTTATTTTGGTGAAAAGTATTAGTATAAAAAGGAAAACCAAGGTATGGTGATTTATGGTGGTCTGTAAGGGTAAAATGAGCTTCAAAAGGGTTACTGAAGCTTCATTCAACTATCATTGACCCATTCTGGTTCCAAAAAAGCCACCCATTTCATGTTTATTTCCACAGAAAAAAAAAGAAGTGAGAAAGTACTCCAAAAATAGGAAGTTACAGGAAAATAATAATCACATACACAAAAAAGAACAAAAAGAAAATATAAACAGCACTAAATGAAATACCGTACTAAAGAGTAGACTTTTTGTAAACAAATTTAACTCAAACAGTTTAGTGTGTGTGATTGAGATATTTCACTTGGGAAATCAATTATGTTTCTTATGAAAAGTTTCACTTAGGGGTCTGTAATCCTAATTGTGAATAGTTTCCATCTGTGCATGTTTGATTATAACAGTTACAGTAAGAATACATTTTTACCCAAAAATAATTAATCCTACATGTTTTAGGTGATTCTGGCAGAGAATGGCTCCTGTATAATAGGAGGAAAATTGTACATTAATCCTGCTCTTTCAACTGCAGAGAAATTAAACTTTATTTGAAATTACCTTCCAATAGCTTGCTGTATAACAAATATTCTGATCATTTCATTACTAATTATATGATGATTTGTAATAATCACTAAAAAATGAAAACAATTAATAATTTACGTAAACACATCTAAACTCTTCTGCAGTGCTGTGTATAATTATTTGTATAGAATGTATAATCCAGCAATCCAAAAGGAAACTATGAAAATCCTTTAATGTGTCATGTCGCCACTATTCCTGTCATCAATGTGACCTTTTTACAAGGTGCCTTGTTGCCTGCAGATAATAATAATTTGTAATATTAACTCAGTTATATTGTGCTGTCAGAATACAATAGGGTGTTTGTCATAGAATAAAGAAGCAGTTTTATTTCATGTGTAGGGAAATAAAATGACTTTCCTAAGGTTAGGTACCTGGCTGTAGGGTTTGAATGTAAGTCATTGTCTCTATTGAGCAATAATGTCAGCATATGCACTATATATATATATATATATATATATATATATATATATATATATATATATATATATATATATATATATATATAAAATAATATTTTTGTAACACTTTTATACAAGGACATTGCATTAAATGGCTGTTTCTTCCAAAATATGTTTTATGATTTTGGAAACCTATAAACTTAAAATATATCTTTCATATGACTTGGCAATAGCTGTGATGCTGACCCAGAGACTTCTGTATTTTTAAGTGACTGACCTCAAATACGTTTGTAGATCAGCATAGTCGAAACTCATTATACTGGTTCTGGGGTAGTAACCTAAATTGAAACCAAAGGGTCAGCGTGAACGCACGTTACCTGGCATTTGCAGAATGAGTGGTCACCATTAGGAGCCTCCATGTGTCAACTGAAACTCGCTGTATCTACTCAGTATCTAATCAGTATAACTGTATCTAGCCAGTGACTTGGGATACACTATAGGGTAGACAGTAAAGCATTTATAGTGCCACTTTATCTTTAAAAATCTACTGCTATGGCAGCAATTGTTTATTAAAGAATGATTGCCAGTTCGCAAATTGAGAAATTAAGACCAGCTCTGTGCTGGTGTACAGAAGTATGCCAGTGCTTACAGTGAGTCATGTCTGTGCTGTGAAGCTGTTATGAAACATCACATATACATTGTACATTCACATCAGGCCCTGCCCTCAAGGAGCTTACAATCTATGGTCCCTAACTCTCATTCATACCTACACATTCTAGGGCCAATTTAGACAGGATCCGATTACCTTACCAGCATGTCTTTGGAGTGTGGGAGGAAACTGGAGTACCCATAGGAAACCCACGCAGGCACAGGGAGCAACATAGCAAACTTCAGGCAGGCAGTGTTGTGGTTGGAATTCGAACCAACAACTCTTTTGCTGCTGTTTACACCATATAAGATTCTTTTTCAGGACATTATCTTGCACTATAGTATATTGATTTATTTTGCTCTCTCATTGTCACTACAGCTGCCAAGGGTATTAGGGTCTTTGAAGGACAACATTCACAGTAAAAGTTTTAAAGTTATAAAGGCTGAAGGTTTTTTACCTTTATGCATTTCTATGCATGAAGGTAGAAAATCTTCTGTGTGTTGCTTCCCCCTCAGCCCCCTAATACCTGGGCCCCCTTTTGATCCAATGATGTGCTCGGGAGCCTCAGCTGTCCCGAATCTCTCTCACCTCATTGGCTGAGACACAGCAGCGGGAGCCATTGCTGTGAATCGTAGCCAGTGGGCCAATGAGGAGAGAGGCCTTATGGACACATTGAGTGGGGCTCAAGAGCGAGCATGCACCAGTGCCCCATAGCAAGTGGTTTGCTAGTGGGGGCATTGGTCAAGGGGGGAGGAGCCAGAAGCACTGACAGGGGACCTGAGAAGAAGAGGATCAGGGTTGATCTGTGCAAAATCATTGCACAGAGCAGGTAAGTATGAAGTGTTTGTTAGTAAAAAAAACAAAACTTAAATATAACTTAAATTTTTATTTTAGATTGGAGAGCTGTCTCTGTTATGGCATCCTAAGCTATGATTCATTTGGTATCTGCAGTTGTGATGGTAATGTCCCCAGGGCACTGTTGGGCCTAGTGTGCAGATACTATTTGGGTTGTTTTCTATATGACCTTCAAAGACCTTGATCCCAGTTCCAGTTTTTTTATGTTTGCATTTAATGCTTATATTTATAGTTTACATTGTTTTTACTTCTTTTATATTTAATAAAAGGTTGTTTTGGCCACAAAACCCAGCTCTAGTGTGGTGTCAGTTATTTGAGAGTTATTTAAGAGTCAAAGGTAGGTGGATTTTGGTATAGTTAGCCTGATCTTATGCCACACACAACATCTTTGCAATGCTGATTTTGTACCTCCTGGTCAGATACACATTCACACCCACCCAACACCCTAATGGTGGGGAATGGGTAAAAGGGGAGGGGGTTGGTACAGGGGGTTGGTACAGACCCAAGAGGAGTTAAGGATTGGTGTGTATAAGATAATCTACAGTGAGGTAGAATGTGTGTAAAATCATATAAATTCACAATTAAGGGGAAGCCTGGACTTCACTTTCTTCCACATGTAGCTCACCATCAAAGGACAGTGTTACTGGGAAGAGGGACTTTGATCAATATGTTGGATTGCTTCTGCCAGGTACTCAGTGCAGTGAGGATAACAAGGACCAAAGGGGGTCATCAGATGATAGAGGCTTTAAACTTTAGGGCCCTGGATGGCCAGGAGAAAGTAGATTCCTGAGTATGTGGGCCCTGATAGAGCCTCTTATCAATGGTGCTTGGGCGAGCCTGGATTGTCTGAAAATCACAATCTTTTTGGTGGATCCTTGTGGGGGCTTCGCTGATCCCTGGGACCCTCTGGATAACGCTTGGTCTCCATAGTGGTTAGGTCTTGGGAGATGTGCTCCTACCCGATGGGCCCTTTCCACTATGCAGGGTGTGGTAATCCCAAGGGTCTCTGGGATATGAGTGGTGCAGAGTTCAGTCAGAGAGCACGAGTTATATGTCTCAGGGAGACCAATGGTCCTTAGATTGTTACGGTATGAGCGGTTTTCTAAGTCATCCAGCTTTTCTAATATGTACTGCTGGGTCTGGGGGGACTAAGGTGCCGTGGCCTGGGAACTCTGGGCTTCCTCCTCTAAGTCAGAGACATGCTGCTCGACTTCTGTGAGCCTGTCTGCCTGTTCCCTGAGCTCCCTCCGGAGCTGTTCTATCCCTGCAGTTACTGACCTGTCCACTACAGCAGTTATTGTGGGGGATAACAGGGCCGCCACTGCCTGAGCCATCCTGCGGTATTGGTCTTACATGACGGCTGGGATCGGAAAGACAGCCTGGGCTGGGTGAGGGGCAGTACTCACATTAGGGGCGTCGGACATCTTGGGCTGCTGAGCTCCTGGTGGAGAGGAGTCTGATTTCACAGCATGTGCGGGAATGGAGCCACCTGGTATTAGGTACCATTCCATCTGTGGAGGTTCGGGGTCATTCGGGAGGCAGGAGAAGACCTGGGGATCATTCCTGGATGTTAGGGGTCAGTTTTCTGAGCTGTCCTTGCCGGAGCCACTGTCTCGTGTACCCGCTACATGTGGCACCGGAAACCGGAAGTCTGGAGGTGTTTAAAGTGGGAACAAACTCCAATGCATGATTTTTACCTATAGGTAAGCCTATAATAAGGCTTAGCTATAGGTACTGTAAATATCTCCTAAACAAGCACCGTTTACGAGATATGTACTGTAGATGTAGCCAATGACGTCACCGGCGCATGAGCTCTGAAAAAACGGCATACCCGTGCCGCTCCTTCAGAGTCCTGTGCTGTAAATGGCGCCTCCCATTCGCCTCCCATGTGCATGCGCAGGAGTAACGTCATCGCAGCTCTGGCCACTAACATGAGTCCTCAAACCCGGAAGAAAGACCGGGTGAAGATGGAAGTGCCTTCAGCAGTGACAGCGCGCCACTGGAAGGCTTCGTTTTCAGGCAAGTTTTTACATAATGTGCTTGTATGCAATGCTTACTAGCACATTATGACATTGCCTTGCAGGTTTAAAAAAAAAAACTGTGGTTTACTACTGCTTTAATAGGAGAATAAAACCTGACCCAGCAAATAAGTTAAAGTTAAATTAATTCTGTTGGAGCTTGCAGTTCAAGACAAACCCCAGGTACAAAAAAATGTGGTGGTGACAACAAGGTGCAGTTCTTAAACAGTCGCAATCAAACAGTAAGAATGTTTCCAGCATCAAGCATACACATTGAAAAGGCTCACAGCACAATTACTCTTACAAAGATGCTGTTCCTGCTGTTCCTCTTAAATTGGCTACTTGTGGTTTAAATCCATCCCCCATTTGTTATGTGCAGACTTATTGTCCAACACCAAGATTATCATCAGTCTCAGGATTACAACTGTTGTAATTATATAATAACTTGCTTTATCATCCTCCATTTTTCAATGTTTTTTATTGAAGATAAGATTTTAACAAAATATAGGAGGTATAAACATGGTGGTTGCTATGTAATAGTGGAGCACAAAGAAAAAACAGAGTAAAGGGTATTATGTTGCTTATAACAAGGTTATACAGTATACGTGGTGATTGCCATATAATAATGGTGACAAAAGGCCAAGGTTTATTATATAGCTACTAACTGAGTTATACAATACAAAACTGCGTTGTGGTGGTTCTGTACTTTCTGATATGTAGTTAATCGCTAAGGTGGTTAGGTGAGGTTTTAGTATGTCTGGGTGTACCAATCTGTCCAGAGTGGCCATTGTTTACTTGCAGGTTGCATACGACTTTCGGATATGGCAAACATGCGTTGGTACAGTATGTGCTTTGGGCGTGTATCAGGTGGATCGCCTCGTTCAAGGGTATGTGGTCAGGGGATTTCCAGTGCTGTACTAATGTTTGTCTGGCAGCTAGAAGGATATGTACTATTATGCAGCGTATGTTAGGAGGATAGGATTCAGTTGAGTAAAGCCAACTCAGCTGTGGGAAGGATGGAGATGTTTGTGACATCTGATATCAGTTGGAAGGTGGTCTTTCAGAACATGGTGATCTTGTTGCATGTCCAGAGTATATGGTACTGGTTTTCAATTTTTCTGCAATTTCTCCAGCACAGTGGTGGTGTGGTGGGGTCGAAAGTGTGAATCTGTGCAGGGGTAATATAACATCTAAGGTTGTATTTAAATGTAACATCCCACAAGTTGGAGGATTTTATTAGGCGAAGGCAGGAGTATATGGCTGCTTCCCATTGTTGGTCGCTGAAGGTACGGCCTATGTCATTCTCCCATTTGTTCATATGGGGTAATTTCCTAAAGGTTGTTTTGTCTTGAAGAAGATTATAGAAGAGAGTTGTACCTTTGGTAGCTGGGAAATTGTAGGTAAGGTATGCGTATACTTTGTTGTGCACAGATTTCAGAAGGTGGGGAATGAGTTATCTGGATATATTTAAAGTATTCGCCTTCTAGGCTCCCTATCCCACTCCCTTGAAACACAAACTGCCTCCATAACCCACGAAAGATGAAGGTTCATAGAGGCGGTCTCCCCCTAATCACACAAGCATTGATATCACCTGGGGTGAAATAATAGTCTCGCTTATACAGGATTAGTTATAACACCCCGGCAACCCTGACCTGTAATGTTATGTTTCTCTATTATTGATGGCTTAATCGCTAGTTTTTTGTTGATTCATCCAGTTTGTTCACACACCTGTACGCCAGGGTCTCCATCCAGGACACCCTTCTGAAACTATTTCTCTCCAGACATAGTTCAGTTTATGTTATCCTTAAGGTTTGCTTAACTGTTAGACATGTCGTGATACTAGGAGGTCCTATGACCACCCATCAACCAGACCTGACTTATGCTTCTGTTTTTCCTCTCCCCTCTCCTCCACCCACAAGCAGGTACCCGCTCCACTTATACAAAGACAACTGATGACCTCCAGATGGACTAGACTTCCAACAGACAAATACTCGGACACCTTCCACCTCCTCGCACAACGGGATATTGACTACCGCCGTTGACCCACACCGGACCTCACTCCCCACAACAGGGTAAGGTAGCTGGGCTACTCATACCTCCGGTACACACACCCTCCCTCCAACAACCGCTCCCCCCACCTCTCACATCCCCCAGCCAACCAGTCCCCCTACCTCTCGTCCTCCCGACCCGCCTCTCTCCCCTACCCCCCGAGACTCGCTCCCCCTGATCTCCACCGCAGCTGCCAATTAAACGACCAAAACCACTTCAAAATCCATAACCTACAAAGGGCCTCTCCCTACCATGACAACTAGAGACACACCTCAGAACGCACCTACCATAGCACCTATACAGAACCTTGTAACCATGACCACTCCGAGCTCTACCTCGCAACCCACCACTCTTAAGGTGGTCTCCCAAAACGTAAAGGGACTTAATATCCCCGAGAAGAGAAGTCAAGTCCTCAGTATGATGTCCACCTTAAAGGCAGAAGTAGTATTCTTGCAAGAAACCCATTTCTGTACAAACAATATACCCAAACTCACGAACCACAAATACCCCACCTCCTTTCACGCCACCAATCCGCTAGCCAAAACGAAGGGGGTCTCGATCATGCTCTCTAAAAACCTGAACTGGCAATTGATAGACTCTGTAATAGACCCTGAAGGCCGTTACATATTCGTGAAAGGTACCATCCACAACCACTTGGTCACCTTAGCCAATATCTATAGCCCCAACACTGCTCAAGTCACCTTCTTCCGCTCAATCGCATCCATACTTGCGGGCTTCCAATCGGGAATCACTATCCTTGGAGGGGACTTTAACGTGACATTACAACCCCTTCTAGACTCCTCATCCGGAACATCGACCTTACCCTATAGGGCACTAAAGCAAATTAACACACAATTACATGACCTCCTCCTCCATGATACGTGGCGCACCCTCCACCCCGACGTAAAGGACTACACATTCTTCTCTATACCCCATACCAAATATTCTAGACTAGACTACCTCTTCCTCTCCCAAAAGGATCTCCCCTTCTTGACATCCGCAACCATTGAACCACTACTCCTCTCTGACCATCACCCCATTACTCTCACACTGACCTTCCCTGAAAAAAAATCACATACAAAAATCTGGCGCCTAGACCCATCGCTCCTCACATCAGAATGTGACACCAAAATTATTCTCTCCAGTCTGCGCAACTACTTTCAGGAAAATAATAACCCTGAGACGTCACCGATAACCATTTGGGAAGCTCACAAATGTGTTATCCGGGGGAAATTCTTATCACTCACTGCCAATAGGAAAAAAATACAGCAGGCAACACTTATAGAACTGACTAATAAAATAAAGACACTTGAACTAACCCACAAACGCTCTCAAGCACAAAATACCTACCAGGAACTTACACAAACTAGGAAAATACTCCATGATATACTCGACCGCAAAACGCGACGCAAATTCATACTAAACCAAAAGCTATTTTATGAACACGGGAACAAGTGCAGCAGAGTGCTAGCCAGAGCCATTCAAACCAAGAAAGCTAATACGAACATCCACACGATAAAAGACTCCCTAGGCAAATCCAATACGGCCCCTGCAGAAATAGCCTCACAGTTTGAGCAATTTTACTTAAACTTATACAACTTACCACGCCAAGCAGAAACACCTGAAGGCCAAAACAAAAGAAAAACTCTCATCACAGACTTTCTAAAGAAATTCAGCCCCCAATCTATCACACCTGATGACGCCCGGGAACTTGAAGGCCCTATAACTGAGAATGAGCTTAAGAGGGCGATCAAACAACTAAAAACGGGCAAGAGCCCTGGCCCAGACGGCCTCTCCGCACCTTATTTCAAAACCTTTTCAGACACCCTCTCAACCCCATTCCTAAAGGCTTTCAACTCCCTCACCTCAACAACTATACCCTTTCACAGGCTATTAGAAGCCCACATCACGGTCATTCCCAAGGAAGGGAGAGACACCACTTCAGTCGCAAATTACAGACCGATATCTCTACTCAATGTGGACCTGAAATTATTTGCAAAAATCCTAGCCAACCGTCTTCTTCCCCTCATCCCCTTATTAATAGGGAAGGACCAAGTAGGGTTTGTTCCTGGCAGAGAAGCCAGGGACAACACTATAAAAGCAATTAACGTACATCATTGGCTGTCCACCCAGAAACAAAAAGGCTTCTTCCTGTCGCTGGACGCGGAGAAGGCGTTTGACAGGTTGGCATGGGACTACCTCGGGGCCGTCTTACGCCACATAGGACTCAAAAACCAAATGTTCAATTTCATCATGGCCCTATACACCACACCTACAGCTAGAGTCAGAGTAAACGGTCACCTGTCAAACGCCTTCTCCATTCGAAACGGCACAAGACAGGGATGCCCCCTGTCTCCAATCCTCTTCGTCCTGACGTTAGAACCCTTCCTCCGCTGTCTACGTTCTAATGACGACATAAAAGGCATACCTATAGCCGGACGTACTTACAAATTGGCAGCTTTTGCCGACGACATACTACTATTTCTTAAAGACCCCCTGACCACAATCCCAAACCTCCTTAGAGAATTTGACCTATTCCAAAACTTATCCAACTTAAAAATAAATTTCTCTAAATCCCACGCTCTTAACGTATCACTCCCGGCCGACCTGGTCACCCACTGCCAAAACAATTTCCCATTTGTATGGAAACAAGATGCTATCACCTACCTGGGAATTCAGCTTCCTGCCCACTTGCCAGACCTCTACTCCAAAAACTTTCTACCAATGATTCGCACCATCACAGATGACCTGAGTAAATGGAACAAACCCCAATTTTCCTGGTTCGGACGTGCGGCCATTTTAAAAATGAACATACTCCCCCGTATTTTATACCTGCTTCAAACTATACCCATTAAATTGCCTGCAGCATTCTTCCAGTCTATCAAACAACTGACCATAAAATTCCTATGGAAACACAATCGCCCGAGAATAAGCTTCGCCCAACTCACGAAACCTAAATCTAAAGGGGGAATTGGCCTCCCAGACATCCGAAACTACTCAAGAGCCTGCCATATGGGGAGGATTGTAGATTGGTCGATCCACAGGGAGACAAAAGACTGGGTGGGATTAGAGGACTCCCTTTCACCCATCCCGATTAGATCAACTCCGTGGATCCTCCCCTCCCACATTCCTAGATCCATTAAAGAACACCCCCTTATTGACGCCACACTGTCTACCTTCAGAGAAATCTGTAGATACTCCCAGCTCTCCTCAAACCCGAGCCCCCTCACGCCCATTCAAAACAACCCTGCATTTCCCCCGGGGATGTCCAACCACTTCCTGACAGACTCATGGGCACACAAAATCGTGCAAGCGCGCCACTTCTTCCAAAATGGGAATTTCATAGATCGTACATCACTCCCAACTCAGCCAGATTCCGACCCGGTCCCATACTGGACTTACTTCCAGATCCGCCATTACCTTAGATCAATAGACCAGAACTCCGCTGTTTCCCGTGCACTGACCCCATTCGAGAACCTCTGCTCCCAATCCACATCTCAACAACACATATTATCCACCACTCACTCTATGCTTTTCGACGCAATCTCCCCCAGGGAGGGAAAAGCCTGCCAGGCGTGGGAAAGGGAATTACAAATAGACCTCTCCGACGATGAATGGGAGCGCATTTTCACAATAGCACACAAAGGCTCACTAAATGTTATGACACAAGAAAACAATTACAAAACGCTATCGAGGTGGTACCGAACCCCCGATCTACTGCACAGATTTAACCCGGAAACCTCGGACAAATGTTGGAGGTGCTCGAATGAAAAGGGAACCCTCCTACATATATGGTGGACATGCCCGACGATACAAACCTTCTGGAAACAAGTTCACGATATCACTTCTCAGGTGACAACTTATTTCATAGAGTTTTCTCCGGCTCGGCTCATCCTCCACCACTCCCCTATTTCAGCTAGCTCATATAAGAAATCTCTAGGGGTACATATGATTAATGCTGCCAAGTTGTGCATTCCAGCCCACTGGGGCTCACCCCATGCCCCAACTATCTCTGAATGGCTTACAAGAGTGGGGAGGATAGCCGAACTGGAGGAACTCATCCACATAGCTCGAGACACCCCGGACAAATACTACCACACATGGGCTTGCTGGACCCACTTCTGTACCACAGAAAGATATAAATGCCTCATGAACTCGAACCGCCCTGATCTCCTGAACAGGACACAAAATACCTCTAGTACTCAGCCTTAGAAGACTACTTTATCAATCTGACCCACACAAAGCCATACCCCCCCCCCCCCCAGGAAAAGACTCAGTAAGGGAACCCCAGCACATACAGGGACTCTTTTTGCGAGTCCCTCACTACCCACAGAGCTCGGTGGAGATCAGGGAGGTGACCCTCTCAGATCAACCCCCCCCCCCTCCCCTTCCCCGTGCTTTCCTTCCCACACCTCCCTAGGCCTCATGACTCCCGTACCCCCTCCCCCACCCAGCCCCAAGACTAACTCGACTCAGGTGTCTGACTATCCCCCCTTACTCCTAATACCTTCCGAGACAGATGACATTACACTAAACCGGACCTCACCCTCTTGCAAAGGTGCAACACACCACTACGAGACTTATCACAGACCAGACGGAAAACACGTATGATTACGCAATGCCCTCTAGATGGAGATACAAGCAGGGACTTTACCCAAGTCAAATATGTAAAAATGTTATGCTAAGTTGTTTTATTCATTGCAGAGGCCACAGGCCATCTGTCATATCTATCTGTCAAACTGAATGTACATGAGTAAGGCGACACCATTGTATCACTATTCATGCTGTCGAAACACCTACTGTATATGTTAAACTTTGTATAAAAAATCAGTTTTCAATAAAAACTTTCATGGAAAAAAAAAAAAAAAGACTTCAAAAAAAAAAAAAAAAAAAAAAAAAAAAAAGAATAATGTAACAGCCCTCATGGCCTGTTACACATTCTTGTAGTTGGAAGGGGAGAGAGTTGTTGATGGTGATGAGAACCCCTTTTTTCTTCACCGGGGCTGAAGCTGTATAGATGGTGGTATCATTTTTGACATTTTTTTGGTATACGTAGGAGGGCCAGAGGCCTGACAGTGGGTTTCTTACATGCAGAGAATGTCACATTGGTTTTGTGAGCCCAGTTTCCATAGAGATGCTCATTTTGCCAGGTGGTTGAGGCCCTTGGCGTTAATTGAGAGGAGTTTTATGGTCATAGCACAGAGTTGGTTCTTTTAGTAGCAGCGGGTTATAGGATTGTATACCAAGGTATTAGGTTAGTGATGGGAGCCAAATCGTTTTCAGGGAGACACAGAGTGTGCAGGAATAGTCAAAAGAGTCCTTAGAAAGATATTGGAAGTAGGTAACCAGGCGTAGGGATTAGTCTTAAGAGTTTCATTGTAAGCAGTATGAAGAGAAAAAAAAAGAGCATAACAAAACTAAACAAAATTAGGACCTGTGTCCTTTAGCTTTTCCTACTCAAATGGTACAAGTTCAAGGTCAAGTAAGGCCATTTACAGGAGAAGTCAACATGTGGTGAGGTCTGTCCGGGGTTGCTTAGTGCTGAGAACGCACTTGGGTGCTGCGTTGAGGAATCGGTGCAGCAGGTTGTTCCGTGCTACCGCTGTGATCCATTGGAGTAGTGGTAGAATTGGCAGGGATTATGTTCCAGTCCGTTAGGAGGCATAGTCTGTCTTAAAGAGAAGATACGTTGTGTTTAGAGCCATTGTGGGTTATTAGCAGTTTAGCCATGATCGTGAATGAGGTGATTGCGCAAGGCTTTTGTGATTGTGTTTAGTTGTTTACGTCACTGCAGAGTGTGCTGTGAGAGGTCCACAAAATGTTGCAGAGAGGCATAAGGTTCTGGCAGGGTTCCTAAAGCTCTTTCTTTTTGCATGAGTTGCTCCTTCATGTGAGAAAAATGTATGCAGAGAATCACCTTTCTGGGTGCGGTGTCAGGTAAGAATGGAGGTTTAAGGAGCCTGTGGATTCAGTCAATAACCAGTTCAATGCTTTTCAGTTCTGGTAGTACCGTTTTGATCAGGGTTCTGACATACAAGGGTAGCTCTAGGGGGGGATTGCCAAATTTTGACATTTTTGCGGCGTGAATGATCTTCAATGTCAGCGATTTTATCTTTTATCCATCTTTGCTCTTTAGTGTGGTCATCATGAGCATCAATTAGGTCATTGACCGTGTTTGCAACGTCACCCAGATTTGTCTCTACATTAGAGACTCTGTTTTCCAGAGCTGATATATTGTGGTCACATTTTTGCAGGAATGTAAGCATATCTGCCTGGATAGAGCTTCTTAGGGATATAAGCATCTCCTTTAGTGTGGTATCAATAACTATTTGACCAGCAGTGGGATATGAGGAGATTGGATCAGGCTGAGCATTTAAAGGGCTGTGTGAGCGGTGAATGGCTCACCTCATGACAATCTATTGCAGGAGTGTCTAACCTCATCCTAGCTTTTGCAGGCTTCCCCGCAGCGTTCCTGGAGGTTAGGTGAGAAGAGCAGGTCTGTTGGAGGTGGATTCCTCTCATTCCTGCTGGTCAGGAGGCATCGTGAGTGAGTACTGGGAGGGGAGAGCTTCAGGCATCGGTATGGCTGTATAAGCAGCGGCGCCATCTTGGGTGTGCCTTGCGGCTGGCTGGAACATGAATGCCATAAGCTTTCTGGGGAAATGTCCCTCCTTCCTTTTCAGTGACATGTTGCAGCTGATAGAGGGCAAGTGTGGGTGAGCTGGCAGGGAGAAGTGCGGGTCTCGGGATGCAGAGAAACACTGTGTATATGTCCAGTGAGAGGAGCTGGTTACTCACACGTCCACCCCGTTCTGTATGCTACCAAGCCACTCCCCCCTCATCCTTGAGTTTTATCTGATTTCTGCATTCATGTAGTGTTATATTTATGTCCTATTAATGACAGCTAAAATTATGAGAACGTTCAAACAATAGCAACAAGTAGGCAGGTGTTGGCTTGCAGTATATCCGCTGACGGTGGCATTGTGTAATTTCTTCAGGCTGGCAAAAAAACACTAATTACTGGTTTTGTCTCCTGCTATGGACTCCAGCAGCCATCTTGGAAAGGATGACATATCTTATTGGATTCTGAAATCCTGCAAAATTTGAGCTGCGATCTTGACACAGAATTCCATTAATTGGAGATGATGCATCATTTGGTGTGCCTGCAGTGTGACAGTAAGATAGGGCCAAAGCCCCCAATGGTTAGGGAGAGAGTAGGAGCAGTGCTAGAGAGAGGCATCTGTCGAGGAGGAAAATAGTAGATTTCCCCTTACAGGATGTCTCTTCTATTATCTTCTTGGAACAGTCTCCCACTGGCAGCTGGATATCTGCAGGGACATTGGAGATCATAGTCTTATACTTCCTCAAAGGAAATTACTCTTTAGGCATTCTGTGGTGTGTAAGTGCTTTTTTTATTACTATTGGAAATGCCTGAAGAACTGTATGGTCTGCAACATATGTCGTACCATGGATACAGTTGTTTGTGTCCATTCAATTCCTACAATATAAACAGCATTTACAGTAAATAACTGCATGTGGTGATTATTCCCAATCTTTGGGTACATTGAAAAGACCACTCATACAAGCATCACTAAAGTTCATGGAAACATTGTTTCACTATTTGAATCTTACTGAAATGAAAGAAGCTATACAAAAAATCCTCATCCATCCATCACACAAGTTGAGAGAGAGATATCACTGCTGCAGGTAGGTCAAACAACAATGACTAAGCACTACATCAAAGTGTGAAAAGCGTTAGCTCCTGTTTGTTCCTACTGTGGCTTGTATTTTTGTTTACAATCATTTTTGAATAAAAGGCAAAAACTTTTTTTGGAGTGCGGCTGTCCAGATCTTCTTCCTGTTTTGAATGCACACAAGTTGACACAAAGGGGTTTGAATGGCTATTAAAGGTAACCATCCTGACCTATGATCTATTTGCTTGTAATTAGTGTGTGTGTATAAAAGGTCAATGAGTTTCTGGACTCCTGGCAGACCCTTGCATCTTTCATCCAGTCCTGCACTGGCATTTCTGGATTCTGATTCATGGGGAAAGCAAAAGAATTGTTAAAGGATCTGCGGGAAAAGGTAGTTGAACTGTATAAAACAGGAAAGAGATATAAAAATATATCCAAGTAATTGAGAATGTCAATCAGCAGTGTTCAAACTCTAATCAAGAAGTGGAAAATGAGGGGTTCTGGTGAAACCAAACCATGGTCAGGTAAACCAACTAAAATTTCAGCCACAACTGCCAGGACAATTGTTCGGGATGCAAAGAAAACCCCACAAATAACTTCAGGTGAAATACAGGACTCTCTGAAAACATGTGGTGTGGCTGTTTCAAGATGCACAATAAGGAGGCACTTGAAGAAAGATGGGCTGCATGGTCAAGTCGCCAGAAGAAATCCATTACTACACAAATACCACAAAGTATCCCATTTACAATACACAAAAACAGCACAAAGACAAGCCTCAAACCTTCTGACACAAAGTCATTTGGAGTGATGAGACCAAAATTGAGCTTTTTGGCCATAACCATATAAACCCTACATTTGGAGAGGAGTCAACAAGGCCTATGATGAAAGGTACAACATTCCTACTGTGAAACACAGAGGTCAGTCGCTGATATTTTGGGGTGTGAGCTACAAAGGCACAGGAAATTTGCTCAAAATTGATGGCAAGATGAATGCAAAATGTTATCAAAAAATACTGGAGGAACATTTGCATTAATCAGCTAGGAAGCTGCGCATGGGACGTACTTGGACATTCCAACATGACAATGATCCAAAACACAATGCCAAGTTGACCTGTAATTGGTTACAGCAGAATAAAGTGAAGGTTCTGGAGTGGCCATCTCAGTCTCCTGACCTCAATATCATTGAGCCACTCTGGGAAGATCTCAAATGTGAAGTTCATGCAAGACAGCCCAAGAATTTACAGGAACTGGAGGCTTTTTGCCAAGAGGAATGGGCAGCTTTACCATCTGAGACAAATACCACAAAAGACTTCAAGCTGTCATTGATGTTAAAGGGGCAATACACGGTATTAAGAACTGGGGTATTTAAACTTTTGATCAGGGTCATTTGGGTAATTTCTGTTGCCATTATGATTTAAAAAGAGTAAACACAGTTGATTGATAATAAATGGCTTTAGCCAAACACTAACCATGAGTGAAAGAAAAGTTTTTGTGTTATCATTCTTATTCTCTGAAAAATGGCCAAAAAATCATAAATTCTGCCAGGGTATGTAAACTTATGAGCACAACTGTATATATATCGAATTCATCCTAAAGGTGTTGTATCGAGTTGAGGTCAGGACTCTGTGTGGGCCAGTTAAAGAGGAGCTGTACCTTAAAAAATAAATATTAAAAGTCAGCAGCTACAAATACTGGAGCTGCTGACTTTTAATAAATGGACACTTACCTGTTCCAGGGTCCAGCGATGTCGGCAGCAGATGACGAGCAATCGCTCGTCTCTTGGCTGCCCACGCCGCCATCCTCTTTCAGGGAATCAGGAAGTGAAGCGTTGCGGCTTCACTGCCCGGTTCCCTACAGCGCAAGTTCGAGTAGCGCTGCGCGTCTTCACTGGTCCCCGTTGTGTCCTGGGAACTGTGTGTTTACCAGAACACAAGGGGGGGTGGGGCATCTGCGGCTAGCTGTGGCTAGCTTGTCCCGGAAGTGGGTGCAGATACCTGGATTATACAGGTATCTGCACCCCACTTCCCCCCTGAAAGGTGCCAATTGTGGCACCGGAGGGGGGGAGGGTTCCGATGAGCGGAACTTACACTTTAGAGTGGAGGTCCACTTTAAGTTCCTCCACCCCAAACTCACATATCCATGTCTTTATGGACCTTGCTTTGTGAACTGATCCAAATCATCCGTTGGTGGAGGGGGGGTTATGGTGGGTTTTTTTTTTTTTTCTGGGGTTGGGCTTGGCCCCTTAGTTCCTCTGAAGGGAACGCTTAAGGTGTCAGCACATCAAAATATTTTGGAAAATGTCATGTTCCCAGATTTGTGGGAACTGTTTGGGGGTGTCCCCTTCCTGTTCCAACATGATTGCACACCAGTGCACAAAGCAAGCTCCATAAAGACATGGACAGCCCTCCCAGTAGAGTTGAAGAAGTTATAGCTGCAAAGGGTGGGCCAACTCAATATTGAACCCTGCAGACGAAAACTGGGATGCCATTAAAGTTCATGTAAAGGCAGGTGTCCCAATACTTTTGACAATATAGTGTGTTTATATATATATATAAAATATTAATCTTACAACATACTAGTTTATGTCATAGGTATCTACCAAATAAATGCCACAAATATTTTCTGTACCTGACTGATTTTTTTTTTTCTTTATAATCTTTCTAACTGAAATTCATTGTAAATATCTCAAATGTTTGAGGTCCACAAAAATTGCTTAAATGGTCAAGAGCACAAATAATACAATACAGTTATCACCTTTACAGAGGACATAAAACATACTTGACTATAATGTATTCTGCGTAATTATCAAATGAGAAGACCTCTTAGCTAACATCTGAAACTAATTTAAAAAGGTGGCTAAAAATATAATACATGGCTGACTGACGTTTTTGACAATTTTTTTCATATGACTTTAAAGCGGAGTTCCACTCTGAAGTGGAACTTCTGCTCATCGGAACCCTCCCCCCCTCCGGTGCCACAGTTGGCACCTTTCAGGGGGGGGGGCAGATACCTGTCTGACAGGTATTTGCACCCACTTCCGGCCATAGACTCCCACGGGAGTGCTGGGACACACACGGGTCCAAGAGACAGCACGGACATTCCCAGTGTGCTGCGCGACTCATGCATGAGCAGTAGGGAACCGGGAAGTGAAGCCGCTACGCTTCACTTCCGGATTCCCTCAACGAGAATGGCGGCGGCAGCAACTGAGAACCAAGCGATTTCTCTGCCGACATCGCTGGACCCTGGAAGAGGCAAGTGTCCATTTATTAAAAGTCAGCAGCTGCAGTATTTGTAGCTGCTGGCTTTTAATATTTTTTTATTTTTTTAGGTGCAATCACTCTTTAAGTAAAATTGCACCTTAAACTTTTGGCAGTCAAGTGGCATGTTGCTCATCTTAAAGCGGCAGCTAGGATAGTCAATAAAAATGATTTCCACTTTTCTTGCTTACATATTGATTCTTAGTAATCACACCTAAGGGTTTGGAAATGTGTCACAGTAGTGCAGTCTTTGATATTATGCAAGGTATATTCTACCCAGACCACTGGATAGTTGAGTATTCATGCTTTCCTGTCATAGTCGGCTGGCTCTTTTCATGTTCTTTTGATGCAGTCCTTAACACTCTTGTATGCTATTGCATACAATGTTATTAAAGGGATGCACAATAGTGAAAATAAATTAGTATCCATTCAATTAACAGCAAAAATTAGAACATTATAGCATAGTATCTGCCCAGTAATGAGGCATACTTATTTTTTCTCTATATATTCTCTAAATGTTTTAATACTTGAACAACTACATAGGTTAATAACATAATGGCGCTTTCTTCAAAACTCTGACTCTCCTGGATACCTTCAAGAAGTTTACTACTGTTGGTAGCTCACATTACTATTTTTTAATATTGCTTCTATCCAATGATTTAATGTAGCAAAAAACATTGCACCGTATGACCTAATTTCCAGACAGTAAATCTGGTAATTCTGTTACTTGCCAGAAGGCCTGTTGTGACAGAGACTATCACTACTATGTGGTGTTGGGATTGGTTGAAGTAACCATAGAGAACAGCAGGGGATGCCAGCATCAGGCATTCCCAGAAGTGTCAGATACAAAAGATTTTCTTAAGATCATCTCTTCACTGCAGAATGCAGCAGTAAAGTCAACAGGAGTAGTAAGTAATTGCTTGCTTTGCATAGAGCTTCTGTTTGGCTTTACAAAAAAGCACATTTCAGTTGGCCATACATGATATATGTATGTTAATAACAATGAAAGATCCAGAACAATAACCATCAATATGTTATTCTTTATACCATGCCTCCTACATTCATATTGACCATTTTTTCACTTCCTACCATTAAAGTGATTGTAAGGGTTCATTTTTTTAAAATAACAAACTTACCTCCACTGTGCTGCTCGTTTTGCACAGAGTGGCCCAGAACCTGCTCTTCTGGGGTCTCCGGCAGCTCTCGCGGCTCCTCCCTACATCAGATAACCTTGCATTAAGGATGCATTAAGGTGAAAGAACATGTAGGTTTACAACTCCTTTAAGATGAAACCACATTCATCCTAAAAGTGGTCTTACCACTTTTCACTATTCATTTAATTTACCATTCCAGACACCTTTAGGTGTCTTCCTACCTATATACTAAACAAAAGCCTTCTCTGCCAACAATTGCTCCAGGTGGCTCTCAAAGAACCCATTTGAGATTTTCAGACAACCTGTGAGCTTTACCCCACCTCTCTCTCAGTGTAGTGAGAAACCCAGAAATATGTCCTATGCTGGATGCATATTAAGCAGGGCTGTCTGTTCAAAAAAGCCAAATCATATCAGATTACCACTTTGCTTTACAAATCCAGATCTTAGAGAAATCCCATAAGAGAAACCCAGACACCCAGAGCTTTTATCTCTTTACAAATGCTCAGAATTAATAAAGCTACTAGATCAATTCAACCTATGCAAAAAGGACCTACATAAATTTGGTAACAAAAGTGGGAAACTTGTAACCTGGTCTACTACACTTAAACAAGCCTGTGCATTACTTCCTAAGATAGTGTGATCAGGGATGGGCATGCACCTTTTAAAAAATATCATTCACTTTCCAAAGGTACTACTGCTAGTGCTAACTTTATAACATTTCTTCTCCTCTTCTTCTCCTTCTTCTCAGAACCTAAGGGCACCACAGCAGTACATCCAGCTACTGGACTCCCAAAGCTAGCAAAGGAGAAGGGGGGGGGGACTTTGGGACTTTGAATGAGGGACATGAATGGAACAAATTTTTAATCAAAAAACAAGTGTATTAACAAATGTACATAACATAGCACATTGAACATATACATGCATTGATGATTGGTTAAGTAGTCATCATAGCAATAGTCTAATGAGGACATTGATAAGTGAGAGTATCAGCATGGAGTAAAAGTAGTATAAACATCCTTAGCCAATTGCTCCATGTAAGAGATCATAAAGAGACAAAAATTAGCGTAAAATAAACCATAACAGGGTATAGGAACATATGAGCATCATGCATAGCTCGACACATTTCAGGGATTGTTCCACCTCATCAGGAGCAGATGCATATGGTATATCTGTAGAAAAAATATATGTATAAAAACCAATGTAATCTACTGTTAGCACCACTAATGGGGAAGGTTGACAAGAAGGGAGCAACAGGAGTCAGGAAAAAGATACTTTACATGGTGGCTCAAAATGTGAACACGTGGCACTTAACAAGTGGGGACTATCACGGGTGTCCATCCAGGGAGCTGAGGGGATGAGGAACCACAGGTAAATGGGTGCAAACCCAAATCTCCAAAAGGATGGCCATGACCACGTTGGCACTGCTGGTGATGCGGGTCAGTGGCCCCAAGAGTGTCTAGATAATGATAAATGTGTGTGGCTGAAAAGTGATAATCGGTGAATGCCAAATTGGTGTAAGCCCAATAAAAATTAAAAAAAAGTGCTAATTTTAAAAGAATATATGCAAGTTATTGCCATAAAAAGTTTATTGGGACACGGCTACTGCCCTAGGGGACATGTATCAATGTAAAAAAAGTTTTTAAAAACAATCGTTTTTTCAGGATCAGTGATTTTAATATTGCTTAAAGTGAAACAATAAAAATTAAATATTCCTTTAAATATTGTGCCTGGGGGATCCCCTTAGTTTGTCTGTAAAGTGGCGCATCTGTGCAATGTGTAAAACAGTGCCACAGCTAAATTTTATTTCGAAAGGAAAAAACGTAATATACCATATATACTCGAGTATAAGCCAAGTTTTTCAGCTCATTTTTTGTGTGTGAAGTGGGTGCAGATACTTGGATTATACAGGTATCTGCACCCCCCTTCCCCTAAAAGGTGACAATTGTGGCACCAGAGGGGGGGGAGGGTTCCGGAGCGGAAGTTCTGCTTTAGAGTGGAACTCAGCTTTAACTACCGAGTTTGAAGTTTATAGCTGCAAATGGGCACAGTGAGGCATGCAAATGGACACAGTGATGCTGCAATTGGGTATTGTTGACCGTCTTTTCCATTTACAGTAGCTGTGCATTTCTCACCCTAGGCTTATACATGAGTCAATAAGTTTTCCCTGTTTCTTGTGGTAAAATTAGGTGCCTCGGCTTATATTCAGGTCGGCTTATACTCGAGTATATACGGTAAACTTGCTTGCAGCTGTAATGTATTGCCAGCACCCAGCAATATAGATGAAAAATCTATGAAAAATTTGCTGTAGGTTCTCTCCAGTCCCTACCAGACCCGAAGGGCCTGGCATGGATTTTAAGGGGAACTCCATGCCAAAATGTAAAAAACAAATTGGCGTGGGGCCCCCCCAAAATACATATCAGACCCTTATCCGAGCAAGCAGCCTAGCAGGCCAGGAAAGGGGGGGGGGGTTGAGCGAGCGCCCTCCACCTGAAACATACCAGGCCACTTGCCCTCAACATGGAGAGGGTGTTTTGGGGTCTTAACAAGAGGGCCCCCAGATCCCACCCCCTATGTGAACGGGTACCAGGTACATTGTACCCCTATCCATTCATCAAAAAAAAGTGTCAAAGTAAAAACCACAATAGACCGTTTTTGTCAATTCCTTTATTTAAAAAGAAAACAAAGTGCCCCGCGATGTCCATCCTCAATCACGCTGCTCGATGGACCCAAAAAATAGAACCCAAAAACCCAAAAAACGTGCCTCCATGGGTGGCCACCCGCTGATGTAACCAGATGACCCGCCCCTGTCTGACATCACATGACGTCAGAAGGGGATGGGGTCATTTGGTTACGTCAACAGGTGGCCCGGCCATTGCCTATATAACAGCTGTCACAGCCAAGAGACAGCAGTCGCCGGGAGGCCTCCCATCAAGGCAGAGCTTTTTTTTAATTATATTTTTTCGGGTCCCTCCGTGGGCGTGACTGAAGATGTACATTTTTTAAATAAAGGAATTGTCAAAAACTGTCTGTTGTGGTTTTTACTTTTTTTGGAGAATGTGTGGGGGTACAATGTACCCGATACCCATTCACATAGGTGGGTGGGATCTGGGGGCCCCCTTGTTAAAAGGGGCTTCCAGATTCTGATAAGCCCCCTGCCCACAGACCCCCACAACCAATGGCTAGGGTTGTTGGAAAGAGACCCTTGTCCCCATCAACATGGGGACAAGGTGATTTGGGGAGACCCCAAAGCACCCTCCACATGTTGAGGGTAAGCGACCTGGTATGGTTCAGGAGGGGGGCTGCTTGCATGTCCCCCCTTTCCTGGCCTGCCAGGGTGCTTGCTCGGATAAGGGTCTAATATGGATTTTGGGGGGGACCACATGCCATTTAAAAAAATAATAATTAGCACGGAGTCCCCCTTAAAATATATACCAGACTAAGTGAAAATTTCCAAACAGTGTTTTGTTAGTGTTACCAGGTCTCAGGTGTGAGTGGAGAGCAGTTGTGTTAAATTTGGTGTTATCGCTCTCACTCTCTCAAACTAGTCACTAGAAGTTCAGCATGGCACCTCATGGCAAAGAACTCTCTGAGGATCTGAAAAAAGAATTGTTGCTCTACATAAAGATGGCCTAGGCTATAAGAAGATTGCCAAGACCCTGAAACTGAGCTGCAGCACGGTGACCAAGACCATACAGCGGTTTAACAGGACAGGTTCCACTCAGAACAGGCCTCACCATAGTCGACCAAAGAAGTTGAGTGCAAATGTTAGGCATCACATCCAGAGGTTGTCTTTGGTAAATAGACATATGAGGGCTGCCAGCATTGCTGCAGAGGTTGAAGGGGTGGGGGTCAGCCTGTCAGTGCGCAGACCATATGCCACACACTGCATCAAATTGGTCTGCATGGCTGCTGTCCCAGAAGGAAGCCTCTTCTAAAGATGATACATAAGTAAGCCTGCAAACAGTTTGCTGAAGACAAACAGACTAAGGATAAGGATTACTGGAACCATGTCCCGTGGTCTGATGAGACCAAGATAAACTTATTTGGTTTAGATGGTGTCAAGCGTGTGTGGTGGCAACCAGGTGAGGAGTACAAAGACAAGTGTGTCTTGCCTACAGTCAAACATGGTAGTGGGAGTGTCATGGTCTGGGGCTGCATGAGTGCTGCCGGCACTGGGAAGCTACAGTTTATTGAGGAAACCATGAATGCCAGCATGTACTGTGACATTCTGAAGCAGAACATGATCCCCCTCCATTCGGAGACTGGCCCGCAGGATAGGATAACGACCCCAACACACCTCCAAGATGACCATTGCCTTGCTAAAGAAGCTGAGGGTAAAGAAGATGGACTGGCCAAGCATGTCCTCAGACCTAAACCCTATCGAGCATCTGTGGGGTATCCTCAAATGGAAGGTGGAGCAGTGCAAGGTCTCTAATATCCACAAGATCCATGATGTTATCATGGAGGAGTGAAAGAGGAAAGTGGCAACCTGTGAAGCTCTGGTAAACTACATGCCCAATAGGGTTAAGACAGAGCTGGAAAATAATGGTGGCCACACAAAATATTGACACTTTGGGCTCATTTTGGACATTTTCACTTAGGGGTGTACTCACTTTTGTTGGCAGCAGTTTTGACATTAATGGCTGTGTGTTGAGTTATTTTGAGGGGACAGTAAATTTACACTGTTATACAAGCTGAACACTCACTATTTTACATTGTAGCAAAGTGTCATTCTTCACATGCCACATGAAAAGATATAATAAAATATTTACAAAAATGTGAGGGGTGTACTCACTTTTGTGAGATACTGTGTATATATAACTCTTGATGGTGGAGATGGGTTTTGCTACGTATTAGTACCAGGTCGCAGTCCTCAGGATCGCCCCACCAGGAGGTGAGCAAGCCATTGTCCAGTAGCATACAGTATATAGCTGTTAGAGATTAGCAAATAAGCCAAAGGTCAGTAATGAGTGGTTGTGGGTTGGGATCAAGCAGAATCTTAGTTGAGGGACAAGCCAAGGCTTAATAACGAGTGATAGTGAAGATATGGATGGCAGCAGGACTGACAAGAGTGAGATATTGGCTGGATAGAGCACAATAATCTGGCAAACAGGAAATGCAATGACGGGGCTTTAATAGGAAGTTTATGGGATGGGCAAAGGGTTCAAAGTTCAAGACAAACAAGGTTCAAGGCAGGATCATTAAAGCAATTGTCCAGGGAGCTGCCCAGCATTCCATGTAGCTCAGCAAGAAGAGGCATCACCAGAAACAGCAGAGTTCACAGGTTCAGATGCAGGCCCTGACAGCAAGTCTGATATATACAGTCCATCAAGCTCTCCCACAGAGCGCTAGAACACAACCATCTATACTGAAGTCTAAAACAAAAAATATTCTCAAAACTATAATCAGTGCATTAATAGTTATATTTTATAATATATTATTGTATTCATTTACTGACATATACAGTAAATTAAATTACAGATTCTGATATGCATTGCACTTGATGAAGCAGTTTGGGCTGTGAAACATGTACAGCTCATTAATAACCCTTTTTTTCTCCTCCCTCATCTTTTTGAAGACCCTATCTGTCCACAACATTAAATATGGCCCCTTTTTTGGGACAGAGCAGTTGGTTACTTTGACTTTGAGTACACTGCTATAAATGATTATCGGACTTATTTTTAAAGCGGTAGTAGGTGTTGTTTTATGTATTATTTATTTTTCTTTATCATACATCATGGGACACAGAGCCACAGTAGTTACTGTATGGAAGAAGGCATGAGGATATCGCCTTTGGGCGCAGTGTGTTGCAGGCAGCAGTATAGGTCCTCAGGTCTGATTGCACCCTACTTTTGCACGATCATACTTGCGAAGCCGGCTGGTTAAAATGGTGAGGTAGAGTTACCAGATGGGCAAGAAGGATCCTTCCATTTCTTCATCTGCCCTTTCTGGTATATTTGATTTGATTTTTAACAGTATTTTAAATGTATGTGTGGTGGAGCAGTTTTGTCTGATCACACATGACTAAAAGAACCATTGAAGGTATTACATGGATTTGTCTTTTATATATTTGCAGCATTACCCTGCTGGTATCTGTGCCTTGAATGGTGGACCCATTAATTGGGCAGTTCCCTTCTAGTGACGCTGTGTGTATATAAGTCCCAGCACAGCGCGGCTCTGGCATTCCGGCCAGAGCGAGCGACGAGTCAACATCGGAAGGAGAAGAAGAAGAGGAAGAAGAAGAAGGCGGCGGCGGCGGCGCAGAAAACAACGACAGCGGCAAGAACAGAAGAAGACCCCGGAAGACCCCCGAAGGCGGATCGAGACCCCTAGACGACGGCGTCGATGACTAAGAAGGTACCTGGGTTCCTCTGCTCGGTAAAAGAGCTAGGTAAATGAGCGGAGGAGTCCGGTGAGAAGACCCCCCAAGATGGAAGAAGACCCCCGGAGCAGTGCAATAAAATATTTTAAAAAATTGTGTGTTTTTTTTTTCTTTACACTTTACACCTTAGGTGAATGGGTAGGGGTACATTGTACCCCATACTCATTCACATAGGGTGGGGGGCCAGGATCTGGGGCCCCCTTATTAAAGGGGGCTCCCAGATTCCGATAAGCCCCCGCCCGCAGACCCCGACAACCAACGGCCAGGGTTGTCGGGAAGAGGCCCTTGTCCTCATCAACATGGGGACAAGGTGCTTTGGGGTGGGGGGGCCGCACGGCCCCCCTTTCCCCAGGGCACCCCCATGTTAAGGGCACGCGGCCTGGTATGGCTTAGGAGGGGGGGCGCTCGCTCGTCCCCACCCCTTTCCTGGTCTGCTGGGCTGCATGCTCGGATAAGGGTCTGAGATGGATTTGGGGGGGACCCCACGCCGTTTTTTCAGTATGGGGATTCCCTTTAAATCCATGCCAGGTGACGGGGCTAGCGCGGCGGCATTCACTGCCTTCGCTAGCTCCGTCTACCTGACGTCACGTGCTAAATGAACGGACTTTCCGATGATCGGCAAGTCCGTTCATTTCCAAAAGTCCGGCGGACTAGCATACTAATGGCGGGATTGTCCGCCGGACTGCCAAGACTGCATAATGATGATTTAGGGATGCTACAAGTTATTGAATTTTGTGAGATACTTCAATTTAATCATTTTATTTTTGTTTAAAAAAAGGTGATTTCTACTTTCTTGTAAGCCAGACTTTGCGCTATGCATTAAAACCACTGCAAATTTGAATTTATAATAAAACAAATTGAAAAATGTTTAAATATGTATATCTATCAGATATATGTTGCCATTATTGCACATTATGGAAAGGAAATATATTTATTTTGTTATAAAGCAATTGTTATTTGATTTTATATTTTGCATAAAGTTCTATTTAAAGGTCATGAACATGATATTGTAATATGTGTAGAAATGCCTATGAACAATATTTTTGAATTTGCAGGTTATAGTTAATCCGTTATTTTCACCCAGACGTTTTTAGGCTTATTGAATGATACCCAATAGCTCTTCTCTGCACCACTATTAAACACCTGCAATTACGCTAAGAAGCTACAAAAAAGTTTGATGTCAGCATCAGGAAAAATGACACATTTCTAATAAACAAGAGCTGTGGCATTTCACTATTCCTACAGGCAGCAAGCTAAAAAGCTTAGCTAAAGCAATTTATAGAATACCCGTCGTATATCATTTATGATACGTGTTCTTCCATCCTATTCATTTCTTGTGGATTTCATTTTCTAACTAGCAGGCCCTCAACTCATTAGTATTAGTTTATATAAATCTTTCTGTTTCACATGACTCTGTTTTTTTTTTTGTAAAATTATTTTTATTGAGTTTAATATAACATACAGTAGAAAAATGACTCAGCACAACACGAGCCACACATATGGCCAACAGTTACAATAACATACAGACTGACTAACAGAAGTACTTTCTAGACATTAACGACTGTCTTTTACCCACCTCCCTCCCCCCACCCCCCAACAACTTAAGACTCAGTTCTCCACACTCCTCTCAGAGACCTGGCATTCAGACCTTAGTGCACCTGGTATTTAATGCACATCTCCAGGAGTATTTGTGCAGTGCCCAATTATCTCCAGCGTTTAAATGCAAACAAAGAGATATTGGAGATATGGCACTATCAAGGGTACACAATCACAAACATGTGCATGTATGATAAAAAAATGGTTATTTTATTAACATAGAAGATAAAAGAATATATTTTTGTGACTTAGTGTACAACAGTACAGATATCATAGTTCAAGGGTTATGCATACATTCCCAATTAGAACACAACATATTGTTATACTGAGAGTACATAAGCCATGATACTTGTCCATTAGTTCTCAACATGTTTCGCCGGGTAGGCTTCTTCAGGAGACAGGCATAAGGTACAAGTGAAATGGAAAAGGTTTTTGAGGGTATTTTCTTGTTCTAAGGTATGCATATGAGACAAAACATGGTTTAGTATATAGAAAAAACAAAATTATTTATTTACAATTAAGCTGTATGGACATATGGTGATAGTTGCGTCATAATGGGGTCCCTAAGTATATGTGCCATCTCTTACCTCCAATATCAGAGAGTCTGCACATTCCCAGAGTAGCAAAGGAAAGCTAGGACAGATTTGCAACAGAGTGTCCTCCAAGTGGGTCCACACAGGGCTATACCAGATGACCAGAGCCAAGAAATATGGCTGGGGACCCGTAGGGGGAGAGTGAAATTCCTATAGTTGCTGAATTTAAGTTAATACAAGGCCTGTAGAGTACAAAGAGTACTTATTAAGTATCTACATACAATTTATTGCATTTTAGCCAAAGTACTGGAGGGTGGCTTGATTGGGCCCAATATTTTATCAAACCAAACCTACCTCTCTGGCAACTCATGAAGAAAAATCAAAATGAAGGCTCGGGTCTACCTTCAAATGAAGGGAAGGAACCAGATCTGTGTTAATGTTGAATAGTGTCATAGAATGACAAAATAATTCTGTGGGTATATAGAGGGAAAGAGCTCCAATAAGGTTACAAAAATCTAAATTCATACCACTGTACCCCCCGTGATTTTAATCCCCCCTACCTTGTAGTGGAGTATATAAATCAACAGGGTATGTTGTTCCGGTGATTTGTCTGCCAATGCAGATAACCCCATATGGGGACACAACTATACCGGCCAGTTCCTGTGAGTTAGATATAAGGATATATTACAATAAGTTTGTTAGGGATTTGCTAAGACAGCAATTTCTCTATATGCCAAAAAGTACAGTCTGTATATTTACCTATTGTTCCAGTTCACAGTGTTCCCCGAGCCTCCCAACTTCACCCCAGTCTGACATCCTGTCAGACTGGGTTTAAGTAGTCTCCCCCCGTGGCGCCAATTGCGCGGCGTGTGACGTCACGCCGCGCTGACGTCACGCGGACATTTGGCGGGAATTGATGCAGCGTCTGGCGCCCAGGAACCGGAAACCCTCCAATACATGGAACCCTTCCGGTTCATGGTTCAGCTGAGGCCTCCCCCGGACATCCTCTGCTGACAGTGGCAAAGAGCCTGTGTCAGAGAGGAGTCCGTAAGGGATCAGATGTAAGTTGCCACAACTGCTGGGCATGGCCAGCACCGCAGAGCAAACCCCGATCTGGGTGCATGGACGGGAGTGAACCACCACCAAAATATGGTGGCGGGCAGAGCCCCGCCATGCATCCAGAGAAGTCCATACGGGTCCCCAAAGCCCGAAGCTCCAAGCCATATGGGTCCCCCTGCATGTCGGTGTTATATATACCCCTTGAGGACCAAAACGGCTGCCGATCTGTCCAAGCAATTAAAGAAAAACAAAAATAAATATAGAATTGAAAATAAAAAATAATGAAAAGAAAGGGGAAAAGAAAAAGAGAGACCATAAAGTGGTTAAGCAGGTTAATCCTTCCTAAGTGGCCAACCCCTTCCAAAAGGGCAAGGATGGTCTCCAGTTTCTTCCAGTGTAGTAATATTGCCTTCCTACTATAAAACAGTAGGATATTGATCAAAGTTCTATGAGCCCAAGATGGGACCACCAATCCCAGGAGACACACTCTAATTGTCTGAGAGACAGGGGCCACCAGGACCTCAGTCCAAAACTTTTGGACTCAAGGGCACCCCCAGAAAATATGGTCAGCAGCTGCCGGCGAAAAGGTACACCGTCAACATCGCTGCAACATTCGGGTACATGGCCACTAATCTAGCCGGAGTATAATTAATTTTATGCAAAAAATTTAATTGGATCAGCCTGTTCCTCACTGCTACCAAGTGCTGAAAGAGGTGATCCCACATGTCATCCCACTCCTCACCCTGGATGTCAGAGACCTCTGCTTCCCACCTTTCCCTACATTTAACCACTGTCAATGGATGTTTTTAAATAACTCCTTGTATGTAACTGATAGTGTTTTGGGAAGTTTGTCAGATGTGAACAGGTTTTCTAAGTCTGAGGGAAAAGACTCAATGGCACTATCTTTAAACTGGGCTTGGAAGGCATGACGCAGCTGGAGAAATCTGAAATAGTGCAAATTGGGAAAGTCATGTCTACTTTTGAGCTGGTCAAAGGTCAGTAATTCCCCCTCTCTAGTAAAGCTTTTAAGAAGTTGAATCCCCCTATATACCAATGCCATGGGGTCTTTGAAAGAGTAGAAGTGAGGCAGTTTGGGATTCATCCACAAGGGGGTTGTGGGAGAAAAGCCTAAATGATTAGGACAGGCCAGTCAAACCGCTTCTTCCCATGCCTTGATGGTGGCTTTCATAGACATGGTAAGGAGAAATCTGACTTAGTACTTCTATGAATGGCCAATCTTAAAGCCTCATATGATCCCAGGTGTGCCACCTCTAATACTGTGGCCGATTCCCCAGCATCAGAGATCAGACAGCGGTGAACAAACTCCATCTGGCTCGCTATGTATTATTTCCTCCAATCTGGCAAGGCTAAAACTTCCTGACCCCAGGGTTCTTGAAGTACCTTCAGTCCTATCCTGGGTGACCTAGGGGACCACAAAAACAAACTGGTGATGCTATCCAACTTTTTAAAGAATGATTTAGGTATGCATATGAGTGTATGTCTTAGAAAATATAATATAACCGGGAGAATTTTCATCTTAAGCAGGTTAATCCTTCCTATTAATGATAATGGAAGTTTTTGCCATGCTTGGTGTTTCTGTTTAAAGAGATTCGATAAGGGTGGCAGATTAAAGCGGGACTGTACTGAAAAAAAAATTTTTAAAAGCCAGCAGCTACAAATACTGCAGCTGCTGACTTTTAAAAAAATGGACACTTACCCGTTCCAGGTTCCAGCTGTGTCGGCAGCAGAGGCCGATCGCTCGCTCGGCTCTCTGCTGTAGCCGGCGCCATTCTCGGTGAGGGAATCAGGAAGTGGCTTCACTTCCCGATTCCCTACTGCGCATGCGCGAGTCGCGCGGCGCAATGAGAATCTTTAGCGCTGTCTGCCGTGACACGTGTGTGTCCCAGCAGACAGCGCGCCAGGACAGGAACTTGCGTAAACTCCCACGGGAGTTTATGCCGGAAGTGGGTGCAGATACCTGTCCTGAAAGGTGCCAAATGTGACACCGGAGGGGGGGAGGGTTCCGAAAAGCGGGAGTTCCACTTTAGGGTGGAATTCCGCTTTAAGGGGCAGATAGTCGGCAGTATTTGCTGTGACTTTGACTCCTAAATATGTAATTGTGAACACCCATTACCCATTTCAATGGCAGATTGGGGTCTGCCGCCTCATTTCCACCTGGCAGGATAGATGATTTGTTCCAGTTAACCATCAAACCTGAGAAAGTAGTGAACTTTTTCATAATCTGCAAAGCTGCTGTCAGTGACTCTCTCAGGTCCCGCAGGCACAGCCTTACTGATTAGAATGGATACTCCCCTAGCAAAAGTGGAGTAAGTTGCATGAAATGCCCTCTGTATCCAGGGCCTTCGTAAGTCAAGGACCCTGTTTCCATTCAGTTGTGTCTCCTGCAGGAGGACGACTAGTAACAGAGACTTCTTTAAATACTGAAATACTGTGGCCTGTTTGAATTTTTTATTTAGCACCCATACATTCCAAGATACTATTTTAATTTGGTTATACATGACATTAGAGTCCAAAAACTGTGTTGCAGAAACCCGGGAGCCCAAGCAAAAACATTGTCACAACGTGAAATAAAATAGGAGGACACCACCACCTTATGTAGTTGCCAAAATACCCATGAGAGCTGGGAACTGAGCTTGAACTGAAACAAATCCTCCCATGCCATTATAACAGAACCAAAAAAAAAAATAATAGAAAAACACAGTCTGGTATGTAGCTTTAGTCACCAATCGCCCCATGGAGCAGTGAATGGCTCCTATGGCTGGAGATGATTGTTAAGACCTGGCAATTCTAGCCAGCAATCGGACAGTTTTCTCCTCCTCCTCATAAAATGCTTGTTTTGTAAAGAATCGTTTTCGTTCTGCAGCGGAGGATCTCTGGTTCAATAATTTTTATTTTCAAAAAGAAACAGAAACAATAAAGAACATAAAAGAAGAAATCATAAGATACATTACATATATTCATATTCATATATGGGATATCTTGAATGTAAATAATCTTTGTTAGAAGCATGAGTAACATACAATCTAGAATGTAAATTACGGTCTATAGAAGACGAACACTGTGGAAAAAGCCTATTCAGTAGGGATGAGCCGAACACCCCCGGGTTCGGTTCGCACCAGAACCTTCGAACGGACCGAAAGTTCTCGCAAATTTTCGAACCCTATTCGTTACAATGGACGCGAACGTTCGAAATCAAAATTGCTAATTACAACGGCCAATATGCATGTTAATGTCATAAAACAGGTTTGGGGACCCGGGTCCTGCCCCAGGGGACATATATCAATGCAAAAAGAACTTTTAAAAACTAACGTTTTTTCGGGAGCAGTCATTTTAATGATGCATAAAGTGAAAAAAAAAAAGTGAAATTTTCCTTTAAATATGGTACCTGGGGGGTGTCTAAAGTATGCCTGTGAAGTGGCATGTGTTTCCCGTGTTTAGAACTGTCCCTGCACAAAATGACATTTGTAAATGAAAAAAAGAAGCCATTTAAAACCACTTGCGGCTTTAATGTCATGTCTTTTCCTGGCCATATGGCTGAAAATCCTTGCGAAAAAGGGCATGGCTACCCCATCAAATACCCCCCCCCCCCCCCCCCAGCCCCTTTGGGTCTTGTATGGATATTAAGGGGGACCCCGTACCCAAAATAAAACCCTAGACCTACAACCCTATATACTCTGAATAGCAGTATAGAGGCGGTGCAAACAAGACACGGACTGTAGGTTTGTTCTTAAGTAGAATCTGAACAGGTACATTATGAAGTGTAGCTCCATCCCCAAAAAATCTATTTTTAAGCTTTTTGGAGAACATAGTGAGGGGTTATCACCCCTGTAACATTTGCTGTCTTTGCACATCTGTTCAGAACATTTCACCTCACTTTCCGTCCCAATGACAAATGTTTTTGGAAAAGTGGGGTTTTAATTGAAACAAGGATTGGTGATAAAGCATCAGTAGAGAGGAGATACCTTTTTCCCAAATTAAATCTAACAGGATCAAATTTCCCTTCCTAGGGGTAGATTTCCTCTCACTTCCTGTTTTCTCTTTCCGTTTGCAAGTAGGAGTCGTTTGTAAGTTGGATGTTTGAAAGTAGGGGCCTGCCGTATATACTCTGCAGAAATTTGCCCCATTAGATGTTGGTGTAGCCACAAGACTGTAAGCCCTCACAGTTACAGCCCTGCTGTGAGTTATTAGATCAAGATTTGTAATTGCATGCACCTGTTGAACAGGGCAGAAAAATTGGGCCTGGGTTGGTGGTGGTGGTGGTGGTGGTGGACGGTGTTGCCACAGGACTGTAAGCCCTCACAGTTACTCTTGGTGGGCGCAGGAATGGACCCTGCTGTGAGTTATTAGATCAAGATTTGTAATTGCATGCACCTGTTGAACAGGGCATAAAAATTGGGAATTTGGTGGTGGTGGTGGTGGACGGTGTTGCCACAGGACTGTAAGCCCTCACAGTTACTCTTGGTGGGCGCAGGAATGGACCCTGCTGTGAGTTATTAGATCAAGATTTTCTAATTTCATGCACCTGTTGAACAGGGCAGAAAAATTGGGCCTTTGGTGGTGGTGGTGGTGGTGGACGGTGTTGCCACAGGACTGTAAGCCCTCACAGTTACTCTTGGGGGGCGCAGGAATGGACCCTGCTGTGAGTTATTAGATCAAGATTTGTAATTGCATGCACCTGTTGAACAGGGCAGAAAAATTGGGCCTTTGGTGGTGGTGGTGGTGGTGGACGGTTTTGCAACAGGACTGTAAGCCCTCACAGTTACTCTTGGTGGGCGCAGGAATGGACCCTGCTGTGAGTTATTAGATCAAGATTTGTAATTGCATGCACCTGTTGAACAGGGCAGAAAAATTGGGCCTTAGGCACTGGTGCTGGTGCCACAACACTGCAACCCCTCACAGATACTGTACTTGGAGCACAGCAGTCAGACGTGTTTTGCGAAGCATTGCTTAAAAAATTGTAATTACACGCCCCTGTTAAACAGGGGCTAAAAAATTGTGCCTTAGGCATTGGTGCTGGTGCCACAACACTGCAACCCCTCACAGATACTGTACTTGGAGCACAGCAGTCAGACGTGTTTTGCAAAGCATTGCTTAAAAAATTGTAATTACACGCCCCTGTTAAACAGGGGCTGAAAAATTGTGCCTTAGGCATTGGTGCTGGTGCCACAACACTGCAACCCCTCACAGATACTGTACTCTGAGCACAGCAATGAGACCTGTTGCAAAGCATTGACTAAAAATTGTAATTACACGCCCCAACAACGGCTGAAAAATTGTGCCTTAGGCACTGGTGCTGGTGCCACAACACTGCAACCCCTCACAGATACTGTACTTGGAGCAAAGCAGTCAGACGTGTTGCGAAGCATTGCTTAAAAAATTGTAATTACACGCCCCAACAGGGGCTGAAAAATTGTGCCTTAGGCATTGGTGCTGGTGCCACAACACTGCAACCCCTCACAGATACTGTACTCTGAGCACAGCAATGAGACCTGTTGCAAAGCATTGCCTAAAAATTGTAATTACACGCCCCAATAGGGGCTGAAAAATTGTGCCTTAGGCACTGGTGCTGGTGCCGCAACACTGCAACCCCTCACAGATACTGTACTTGGAGCACAGCAGTCACACCTGTTGCGAAGCATTTTAAAAAAATATTTAATTACACGCCCCTGTTAAACAGGGGCTGAAAAATTGTGCCTTAGGCAATGGTGCTGGTGCCACAACACTGCAACCCCTCACAGATACTGTACTTGGAGCACAGCAGTCACACCTGTTGCGAAGCATTTTTTTTTTAAAGTGTAATTACACGCCCCTGTTATACAGGGGCTGAAAAATTGTGCCTTAGACACTGGTGTGGTGGCACCCAGAAACAAAAATGTTCTTACAAGCTATCAAGGAATGGATCATTGAGGAGGAGGAAGAGGATAGTCAGTGAACATAACAGGACAGTAACTCAGCATCAGCATCGGCAGTCTTGAAGGGATGTGACATTATAAATTATTCAGTTATATCCACTTCAGGTGCCTGGTAGCTGGTGGTGATCCAAGACTGATTCATTTTTATGAAGGTCAGTCGATCAACCGAGTCGGTGGACAGGCGCACCCTGTGATCAGTGACAAATCCTCCAGCAGCACTGAATGTGCGTTCGGAAAGAACGCTGGATGCAGGACAGGCCAGTAGCTCAATTGCATACTGTGCAAGCTCTGGCCAGTGATCCATCCTCAAGACCCAGTAAGCCAGAGGATTTTCGGTGGGAAAGGTGTCCAAGTCTGACCTTGCCCCTAGGTATTCCTGCACCATGTATATCAGACGCTGGCGATGGTTGCTGGAACCGATCATACCTTGGGGCTGCGGACTAAAAAATTGTCTGAACGCATCGGTCAGATGTCCACCTTCCCCAGCGCTCCTTCTGCTACTGACCGAAGCCTCAGCAACTCGTCGCCCAGGACCAGGAGTTTGTAACCTCACAGTTTCTGGGAACGCGTTGCACAGACCTTTCTGCAAGGCCTCCCTGAGATGTCTCATCCTCTGCTCCCTCTGCGACGGCAAGATAAGGTCCGCAACCTTACCCTTGTACCGTGGATCAAGGAGAGTGGCCAGCCATTAATGGTCCCTCTCCTTGATCCGAAGAATACGAGGATCCTTCCGCAGGCTTTGCAGGATCAGGGAGGCCATGCAACGTAGGTTAGCTGAGGCATTCGGTCCGGAGTCTTCTGGGTCACTGAGGACGACATGATCGCCAGCCACCTCCTCCCAGCCACGTACAAGTCCACTGGTTTGTTGGGACTGTACATCATCCCTAAAAGACTGCTGCTGCTGATGCTGATGCTGAGTGCCAGGCTCCACCTCCATGCTCACACAATCCTCCTCCTCCTCCTCCTCCTCCTCCTCCTCTTCCTGTGTGATGGGTGGGACAGAAGGAACACTGTCTGGATAAAGGGGGCCTTGAGAGGCAAGGAAGTCCTCCTCTTCCTGCCTCTGTTCTGCCTCAAGTGCCCTGTCCATTATCCCACGCAGCGTATGCTCCAACAGGTGGACAAGAGGTACAGTGTCACTGATGCATGCACTGTCACTGCTCACCATCCTCGTGGCCTCCTCAAATGGTGAGAGGACAGTGCATGCATCCCTGATCATGGTCCACTGGCGTGGGGAAAAAAAGCCAAGCTCCTCTAAAACTGTCCTGGTGCCGTAGTCGCAAAGGTACTCATTGATGGCCTCTGCTGCGTGTGCAGTCGCTGCAGCATGGCCAACGTTGAGTTCCACCTGGTGGGCATGTCACATATTAGGCGGTTCTTGGGCAGGTTCAGCTCCTTTTGCAGCTCAGTCAGCCGAGCACTGGCATTATAAGATCGGCGGAAATGCACACTGACTTTCCTGGCCTGCCTCAGGACATCCTGTAAGCCTGGGTACCTGCCCAAGAACCGCTGCACCACCAGGTTGAGGACGTGAGCCATACAGGGCACATGGGTGAGCTGCCCCTGTCGCAGGGCGGAGAGGAGGTTGGTGCCATTGTCAGAAACCACCATTCCTGGCTTAAGCTGGCGTGGCTTCAACCACCTCTCGGCCTGCCCCTGCAGAGCTGCCAGAACCTCTGCCCCAGTGTGGCTCCTGTCCCCCAAACACACCAGCGCAAGCACGGCATGGCATCTTTTTGCCTGCGTACTCGCGTAGCCCCTTGTACGCCTACGGAGCACCGCTGGTTCCGAGGACAGAGCACTTGAAGAGGACATGGAGGAGGAAGAAGAGGAGGGGGTGGAGGAGAGAGGTGTGTCACAACCAGTAGTAGCATTTTGGAGGCGTGGTGGTGGAACAACCTCCAACACTACTGCACCTTGTCCTGCATCCCTCCCAGCTGCCAATAGAGTGACCCAATGGGCCGTGAAAGAAACATAACGTCCCTGTCCATGCCTGCTGGACCATGAGTCAGTGGTAATATGCACCTTACCGCTGACCGCCCTGTCCAGCGAGGCATGGACATTGCCTTTCACATGCCGGTAGAGAGACGGAATCGCCTTCCGTGAGAAAAAGTGGCGTTTGGGAACCTGCCACTGAGGAACCGTACATTGAACAAACTCACGGAAGGGGGCCGAGTCTACCAACTGAAAAGGCAGCAGTTGAAGTGCTAGCAATTTAGCCAAGCTAGCATTCAACCGCTGGGCATGTGGATGGCTGGGAGTATACTTCTTTCGACGGTCCAGCAGCTGGGGCAGGGAAATTTGCCTGCTACAATTGGACGTCGGTGTACTGCAAGTACTTGGTTGTGACACACCTAATTCTACACCTTCAGTCCTCTCAGAGCACCTTTCAGAGAGGACTGAAGATATAGTGGGGATGGAGATCCCAGCTGATGAGGAGCAAGGAGAGGTCCGCTTTGTTCTTTGGTGTGGGTCTTTTATGTGTGCTTGCCAACGAGCTGCATGGCAGGTCGACATATGTCTGCTCATGCTTGTGGTGCCCAAGAGGCTGATGTTTTGGCCATGCGAGATACGCTTGAGACAAATATTGCAAATAGCAGTGGTGCGATCTGATGCACTCGTCTCAAAAAAGGCCCACACCAAAGAACTTTTGTGATAACGTGCAGAGGCAGCGCCCTGCACAGGCGGAGCTCTGCGGTGTGATACAGTTGGTGTGCTGGCCTCTAGCTGGCCTCCAGGGGCCATCCTGCCTCGTTGGACATGTGACGCCCCATCCTCCTCCTCCTCCTCCTCCTCCTCTCTCCCTTCAGGCACCCACGTGGAGTCAGTGACCTCATCATCCCCTCCCTCTTCACCACTAGAGCAAACCTGGCAGTAAGCTGCAGCTGGTGGAACAGTACTGCCAGATTGCTGTCCTTCAGCATCCCCTCTCTCTTCACGCACACTACTGCCTTCCTCAAGCTGGGTATCATCATCCGAGCCTTCGAATCGTTGGGCATCCTCCTGGAGCATGTACCCAACACTGTGCTCAAACAGTTCGGGGGACTCCTCAGGAGGACATGGTGGGTCTAGGGAAGGGGTGGCTGATGATGCCATTGAGTACGCATTGGCAGCTGCTCTGCCAGTCATCTGAGCCTGGGTGAGAGAGGATGAGGAGGATGAGGAGGGCTTGGTCATCCATTCTACCAAGCCTTCGGCATGATGTGGCTCAACATGTCCAGCTGCCGAAAACAAAGACAAGCGTGTCCCATGGCCACGTGCTGATGACGATGCACGACCACGTCCACGACCAGCACTGTTGTCTCTAAAAACAGAGCCTGCTTGCCCTGTGTTCTTGCCTCGGCACGCTCTGCCTCTCCTTAGCGGTCTTCCAGCCATTGTAGTTCTATAGGTACTATGTGTGCTGCTGACAAGAAAATATAGGACCTATGTGTGCTGCCACAAACACACTATAAGTCCTATGGGTGCTGACACAAACACACTATAGGTACTATGTGTGCTGCTGACAAGAAAATATAGGACCTATGTGTGCTGCCACAAAGACACTATAAGTCCTATGGGTGATGACACAAACACACTATAGGTACTATGTGTGCTGCTGAAAAGGAAATATAGGACCTATGTGTGCTGCCACAAACACACTATAAGTCCTATGGGTGCTGACACAAACACACTATAGGTACTATGTGTGCTGCTGACAAGGAAATATAGGACCTATGTGTGCTGCCACAAACACACTATAAGTCCTATGGGTGCTGACACAAACACACTATAGGTACTATGTGTGCTGCTGACAAGGAAATATAGGACCTATGTGTGCTGCCACAAACACACTATAAGTCCTATGGGTGCTGACACAAACACACTATAGGTACTATGTGTGCTGCTGAAAAGGAAATATAGGACCTATGTGTGCTGCCACAAACACACTATAAGTCCTATGGGTGCTGACACAAACACACTATAGGTACTATGTGTGCTGCTGACAAGGAAATATAGGACCTATGTGTGCTGCCACAAACACACTATAAGTCCTATGGGTGCTGACACAAACACACTATAGGTACTATGTGTGCTGCTGACAAGGAAATATAGGACCTATGTGTGCTGCCACAAACACACTTTAAGTCCTATGGGTGCTGACACAAACACACTATAGGTACTATGTGTGCTGCTGACAAGGAAATATAGGACCTATGTGTGCTGCCACAAACACACAATAAGTCCTATGGGTGCTGACACAAACACACTATAGGTACTATGTGTGCTGCTGACAAGGAAATATAGGACCTATGTGTGCTGCCACAAACACACTATAAGTCCTATGGGTGATGACACAAACACACTATAGGTAATATGTGTGCTGCTGACAAGGAAATATAGGACCTATGTGTGCTGCCACAAACACACTATAAGTCCTATGGGTGCTGACACAAACACACTATAGGTACTACAGTGGTGTGAAAAAGTGTTTGCCCCCTTCCTCATTTCCTGTTCCTTTGCATGTTTGTCACACTTAAGTGTTTCGGAACATCAAACCAATTTAAACAATAGTCAAGGACAACACAAGTAAACACAAAATGCAATTTGTAATGAAGGTGTTTATTATTAACCGCTTCAATACAGGGCTTTTAAACACCCTTCCTTACCAGAGCACTTTTTGCATTCGGCACTGCGTCGCTTTAAACACCCTTCCTTACCAGAGCACTTTTTGCGCTTCGGCACTTACTTTTTGCTATAATAAATTATTTTTTTTTTAACTAAGTTTAGGCCGATACGTATTCTTCTACATATTTTTGGTAAAAAAAATCGCAATAAGCGTATATTGATCGGTTTGCGCAAAAGTTATAGCGTCTACAAAATAGGGGATAGATTTATTGAATTTTTTTTTTTTTTTTTTACTATTAATGGCGGCGATCTGCGATTTTTTTTTCGTGACTGCGACATTGCGGCGGACACTTCGGACACTTTTGACACATTTTTGGAACCATTCACATTTACACAGCGATCGTTGCTATAAAATTGCAATGATTACTGTGTAAATGTGACTGGCAGGGAAGGGGTTAACACTAGAGGGCGCTGGAGGGGTTAATATGTGTCCCTATAGGAATGATTCTAACTGTAGGGGGAGGGGACTTAAGGGGAGGAGACCGATCATGTGATCCTCTGTACTGGGATCACATGATCGGTCTCCTCCCCGCTGACAGGACGTGGAGCTGTGTGTTTACACACACAGCTCCACGGTCCCGCCCGGTCCCGTTGTTTTAACGGGCAATCGCGGGTGCCCGGCGGACATCGCGGCCGCCGGGCACTCGCACCGGGTCCCGAGCGATGCCGCGGTCATATGACGCCCACCCAGGATGGTAGATCCACCTTGTGGGCGTCATATGTCTATGGGCGGTGTTGAAGTGGTTAAAGGTGAAAAAAAATCCAAACCATCATGGCCCTGTGTGAAAAAGTGATTGCCCCCTAAACCTAATAACTGGTTGGGCCACCCTTAGCAGCAACAACTGCAACCAAGCGTTTGCGATAACGTGCAATGAGGCTTTTACAGCGTCCTGGAGGAATTTTTTGCCCACTCATCTTTGCAGAATTGTCCTAATTCAGTTACATTAGAGGGTTTTCGAGCATGAATGGCCTTTTTAAGGTCATACCACAACATCTCAATAGGATTCAGGTCAGGACTTTGGCTAGGCCACTCCAAAGTCTTCATTTTGTTTTTCTTCAGCCATTCGGTGGTGGACTTGCTGGTGTGTTTAGGATCATTGTCCTGCTGCAGAACCCAAGTTCGTTTCAGCTTGAGTACACGAACAGATGGTCGGACATTCTCCTTCAGGATCTCTTGGTAGACAGCAGAATTCATAGTTCCTTTTATCACGGCAAGTCTTCCAGGTCCTGAAGCAGCAAAACAGCCCCAGACCATCACACTACCACCACCATATTTTACTGTTGGTATAATGTTCTTTTTCTGAAATGCAGTGTTCCTTCTACGCCAGATATACTTGGACACACACCTTCCAAAGAGTTCCACTTTTGTCTCATCGGTCCACAGAATGTTGTCCCAAAAGTCTTGGGGATCATCAAGATGTGTTGTGGAGAAATTGAGACGAGCTTTGATGTTCTTTTTGCTCAGCAGTGGTTTTCTCCTTGGAACTCTGTCATGCAGGCCATTTTTGCCCAGTCTTTTCCTGATGGTGGAGGCATGAACGCTGACCTTAACTGAGGCAAGTGAGGCCTGCAGTTCCTTGGACGTTGTGTGGGGTCTTTTGTGACCTCTTGGATGAGTCGTCGCTGCGCTCTTGGGGTAATTTTGGGCGGCCGGCCACTCCTGGGAAGGTTCACCACTGTTCCATGTCTTCGCCATTTGTGGATAATGGCTCTCACTGTGGTTCGCTGGATTCCCAAAGCTTTGGAAATGGCTTTATAACCCTTTCCAGACTGATAGATCTCAATTACTTTCTTTCTCAATTGTTCCTGAATTTCTTTGGGTCTCGGCATGATGTGTAGCTTTTAAGGATCTTCTGGTGGACCTTACTGTGTCAAGCAGCTCCTATTTAAGTGATGCCTTGATTGTGAACAGGTGTGGCAATAATCAGGCCTGGGTGTGGCTAGAGAAATTGAACTCAGGTGTGGACAACCACAGTTATAGTATGTTTTAACAAGGGGGGCAATCAATTTTTCACACAGGGCCATGATGGTTTGGATTTTTTTCACCTTTAATAATAAACACCTTCATTTACAAATTGCATTTTGTGTTTACTTGTGTTGTCCTTGACTATTGTTTAAATTGGTTTGATGTTCCGAAACACTTAAGTGTGACAAACATGCAAAGGAACAGGAAATGAGGAAGGGGGCAAACACTTTTTCACACCACTGTATGTGTGCTGCTGACAAGGAAATATAGGACCTATGTGTGCTGCCACAAACACACTATAAGTCCTATGGGTGTTGCCACAAACACACTATAGGTACTAGATGTGTGCCGCTGACAAGAAAATATAGGTCCTATGTGTGCTGCCACAAACACACTATAAGTCCTATGGGTGCTGAGTGACACAAACACACTATAGGTACTATATGTGTGCTGCTGACAAGAAAATATAGGACCTATGTGTGCTGCCACAAACACACGATAAGTCCTATGGGTGCTGACACAAACACACTAAAGGTACTATATGTGTGCTGCTGACAAGAAAATATAGGACCTATGTGTGCTGCCACAAACACACTATAAGTCCTATGGGTGCTGAGTGACACAAACACACTATAGGTACTAGATGTGTGCTGCTGACAAGAAAATATAGGTCCTATGTGTGCTGCCACAAACACACTATAAGTCCTATGGGTCCTGACACAAACACACTATAGGTACTATATGTGTGCTGCTGACAAGAAAATATAGGACCTATGTGTGCTGCCACAAACACACGATAAGTCCTATGGGTGCTGACACAAACACACTATAGGTACTATATGTGTGCTGCTGACAAGAAAATATAGGACCTATGTGTGCTGCCACAAACACACTATAAGTCCTATGGGTGCTGAGTGACACAAACACACTATAGGTACTATATGTGTGCTGCTGACAAGAAAATATAGGACCTATGTGTGCTGCCACAAACACACGATAAGTCCTATGGGTGCTGACACAAACACACTATAGGTACTATATGTGTGCTGCTGACAAGAAAATATAGGACCTATGTGTGCTGCCACAAACACACGATAAGTCCTATGGGTGCTGAGTGACACAAACACACTATAGGTACTAGATGTGTGCTGCTGACAAGAAAATATAGGTCCTATGTGTGCTGCCACAAACACAATATGGTTCCTATAAATCCCTGCCTGGGATGGGACAGAAGGTTGGGACAGAAGTTGGGTTGCAATGCTGTTCTAACAGCACTGCGGTTGGTGCTACTGCTATGCTGTACCAACAGCACGCACACACCAGACTAACCCCCAGCAGCAGCTAATATCACACTCACTGTGCAATCAGCAGCAATGAATGATCAGTATTCAGTAATGATGAATGACTCAGGTAGCAATGGTTTAGCAAAGAAATAGCAATCAAGCAAAGACGCAAATCAGCAGACTGCTCTCCCTAAAGCCGGAACACATGTGACCGGGGCCGACGGCATGGCGGCCTTTTAAATGGTGGGGCGTGTACTAAAGCCCTGAGCTTTAATTGGCTACAGGCGTCCTGCCTGTAGCCAATTATTGCTCTCCTAGTTTCCGGCGCTGCGATTGGCCAAGCATGCGGGGTCACAGTGCATGCTTGGCCAATCATCAGCCAGCAATGCACTGCGCCGGCCGCAATGCATTGCGGGCCGCTCGCATCACACGAATGTGATGCGAACGGCCCAAATAGTTCTGGGCTCGCCGAGCGAGCGAATGCCTGGTGCTCGATTCGAACGTGAGTTTGAATCGAGCACTGGGCCCATCCCTACTATTCAGTAGTATTATAGGGATACGGGGATTGTCCCTGAATCACACCTAGGGGCATTATAATCATGCCTCCAGACCACTTTACCACCCCATATGGGTACAGACTGTGGTAAAGTAGGGTCAATTAGAAAGAGTAGGTATTCAATTGACAAAGGTATTGTTGAGAGTATAAAGGCAAAATTTATATGTAAAGAAGAATATATATAGAGAAAAAAAAATGTGTATATATTCAAAATAAGTTCACAACCTAATGGTTACAGTGTTCTTTTACATCTGGTTAAACAACCTGAAGGACATATCATGCTGGTTATAAAAGATTAAGATTGTGATGACAAGATGGGAGAATCCTATATATATGTTTCATATATCAAAAAAGACTAAGAAAGGTAAAGATAGAGGATAGAGAAAAAGTGTAAAAATAAGAGAGAGAAGGAAAGGGAAAGAAGAAAGGAGTCTCTCCAGGTGGTGATCTACTTAACAAATAGGTTAATGAAGTTAATCATTAAAATAACAGGTATATTATTGAGGTAACAGTAATGACTGGTCAAAATCAGGGGACAGGTAATGTTTTACCCATGGTTGCCAAATCTGTTTAAATTTATTAATATTATTGTCTTCTATAGCCGACATTTTAGCAAAGGTCAAAGCTCTATTCATTCTGTGTTTGGCTTCCACTACTATTAAAGTTTTGGATTTCCAGGCTTTAGCTATAGTTTGTTTAGCAGCAGTACTCAGCTGGAGGAATATCTTAAATTGAGGATGGGTTAGCGATGGAGGTTTCAGGTTAAGAAGAGCCATGGCTGGATCAGGAGGGATAGAGCATTCCAGTGCTTTAGAAGCCATAGCGAAAATGTTTGCCCATAATTCTTGGACCACCGGGCATTGCCACCAGATGTGGAATTGAGTACCTGGGGAAGGGCAACCTCTAAAACAGTCGGTAGGATATGTCGGGATAAATTTAGCGATTCTGGCAGGTACCAGATACCATCTTGCTAAAACTTTAAAGTTAGTTTCAAGAGCAAAGCAATTCGGAGAAGAGCCTTTAGTAGCTAACCATATATTGGACCAGTCATTAGTGTCTAAAACACGGTTCATATCTGTAGCCTATTTATATGTATAGGAGGGTAATATATCATTAGGAAGAATAGTAAGTTGATGATATAGCAAGGAAATTACACCTCTAACATGTGGGTCACTTTTGCATATACGCTCAAATTGTGACATTTGATTAAGCGATGTACCGGTGTTAAGAAGAGGAGTATAGAAATTTTTGATTTGCAGGTATCTGAAGATTTCAGATCTTGGGAGCCCATAGGTGTCACAGAGTAATGGGAATTCCAGGATATTGGAACTATTACATACTTGATGGAATCGAGTTAAATTTAAGGTGGACCAAGCAGAAAATGACTTTGGATACTTCCAGGCTGGGTAAAAAGCTGGATTCCCGAGGAAGGAGAGAAGAGGATTATGTGGGGATTGAAGGTTGGAAGGTTTACCAAATTTATCCCAAATAGATAAGGAATGCTTCGTAATGGGGTTAGAAATATGTGATCTATCTGTGGGATGAATCCACAAAATATTGGCAACAGAGATAGGATCACATTCGACTGATTCAATTAACACCCAAAGGGGTGATTCTTCTACAGAGTGGTATTTCGTAAGAAGTGAAAGTTGTGCAGCCGAATAATAGGAAGCGAAGTTTGGTAAACCAAGCCCACCCTTCAATTTACTAAGGTATAACGTAGTCATTGGAATCCGTGGTTTGGTTTTTCCCTAGATGAAGGCCAAGACTCTGCGTTGTAATATTCTGAAGAAATATGCAGGTATTGGGATAGGTAAGACCCTAAACAAGTATAAAAGTTTTGGTGAAATCAACATTTTTATTACATTGATCTGTCCCAACCGAGATAACGGAAGGGAAGACCATTGTTTCATATGATTAGTGACTTGTTTCAGTAAAGGGAGATAGTTAACCCTAAATAAATCTTTGAGTGAAGTTGTGAGTTGAACACCTAAGTAGGGTAACTGAGTAGAAACCCAGTGGAATGGTAAGGTAGATTGAAGGTGTAGGAGGTCAGTTTGTTCTAACGAGATATTAAGCACAATCGATTTTGTGGGATTAACTTTAAGTCCAGAAACTATAGCAAATTTATCTAAAATATTCAGCAAATTTGGAGCAGATATATGTGGGTGAGATAAGAAAATGAGGATGTCATCAGCGAAAAGACACAATTTATGTTGGTAACCTCCTAATTCAATACCTTTAATATCTAAATTTGTCCTAATTAATTGTGCCAATGGTTCAATGAGAAGGGCAAAAAGTAAGGGGGATAAGGGACAACCCTGTCTAGTACCTCTACAAGTGTTCATCATAGCTGATTTATAGCCGGCATATTTAATGTATGCTTTTGGGCTATCGTACAGTGAGGAGATCCATTTTAGAAAATGATTCCCAAATCCCCATTTTTGAAGCATGTAATGCATATATGGCCAGGTGACAGAATCAAACGCCTTTCTAATATCTAGAGATACAAGGCATGAAGGGATACGTCTAGTCTTAGCTGCGTGTATGAGTAGGAGAGCACGTCTGATGTTGTCACCTGCCTGTCTTTTTGGCATGAAACCAGTTTGATTATGGTGAATTAACTGCCCTATAACGTTATTAAGGCGAGTAGCCAGAATTTTAGCTAATAATTTAATATCAAGGTTGAGGAGGGATATAGGACGATAGTTTGTCCATGAGGTAGCATCAGAATGGGGTTTAGGAATCATCACTATAATGGAGGTAAGCGTTTCTGTACGGAAGGAATGATTTTCAAGGATAGAGTTAAAGGCTTTGGTCAAAATAGTTGCTAGAGTATGCGAATACTGTTTGTAATAAAGTGCCGAAAACCCATCAGGACCCGGTCTTTTATTGAGTTTTAGATGTTTTATTGCATTCAGGACTTCAGGGGTAGTTATAGGGCACTCGAGGGTATCTCGTTGTGACTGGTCTAGGTTGGGAAGGTTAATATTAGAAAACATGGTATCTGCTTTTGATGCATCGAAGTCTTGGCTAGGGGAATATATTTTAGATAAATTGGAGTGAAATACTTCAAGTATTTTTACCGGGTTACTGGTATATCGGTCACGGGTAGTCTTCAGTCTGAAAGAGGACTGTACTTTTTGCATCGTTTTTAAGCTACGTGCTAAAGGAGTGTCGGGTTTGTTGGCTTTGAGATATCGGATATGTTGGCGTTTACGCAGTAATTTGTCAGCAGAATCTGTTAAAAAAAGGTCTAGGTCAGGGTGTGCTTTATCTAGTTTTGTGTGGTTGGCAACGGTCGGAGAAGATTGAAAGGTTGAGTGGCATATGTTAAAAGCATTTTCCAATTTCGCAAACATAAGTTTACGCTCCCTTTTAAGTGTTGATGTTAGACGAATCAAGTGTCCTCGAATAACAGATTTGTGGGCCTCCCACAATGTTAGGGAAGAAACATCGTCTGTGTCATTAGAGGAGATGTAGTCAGAAAGCGCTTGCTCAATTAGTAGTTTATGAGATGGGTGAGTTAGTAGGGAATCATTAATGTTCCAAGCAGTATCTTGAGATCTGGGTACAGTTGAGGCAATGGTGGTAAAAACTGCCCAATGGTCTGACCATGGCAATGGGACAATTTTAGATGAAACTATTTCTGGTAACATACTAGATGGGACAAGGATATGATCAATACGGGAGAATGACTTGTGTGGGTATGAATAATGTGTATAACGTCTATTAGTAGGATTCATTTCTCTCCATGTATCAACTAATTTGTGTGCTGTAAGCAAGGGCTGTAGGGTCCTCTTGTTAGTGTTCACATTGGGGGTAAGTGGAGATTTGTCTAGGAAGGGGAATACCGTTGTGTTAGAGTCTCCACAAAGAATTAACGTGCCAAATTTATGCCTATCTATAATTTGGAAGAGATGAGACAAAAAAGCTAATGGTCATTTGTTAGGGGCATAATAAGAGACAACCGTAATAGGGGCGTCAGAGAGGTAACCAGTGATCAAAATATATCTACCTTCTGGGTCATTCAGTTGTGACACATGGGTAAATGGAGTGTTACGATGGAAACCTATAAGGGTACCCTGCTGTTTAACCGAAGCAGAGGCAACATAGAATTGTGGATAAGTTGATGAGAGGAATATAGGATGAGCCTTGTCTATAAAATGAGTTTCCTGCAAACATATAATATTTTCTTTTTTAGCATGGAAAGTGCGCATAGCTTTTGAGCGTTTGTGGGGGGATATTAAACCATTGTACATTCAAAGATAAAACGTTTATAGGGGCCATGACTGCATAGCAAAAGATACTATAACAATAAAAGTATAACTTACTTCTAGGTTCATAGTCACCACCTGGAGAGAGAAAAGAGTAGAGAGAACAAAAAAGAAGAAAGTAAAATAGGAAGAGAAAAATCGATCGACCCTTTTATAATAACATATTAGCATTAAAAATAGATAATAAAGCAGGGTATGGGAACGTCTACGGAGTATATTCGGAATACTCCGAGAGGTTCCAAGGCCATCATCAGGGACCCACATAATCTTGACGGGTATCTGAAGATGGTACAGGGGGCAGCAAGAAATTCCTGAGGGGAGAACAGCACCGGAGGACCATGGGAATAAAAAAAAAATTTAATATAGAGTCCGCTATGTTTAAGGACCTAAATGAAAAAAGAAGTATAGAAATGTTTCTATATGTATATTAGTACATTCATTAATAGAAGTATGCTGAAAAAAAAAAAAAGAGTTAGGAGTTAGTATTAAGACTCAGAATCTTGATAGAAACATGTGGAAAAAAGAGATCCAGTTTAAGCAAGAAATTTCCTTATGGAAACTAGAAAGTTAAGTGAAGGTGATTTTCCAATTTTTCAACCAGCAATTAGTGCTGGGAGTAAGTAGAAGCAGGACGGACTAAATTAGTGTATCAGTCCATAGAGTCCTCATTGGAGGGGGTTGGATTTTGAAACCGTCCCCGTTTGTGTATATGCTGACGAGAAGATGAAGAGGCTCCTGCGGAGGTTGTTGTGGTATTTTTCTGAGGAGAACTTGAGGCTGAACTTCTGCGGGAATGGTCGTTGGATATGGATCTGTCAGCAATGCCCATTTCGACCAAAGCAGATTGCAGGTCTTCCGGAGATCTACAGATGTATTTTGTTTCCAAAAATGTAAAACGTAGAGAAAAGGGAAATCCCCAATGATAGGTAATATGGTGTTGTTGCAATATTTGTAACTGGGGTTTGAGTGCCCACCGTTTAGCAACCGTGAGAGGAGATATATCAGCAAAAAGCTGATATGTATAGCCCTGGAATTGCAAGGATTCCTTGTCCCTAGCAGCCGCCAATAGTTGCTCTTTGGTTCTATAATAGTGGAATTTAGCAATTATGTCTCTAGGGGGGCCGTTTGTTTTGCGAGGGGCTAAAGCTCTGTGCACTCTGTCTAGTTCCAGTCTTTCCACAGGTATGCCAGGCTGTAATTCCTGAAATAATGCTGTTATAGTGGCTTGGAGATCTAGGACTGTCTCAGGGATTCCTCTAATTCTCAGGTTCGATCGTCTGTCCCTATTTTCCTGATCTTCTAAACGTGATTGTAATATAAGATTTTCTTCCTTTAGATTTTCAAGCTCTGAGGTGTTTTGCTGTGTATAGCTATCTAGGTCACCCACTCTTATTTCTAGTTCATCTGTTCTCTGGCCCAGCTCTCTAATCTCTTTTGTCAGTTTCTCAGTTATGCTATCTGATGACTTCTTTAAAGCTTTGTGTAGCATACTTTCAAATTTTTTGAACATATCATCACTATTTTCATGCTGAGATACCTCAGCATCTGACTCTGAATCTGCTGTTTCCTCTGCTGTCTGAGGGGGAGCTTTCTTACAGCGCTGTGTGGGAGCCTGTGAGGAGACTGCCGCCGCCATCTTAGCCGCCTGCCTGGCCGGCGCTGTTTTTGCCAAATACACTTTAATTTTAGCCTTAGGGCCCCGCAGGACCATTATTATATCACCTGGGGTCTCAGTGGGGCTTATGCTGTTGTTTTGTACCCTTCGCGGTACCGCTGGGATCCGTAGTCCTCCGGCTCTCTTCTCCCTCGGAGCGGAGCTCTAAGCAAGGACAACCGCCCGCTCAGGCATCCGCGCATGCGCCCCCGCAGCGGAGGATCTCAAATGGTCCAGGGAATCCTGGCCAGAAATCCATGCCTCCCTTGCAGATTCGGATGGATCCGTGACATATGCAAGTTCAAGCTGTCGCACCTAGTCTTCCACCAGTACCAGAAGAGCTGACGAGTTGTGTTTTAAGGCCGCTATTTCTGCTATGAATGTACCCATAAGGCATGCCTTAAAGGCATCCCATTTCACTGTAGAATTTGTATGCCACCAGTTATTGTGAAAGTATTGTTCTGTTTGTTTCTTCACTCGTTCGTGGGAGGTAAAACGTTTAAGTCAAAAGGCATTCAATTTCCAGGGGGCTCTGGGCAGGGAAGCAGCCGGATGGGTAGTTAAGTGTGCAGCCAGTGGGGAATGATCTGATACTAGACCTTTGTTTACGTCCAAATGCATTTTCATCCAAATTTCTGGTATTTTCATTATCGTTTTAACAAACGATAACGAACGTGCAGAATCTGAAAACCGAAAAATCCATTTAAGAAAATGTTAATATTGAGTGAACAAAAAAGGTTTGACTTCATAAGAAGTGCTTTGGGTAGTCACATACTTGTTGAAGAAGGTCAATTAGAATTATGGCACATTGGACTTGATTTATCATATGAAATAAAAAAAGGATCTATGATCCATAAGTGCATGTTGAACATCCAAATAGTGCTTATTTTGTGCATTTTTCTTCTGATCAGGTACACTAAGGAGTCACATACATCAATGTTCTCATTCAAGCTGGAAATGCAAACGTGCCATATGAGCTTATATCTTTTGTTGTTCATATACTTTAGGTAATCAGACCCAGTTTGTGTGTGTATATGCGTGCATCTGTTCTAGCGTTTATGCACACATACAAACAATGCAAGTGTGCCCTTTATGACTTTAGAATTTTAAGGTTTCTGTTAATACATGATTTGTTGTGTTGATATTAAATATCTTCATATTGCTAGACTAAAAATTCCATTATTTCCCAGTAACAAATAAATGAATTTAGAAAGAAAATAAATAAAAAGGGTTTGTGGAAGATAGAGTGCGAAGTAGTCCCTATCCAATTAAGGTACAGGCCTTTTCCTGACACTTTACAAGTAAAAATCTGTATATTTGGCAGAAAATGACTTATAACACCCCAAACATCATATATATATATTTTTTAGCAGAGACCCTAGAGAATAAAATGGCAACTGTTGCAATTTTTTACGTCACAGCTTTTGCGCAGTGTTTTTTCTTTATGTATTTTTTTGAATTGTGAAAGTGAATTCAAAACAAAACAAAAAATAATATATACCCCATTTTTTTTGTATAATATGAAAGATGATATTACGCTGATTGAATAGATACCTAACATGTCATGTGCACTCTCGTGCTAGAATTATTGCTCTTGCCCGGGCGTTCATGGCAATACCTCACATGTGTGGTGCGAACACTGTTTACATATGTGGACTTGACAAACATATGTGTTTACTATTGCACACAAGCACGTGGGGATAGGGGGCACTTTAAAAAAAAATGTTTACATTTATTTTATTACATTTTTTTACATTATTACACTGTCCCTTTAAAACACTTTTTATCACTTTAATTGCCATGTCAGGGGTTCACTCCAAGTGTAGCGCTTTAAGGACACCACCACTCGCTTTTATCCATTTCAGGGATAGTTTTGCCCACTTTTATTTAAAAGAAAGGGGTACAATGTACCCGTTACCATTTCAAACAGGTGGGGCGGTATATGGGGGTCCCCTTGTTAAAGGTGGCTTTCAGATTCCAATAAGCCCCCCACCCGCAGACCCCCACAACCACCGGCAAGGTTTGTGGGGATGAAGCCCTTGTCCCCATTAACATGGGGACAAGGTGCTTTGGGGGGCTACCCCAAAGCATCCTCCCCATGTTGAGGGCATGTGGCATGTGGCATGTGGCATGTGGCCTGGTACAGTTCAGGAGGGGGCACTCTCTCTCCCCCCTCTTTTCCTGCGGCCTGCCAGGTTGCATGCTCGGTTAAGGGTCAACTTTTTTTTTAAATTTGGTTTGGGGTTTCCCTTAATATTCATACCAGACCCAAAGGGCCTGGTATAGATTTTTGTGGGGACCCCCATGCCGTTTTTTTTCAATGACTTTTATCTGTATTGCCGAGACCCGACAGTAGTTTTAAATTACTTTTTTCCTTTAGAAATGTCATTTTGTGCAGGGACTGTTCTAAACACGGGAAAAATGCGCCACTTTACAGGCATACTATAGACACTCCCTAGGTACACAATTTAGAGGAATATTTCACTTTTACTGTTTCATTTTAAGCATTATTAAAATCACTGCTCTGGAAAAAAACTTTTTTTTGCATTGATGCATGTCTCCTGGGGCAGAACCCATGTCCCCAAACACTTTTTATGACAATACCATGCATATAAGCCTTTAAAATTAGCACTTTTGATTTCTCCCATAGACAATTCATTATAGCTGCGAGTACTTTTAAATTACTTTTTTTCCTTCAGAAATGTAATTTTTCTGTCAGACTGTTCTAAACACGGGAAAAATTTGACACTTTTACAGGCATACTATAGACACCCAAACATTTTTTATGAAAATAACTTGCATATTAACCCTTAAAATTAGCACTTTTGATTTTTCACGTTCGTGTCCCATAGACTTTAACGGTGTTTGCATGTTCAAACAAATTTTTTGCCTGTTTGCATGTTCTGCTGTGAACTAAACCCGGGGGGGGGGGGGTGTCCGGCTAATCCCCCTAGTTGCAGCCATAACCCTGGTATTTAACTTCAAACAAATTACATTTTTTCCAAGTTAGGAGGTTGGCAAGTGGCTATTCTGGATGATAGCACCCAGTTTCCAGGAAAGCACAGCATTTAGACTGAGGTTAGGTGGTATTTTTGTCTCATGAACATTTAAAGGAAGACATGGTATGCATGTGTGAGAACAGGGTTAAATGTTTAGGCTTAGAATTAAGATTGGGAATAGGCATTAGGGATACTTATTAAGGTTTTTGTTGGTTTTCAGTGGGTTAAGGGTTATGCTTTTCTCAAAATTATTATAATATGATTAAAAGCTTGGTAGTTTACACTATTTTACAATGCACCACTTAATGGAAGTATGGAATGAGAAGGAGCAAAAAAAAGCTGCCATGAAAGGTCCCCTTTAGGAACAGAAAAAGCACCATCTATGGTTTGTCTCTATATTTTGGAAACAGTAAACTGTTAAAACATCTAGCAAAAAAAATACACTCATAATGTCTTTAGTTCAGAATTCATTTATTTTTTTTATGCAATCACGACTTATTTGCTAAATTTGTCAAATGTTTCTTTTCATCTGTCATAAAGGAAGAAATCCCAGCACCAACACTATGAATTATGAATGGAGGCTTCAGATAGAATGCGTCTTGCTCAGTAGCATGTTGTGAAATGTCAGGCAGCGTGGAGCTGCACAGTGAATCTTGAGTTTCTCTGTTCATGTGAAGCTCAGCATATATTACACGTGTATTGACACAGCTGACATTGATCTTGTGTCCACCAGCTCACTTGATTGGTGTCCCTAGCCTCTGCAGAACTTGTAAAACCAACCTGTAACCAGCAAAACATCATTCACTGATTCCTATAGTTGAAGATAAAACATTTATTATAATTTAAATGCATTTTCCAGGTCTTGTGAGTCAAGTCACCCAGCTGACTTTTACATAACTGTGATTAATCAGCTGACATGGATTCTGGGTAACAATATGTAAATTGTTGTATGACATTGAGTACCCTATTCACTTTTAGCATACTTATTTCCTAAGAGAGTTCTCATTTTCTGATACATGTCATAAGCCCTTTTTTCGTTGCCTTAAGTTGTTTGCATTAAACCTCATGCTCTTCTTTGCCCTCGATTCTGAAGTAAAATTGTACTACATACACTATTTGACACCATTCTAGGTGCAACATTAGTTAAAAATGCTGCGATAGTTTGCATGGATCATTAATTGCTAGTTATACTCTTAGCCAATGTGACGGATCTTGGATGTCTCTTCTGAGCATCTCCGCCAGACCTGTGTCTCCTGTCCTCCAAACGCACCCGCAGCCTGCAGATTCGCCATAACCAGCCCTTAACCCCTCAATCATGAGACAAGCCACACAGGTGTTGAGGGTTAAACATCCAGAGCATAAACTGTTTATTAAGTTTCAAACATACACTTTTAAACACAGTTAGGGACACCCCCTTAGCCTTGTCATAGAGGGGGTAGGGGCAAGGAAGAACCAATGGAAACTCAACACTTGTATATCCAAACAACTACAGTTGAAACACATGAAGGGATTATGATAAGCAGGCAGCCCCTCCTTACACATACTCTGCTGGGAGATGTCTCCAGTCCAGACCTTTTGGGGGGAAGGGATGCAGCATTACATCGCATTACCTCAATGGCACTTTGTCCCCAAGTCTCTCCCAAGTCCATTCTGGGCCATAGTCTGTGGGTAGGAGGCCAACCCACAGCCCCTTCCAAAACACACAGTGACAGTGGGTTCTGTCACATTTCTCCCCTTTTAAAAACATACTTACCAGGTCCTTGACCCTCAACTGGTCTGGACCTGCGTTAGTCACAAATTCCCACCCCAGGCAAACAGAAAAAGAAACAGTACGACAAAACCGCACATACGGTCTCCCGTGAATAAAAACAGCCGCTTTAGAGCAGGACTGCCTGTCCGCACTCCCGTGATCCGGGGCCTGGTTGCATGTATTGGGGGGAGCTGAATAATCCTCTGCCCCGATGCCAGCGCTTCAGCTGGTAGGGAGTGTAGGCTGGTAGTGCTAAGCCTTTGAGGAAGAAAAGGAACTTGCTTTTCTCCTGGTGTAGTTACCAGCCACTGGGGAGGTATCTTGCAGGGACTATCTCCCAGACTCTCCATCTCTTTTTCTGATGCTGGGCAGAGACCAACAGCGCTCTGCCCCGTAGCCAGCGCTTCTGCTGGGGGGACATATGCAAAGGTATTCAGCCGCTGGAGAGGGGGAAGGGTTTTTTCCCCTCCCGGTTCTGTGACCAGCTGCTGGGGCGACTTCTGACAGGGGCCGTCTCCCAAACCCTCCAAACATACTGAGGGCTGGGCAGGGGCCAGCTGCACTCTGCCCCATAGCCAGCGCTTCTGCTGGGGGGATAAACACTGGGGTAGTGTCCAAGTGCTGGGGAAGTAGAATGGCTTTCTCCACTCCCGGTGGGGATTTCCACTGCTGGGGAAACAGCTCCCGAAGATCATCTCTCGGACTCTCCGGATCAAATTCTGAGGGTGGGCAGAGGCCACCGGCGCTCTGCTCCGTCGCCAGCGCTTCTGCTGGGGATATAAACACTGGGGTAATGTCTAATTGCTGGGGAGGGAGAATGGCTTTCTCCACTCCCGGTGGAGATATCTTCTGCTGGGGAAACAGCTTACTGAGGTCATGTCTCAGACTCCCTGGATCTAACTCTGAGAGTGGGCAGAGGCCAGCGGCACTCTGCCCCGTAGCCAGCGCTTCTGCTGGGACACTGGATGTGATACTCTGGACTTGCTGCTGATCCCAATCTACCAGCCTTCCAGCGCCCGTCTCAACTCCCCCTTCTGAGACTTTTATGCTATTAGCTTGTCTCGCTGCCTGGGGAACCTCCGATGCGTTCCGGCATTCTAGCACTCGCAGTGCCCTCTGTATCATCGCCACTTCTTCCATTGTGGTTAGAACGGGAAAACAAAGGGGTACCCCTGGCCCCATTTTCTCCGCATCTTTGCGACTGTCCGCTTTTCCTCCCGGACAGTCCCAGGCAACGGGAGCCATGCCGGGCTGCTGATCACCCCGTCAAACAGCCGCTTGTAGGCAATCTCGAGCTCCCATTCCTGCTCAACCAGGAACTCTAATTCCCCCAGGTCACATGCCTCTTCTGGGAGGTCCAGCATCTCATCTCGGAAATCCAGGATGTCTTCCAGCCGCCACTCCTCGATGCTCCCAAAGTCTGGGTCTCCGTACATTTTTTTATGGAGCACTCTCACGCTGCCGTAGCCAACGCCTTCTGTCGGGCTGCCATCTGCTGTATCTGGCCACAGTTGAGCCGCAAACCACCCGAGGGCTCTGTAGCTTGTGCCCAGCCTCATCTCCTCTTGGACCAATCTTCCGAGCTCCGTCTTCCACTCATCTCGCGGTTGTTCCCTCAGGAACACCTCTCGCGCACGGTACTGCCTCCAGTACATCTCTGTAGAGGAGGGAAGGATCTTCCCCTGATGGTGCTGCTCATGGCTTAGCGTCTCTTGCCAGAGTTGCCAGCGGATCACATCCTCCCAGCCAAGCATGGTGTGCTCTGTCGCTGGTCCCCGATGTTGCTTCCGCATGCCTTGCAGCCTCCTCCCGAACTCCGCTCTCATGCTGGCTGGTCCCCGTATCGCTCCTTGATGGCTGCCCGGATCTTGAATCCCGGTGGTGATTTGGATGTCCCGGACTGCAGGAGACGTCCCACTGCTCCCACCACTGTGACGGATCTTGGATGTCTCTTCTGAGCATCTCCGCCAGACCTGTGTCTCCTGTCCTCCAAACGCACCCGCAGCCTGCAGATTCGCCATAACCAGCCCTTAACCCCTCAATCAAGAGACAAGCCACACAGGTGGAGGGTTAAACATCTAGAGCATAAACTGTTTATTAAGTTTCAAACATACACTTTTAAACACAGTTAGGGACACCCCCTTAGCCTTGTCATAGAGGGGGTAGGGGCAAGGAAGAACCAATGGAAACTCAACACTTGTATATCCAAACAACTACAGTTGAAACACATGAAGGGATTATGATAAGCAGGCAGCCCCTCCTTACACATCCCCTGCTGGGAGATGTCTCCAGTCCAGACCTTTTGTCTACATGCCATGACCCAACACAATTAACACAGCAACAAGAGGGGGGGGGATGCAGCATTACATCGCATTATCTCAATGGCACATTGTCCCCAAGTCTCTTCCAAGTCCATTCTGGGCCATAGTCTGTGGGTAGGAGGCCAACCCACAGCCCCTTCCAAAACACACAGTGACAGTGGGTTCTGTCACAGCCAATATCACTTATATTCAAAAACCTTTTTTTCAGAAATAGCTCCTAACCAGCCAAAAGTCATATGCAAATTAGCTAAACAATAGCTCAAAGGTAGCTAAAAAATAGGCAGCATATATCTGTATGCAATACACAGCAATCACATCACATTAAAGCAAACCCATCTCTCCTCTGTGTTCCTAAGATTTTATCCTAATTCATGCCTTCTAACAAGGTTCGTAGTTTAGAGAAGTTGGCTCTTTTGAAATTCAGTGTCTTTGCATTCCCTTATGTTTCCTATTTGTGTGATTTATACTGAAGCCAATTGACCTGTGATCGCTGTTTCCTAAATTGCCCCGTATTTCCACATCCGTGATCAGGTCGGTATTGACCTGATTTACATAGTTACATAGTTAGTCTGGTTGAAAAAGACACATCCAGTTCAACCAATGAAATCCAATATACACAATCCTAAGCCCACACTAGATCCAGAGGAAGGCAGGAAAAGCCCCATCAAAGCATGATCCAATTTGCTCCAGCAGGGGAAAAAAATGCTTCCTGATCCCCCAAGAGGCAATCTGATATACCCTGGATCAACTTTACCTATAAATGTTTGTATCCAGTTATATTATGTACATTTAGGAAGGAATCCAGGCCTTTTTTTAAAGCATCAACTGAGCTGGCCAGAAATTAAAATTAAAAAAGATAGAGAGCTAGAAACGCCATATGCCTGATGAAGGAGCATGCATGCTCCAAACGCGAGCTCGACCACGCCTCCCGTCCATCACTGCTGACGTGCTTGTTGTGTGACTGTCTTCAGCCTCGGAGCCTCGGGTACCACCGGATCCACCGGAAACTGCTGATCACCACCGCTGCCCAGCTGGACTACAGGAGCCCAAGCTACTTATGCCATGCACATTATATTTCACCAAAATGTGAGTTGATCTTACATTTATTGAACATTGAATTTTAACTGACATAGTGCACTCAGAGTGGTGCCACTGCTCTCTCTCTGAGCTAGCCAGAACCAGCTCTTGAGGGAGTCTATTCCACATTTTCGCAAACTCGTACTGTGAAGTGAAGTGAAATTAAATGATTGTAAAAAAAAGGCAACTAAGCATTTTTATCTTTTAAAAATCATTTGACCACATATGTGCTTATTTCCACTGGCCCTGCCCATAGTACCCTAACTACTTCCTGCCTGTACAACATCCATGGATGAGACCAAGATCAACTTGTACCAGAGTGATGGGAAGAGAAGAGTATGGTGAAGGAAAGGAACTGCTCATGATCCAAAGCATACCACCTCATCAGTGAAGCATGGTGGTGGTAGTGTCATGACGTGGGCATGTATGCAGCCAATGGAACTGGTTCTCTTGTATTTATTGATGATGTGACTACTGACAAAAGCATCAGGATGAATTCTGAAGTGTTTCGAGCAATATTATCTGATCATATTCAGCAAAATGCTTCAGAACTCATTGGGCGGCTCTTCACGGTGCAGATGCACAATGACCCGAAGCATACTGCGAAAGCAATCAAAGAGTTTTTTAAGGGAAAGAAGTGGAATGTTGTGCAATGGCCAAGTCAATCACCTGACCTGAATCAGATTGAGCATGCATTTCACTTGCTGAAGAAAAATCTGAAGGGAAAATGCCCCAAGAACAAGCAAGAACTGAAGACAGTTGCAGTAGAGGCCTGGCAGAGCATCACCAGGTATGAAACCCAGCGTCTGGTGATGTCTATACGTTCCAGACTTCAGGCTGTAATTGACTGCAAAGGATTTGCAACCAAGTATTAAAAAGTTAAAGTTTGATGGATGATTGTTAATCTGTCCCATTACTTTTGGTCCCTTAAAAATGGGAGGCACATATACAAACTGTTGTAATTCCTACACCGTTCACCTGATTTGGATGTAAATACCCTCAAATTAAAGCTTAAAGTCTGCAGTTAAGTACATCTTGTTTGTTTCATTTCAAATCCATTGTGGTGGTGTATAGAGCCAAAAAGATTAGAATTGTGTCAATGTCCCAATATTTTTGGACCTGAGTGAAGTGTCAGAATTGGCCTGGATACAAAGTGGTTAAAAAAATCTATGTTAACTCCTTGCCGCCCACGCTATAGCTGAAGGACGGCTACAGTGTGGGCTTTAATTCCTGAGAGGGCATCCATAGTCTACCTCCTGAACATGTGATGTATGCGCATCCTTGCGTGTCGTACGTGCTAGGCTCTGTGATCATCGAGTATATGAGACTCGGCTGATCATAGATCAGAGTAAGGAGTCAATCCTGTCCCCTTAACACGTGATCAGCTGTCAGCCAATGACAGCTAATCATGTTATGTAAACAGGAGATCGGTAATCGCTGACAGCGTAAGGGCTCACCGGGTTCTGTCAGAGGTACATCGGTCTCTCACACAGGGACTGCCTCATCTGTGCCCACCAGTGCCACCAACCTTTGCCCACCAGTGCCACTTATCAATGCCTACCAGTGCTGCCAATCAATGCCCATCAGTGCCTCATCGTCAGTGCCACTGATCAGTGCTGCCTACCGGTGTCACCTACCAGTGCCCATCAGTGCCACCATCAGTGCCACAAATCAGTGCTGCTTATCAGTGACACACATAAGTGCTGCCCATCAGTGCCAACCAGCAGTGCAACTCATCAGTGCCACCTCTTAGTGCCACCTATGAGTGCCCATCAGTGCTTATTAGTGCCACCTATCAGTGTCCATCAGTGCTGCCTCATCAGTGCCCATCAGTGCTGCCTTATCAGTGCCTATCAGTGCCCATCAGTGCAGCCCATCAGTGCCCATCAGTGCAGCCTATCAGTGCCCATCAGTGTCCATCAGTGCAGCCTCATGCGCACACATCAATGAAGGAGAAAAATACCTGTTTTCAACGTTTTTAACAAACTATCAAACAGTTTTTCTTTTTTCAAAATTTTCTGTCTTTTTTCATTTTGTTTTTGCAAAAAATAAAAAAAAACAGCAGTTAAATACCACCAAAAGAAAGCTCTATTTGTGTGAAAACAATGATACAAATTTAATTTGGGTACAGCATTGCATGACCACGCAATTGTCATTCAAAGAGTGACAGCCCTGAAAGCTGAAAATTGGTTTGGGCAGGAAGGGAGTTTAGGTGCCCAGTAGTCAAGTGGTTAACAAAAGTTTATATATTTCTATATCCTGCAAATGTTATAGGGAGTAACTGCCAAATGATTGTAATATCACACTTAGTTTTAGCTTCAGCTTCCAATTACTGAGAAAAAAACCTTCTCAGGTTGCTTTTTTGTGGTTTAGCTTTTGACCTTTACAATGTTCTTGTTACCATTTACTCGGTCCAAAAATTATATAGCATGGATTTCAGCATCCCACATTAAAGGTTGAATGACTGTGTCTGTACTTTAACTAGGAGGTGTTACATTTCACATGTCAATAATGACTAACATGAATGACATCAATGTCAGATGCATAATGTACAGTATGTTCTATGTAAAATATTTTTTCATTGATATACCGTCACATGGGAATCTAAGATTCTTTAAGGTTCTCTGCATCCCACATAGCTGAAAAAAAGGTTAAAGTAGGAATCACACACACACCCTTTAAACATCTAATAGTAACATTGTTTAATTTGTTTTTGATGAATAGTAACTTAACTTAGGTGCAAACAAATTGTTTAGCTGTTGATCCTGAAATACATACTGTGGATTTTGACCTAACTAAATGCCCAAAGGGACATTGTACAGGTCAACATCCAAACAAACAAAAGAGCATAGTAATATAGATTATGTATCCGCTGTTATCCCCAAATACCAGTGCTTAAAAATGTATTCAAATATACTGTATATGTAATATGCAAAATACACCCAGTTTCTCTCACATCTTTTATGCTAGTGGCTCAAAATATTATTAGCTAGGTAATTCACAGTCTTGCAAGTGTTGCATAAATGAGATTGGAACTGTGTTCAGTATGACTTACCCATTCTGCCCACTCAGTTTGGGATTCTTCTGACCTCATTGCCTTTACACCTCCCCTCTTTTTGGAGATTGCATGGAAGAGATTGCAAGTTCCTTTCCAAAACCACTGACTTCTGATGGCTCTGCTTTCTGGGACAATCCTTCTGCAAGTTTCTTCTTGTGCTGTATGTAGAAATCATATTGCTGGAAAATCAAGCTCCAATGGAGTAGCTTGCCAATTTGCCCAACAACATGGTTTAGCCAGCTGTGTGGATTGTGGTCAGTGGTCATTGTGAAGCTACAGCAGTACAGGTAGTGTTTCCACTTATGAATTGCCCACACAATTGCAAGGCACTCCTTCTTGGTGGTACAAGCTACCTCCTTGGGGAGCAGCTTCCTGCTCAAGTAGGGGATGGGATGTTCCTCTCCTGACTGATTAATTTGGCTCTGCACCAAACCTAAGCCATGGACAGAAGCATCAGTTTTTAGACATGTGCAATAAGTTTAGTTCCGAATTCGTTTTTTAGCGAATTTCAACAAATTTGTTAATTCGGAAATAACCGAATTAATGAAAATCTGAAATAATAACTAATAATAACTTAACTATTACTAACTATTAAATTTGTTTAACAAATTTTTTCCATAATGCCCCATACACACACGGTCGGATCGGATTTTCCGACGGAAAATGTCCTATCGGACCATGTTGTCGGAAATTCCGACCGTGTGTGGGCTACCATCGGACTTTATTCCGTCGGATTTTCCGACGGAAAAAGTTTGATCTCCTGCTCTCAAATTTTCCGATCGGACTTTTTCCGTCGGATTTTCCGATGGAAAAAGTTTGATCTCCTGTTCTCAAATTTTCCGACAACAAAGTCTGATCACGCAAATTCCGATCGTGTGTAGCCTAGTCCAACGGACAAAGTGCCACGCATGCTCAGAAGAAATTCTGTGACGGAAGCGCTCGGTCAGGTAAAACTACCGTTCCTAATCAACACAGCACATTCGTCACGCTGCAATGTGAAAATGTGTTTAATGCAGCGCATTCTCTTTTTCTTTACAATGCAAGAAGAATTACGTTTTTTATCTGCTCATATTCACACTGACTTCTCCCAAACTTCTTTCTTTATTCTTTTTCCTGATTTATTGGCTAGAATTTTTTTATTCGTCAGATCTTAAGAATGTTTATTTTTTATTTTTTGATTTGTCATTTATAGTGGTTTGTTTTTTAATCGAGATTTCCTTTATTTTTTTTTTTTTTTTTTTTTGTGGGGGGGGGGGGGGGGGTTGTGTGTCTCAACTTATCCCAACACCATTATTATCATTTGTATTTTTTTCCTAAATTCACTAGGAGGTTGTTTGGTGTTGGTGCCCCTTGTTAATTTGACTTTATGATTTGTGAAATGTACCTGCCTACTCACAAATAAACTGTCCTTTTTGAAGTAAAACACATAGGCAAGTATTTCTTCAAACCAAAAAAAAACCTTTATTTGGTGTCATAAACAAAATAAACAGGAAGGCAACGCTGGAGAAACTGGTCCTTTTCGCAAAGCCTTTTGGTCCCCATGGCAGACATCAAATATGTAATAGCAAAATTGGTGGCCTGAGGAGTACATATCTGAGGGAGTTCAATCTGGTCCAGAAGTCCAGATGACATCTATGTCCCCAGGATGTTGTCAGACAAGAGGCTGCATCTTCTGACAGACCAGACGGAACCCAGGCCATCACTATCTGGTCTTTCTAAGGCACTTCCCTCCAGGCTTCCTTCCAGGCTGTGGCTCAGATCTTCGAGTTGTGGCAGCAGGTGGAGGAGGAGGAGGGCAAGGGGCAACCTCCCGGCTGCCACTTGCCACAGCCTCCTCCCGGCTGCCACTTGCCACAGCCTCCTCCCGGCTGAGGTCTTCCTGTGTATGAAAATGGGACATAGTTTTAGTTCTTTGTTCATCAATCACACTATTTTCAGCTCATGACTGTTGCAAATAGAATGCTAAGAAATAGAACATACTATCATTCAGAGCCCAGCATTTTTCATTCCTGGCCCAATCCTCTTTGATCACTACTGTCTATTGATATGTCAACCACTTTGTTAAATCACAACTTAACTGATCAATAATAACATCTAGTTAACATCATTAAATGTACGTCAAGAAATATGTTCACCAATGCTATACCTGTCTCAAGCTGGGCCCCTCCACATGTTGTTGCCTGGAAGGCCCAGGTTGGACATCGGAAGCCTCAGCTGGGGGGAAGAAAGCCTTGAAGGAAGATGGTAGGGTGATGACATGGGTTCCCTCTGGTTTGCCAGAAAATGTAGCCTCTCGTAGAACTTCATCCTGGGAACATAAATGGCATTTGGATCTCCTGATCGCAAGGAATGCTGGTACCTCTGTCGCTCCCTCAGATAGGTGCTCCTCAGGGCACCAATTTTGGCCATCACATAGGTGATGTCTGCCTTGGGGACCATGATTTTGACGTAATGGAGTAGTTTCTCCAGCGCTGCCTTCCTTTTGGTTCTATTGCCAAAATCGGGGTGGGAATTCTGCCACAGGCAGGGCATCGCCCTGAGCTCATGAATGATCAAATCATAGAAAAAAGGAAACTTATAATGGGTCCATAGTATTTTCTGCAAGACAAACCATAATACTGTCAGGCTAAACTCTCCTAATCTTGTACCCAAATAAGCCTCAATGGAGAAGCAGTCTAGGCTAGTGATGTACCAAGTTCAAATTGTACCTTCGTTATAGCGATCGATCGTCTCGTGCGTCAGCTCTCTCCCCTCTGCTCACAGATCGTCGGTACGACACACGCGTGTGACGTTTTATTTACAGTGCGCATGTGTGAAACTCCGCCCGCCCCTGATGATCTTTCTCGTCTATTCCCCACCCCTTCTCTTTATGGCACAGTGGGGAGAGCACATGGCGGGGACACAGCAGGTGCGCCCTAACTATTCCAGCAACGAGGAGGAGGACGAGGAAAGCCCGTAGCCCGAAACGTCCCGATCCCGGAGGCTAAAATTTAAGGCGTCAAATATGTCTTTTGGAGAAATGTTGGAGATGGTGGACATATTGGAGCGACTATGATGGGAAGTATGGGCCTTACCCCAAACCAAATGTCAGAAAGGCCAAGATCATGGCTAAAGTTGTGAAGAGGCTGAAAAAGAATTTTGGGTTACAACGATCCAAGGATCAACTGGATCCTTGGAGGAAAACGCTGGTCAGACCTGAAACTGAGGGAGCACGATCAGTACAGAAAGATCAAGCGAGTTCTTCAAAAAAGTAAGTAGTTGTCGTGTGTTCATCTTTTTTTTTCTTGCTTTTTTTTCTTGCTTGCATACTGCTCCATGTGCTTTGTTTTTCAATGTTGGACATTTGAAAATGGCCACTTTCATGTTTGTGTGTCCATTCGATCCTACTCAACCTCGATCATTCGGCCACTTATAATACGCTGTTTGGTGAAGTTGGAGTTAACTACATTGTTTCAGGCCTGTTTTTAGTCAAAAGAAGTTTGTTGTCTATAGGGCTTTTTTCCAGAATGAAATGCAAACTTCTTCAGTGTAAAGGAGAGGTGACTCAGTAGCTGTTTACACATCTGGACTCTAGAGCACTAGTGCTGGGACACCCAAACACCTTTTTATTATGTTGTCCCACACATGTGCTCCAGTGGATACTATAGGGGTGTCTCCATCTGACAAACTTGCACCAAAAAGGTAGTAAGTATTGCACCTTTACAAAGTGTCAAAATTAATGTTGTTGGCCTTTGAACCTGGCCACAAACCACTATTGTCGTCACTTCCAAGCAATGTTTCATATTTCCTATTTCTGCCCTCATAGATTGGTGTGCTAAGTATTCCTTTTGTACATTCTCATAGGGGAGAGAAGACTCCGGACGTCTGAGGACACCAGGAACCCCACACCTCCCAAAGAAGGGGAAATACCAACGCTAGAAGCAAAGGAGGAGGAGAAAGGAGAGATTGTAGAAGTTGGAGAACTTGTCACCACAACAGGTGAGTGTCGGAGACCACAGCTGCAAGTAAGCTAATCAATGTATGCCTGCATCTTAAAAATACCCCGTTTTTTTTTTTTTTTTTTTTAGGTGATGTGGATGTTGTGGAAGAAGAATCGCATTTTACCAGTGAAAGTGCACACGTCCTCATCGGGGAGATAATGGTGTGCAATCGAGATCTAGATGATATCAAGAAAAACATCAATGATGTTCAACAAAAAATGAAGAACATCATTGATGTTTTAGGGGAAATATAAAAACCACACAAACAACTTATCACACATTTGTGGGTGTGTAACCCAAAAAATGTTACGTCAGGACTTTGCCAAATTTGGAAGATGCACACAGTGTGTCAACATGTGCTAGCTCCCATCATGGTGGATCAATGACAACATTTTGTGGGTGCAACCACTTTACTAACTACTAAAGTGGCTGAGGTGAAGGGGTTGCACCCTTAAAACACGTACATTGATCCCCATGATAGGAGATTGCACATTTGGACATTCTAGGCATGTGTTCTTGCATCAAATGCCCATTTTGATCCCCAAATTGTGTGCATGTTCTAAATTTAGCTTTTCCAGGGGTGACACCCCATGTGATGAAGGCACGATCAAACACAGTTTGGACATAGTCATGTCTGATCTTGTCTTCACTTTTCAAAGTTGAACTTTGTAAGTTCCTGTGTTCAGTATGTTTTGCTCTGCTACATGCCTGGTTTACACAAATGTGCCAAGTTAGTAAAGAATGTTCTAAAAACCAAAGATCTTTTGAGTTTCCAAAAGCCTTTTTGAAAGGCACTTGTGAATGTGTTTGAAGTAAAATTTTACCATAGGAACAATGTGTGGCTTCCTTATTCCAAACCCCAAAAGCATTATTTGCGTCAAAAGTAGATGAATTTGGTGACAATGGGTGTTATTTACTAAAGGCTATTCCACTTTGCACTCCAAGTGCAGTTTCCGGTGCACTTTTGCAGTGCACTTGTAGTGCATAGTGGATTTGTCTTTTGGAAATTACACCCACAGTGCTTTGTAATAAACCACCTATCATGCCTTTTTCAGGAATACACACATTTCTGTCATGGTGATAAAAAGGAGTATTTTTGGGGTCAGTTATGCACTACATACCTTACCTAGAAAAACTATTATGTATCAGAACCACAACATGAGAAGATTCTTTTTAGGAAGAAGAGACTGTAACCTCCTCTCCCCAAGAAAGTGCATTCCCACTGTTGAAGATAAAGGCCCAAAAATAAAACAAAAAATAAGCTAGAACACACCTACAAGAAACACAAGCAGTAAATGAAAATAAATCTTAGTTCAGTTTCCAAAATAAATTTATTAAAAAATGCCTCTCACACATCGTCTGGCATATAAATGGCCCCCCTACCGACAAAGTACTCCATATACCGCTCGCGGACTTCGCGGGCATTTAGGGGGGGCCAGCCAGGATGTGCAGCTTGAAGGGCTGTGAGGTTGTCATTTTGTGGCATGTCTGCATCAGGGCCAACAGACACAACATAGTTGGTGCTATGTCGTTTTAAGAAATTGTGCAATATGCAGCAGGAATGCACAATGTGGTTCAGTTTATATTCCACCATGTGGATAGGTGTCAAAAAGAGGCGGAAGCGGCTGGCCATGATCCCAAAGGCGTTCTCCACCACTCTGTGGGCTCTGGACAGCCGGTAATTAAAGACCCTCTGGTCTGGGGTGAGGGTCCTCATCGGAAAGGGCCGCATCAGATGGCTTGACAACGCAAACGCTTCATCCGCAACAAAGACGAAAGGGAGTCTTTCCCGCATTCTCCTCTGGAGGTGGCAAGCACAGACTGCCACTCTGGAGATGCCAGTTGAACTTAGTGTGCGCAATGGCACCACCATCCGAGATCCGGCCATTCTTCCCCACGTCCACATACAAAAACTCGTATGTCGCCGACACCACCGCCAACATCACTATACTATTAAACCCCTTGTAATTATAATAGTACGACCCCGAGTTGGGGGGTGGGATGATTCGGACGTGTTTCCCATCAATTGCACCTCCGCAGTTAGGAAAGTCCCAATGGCTGGCAAAGTGGGAGGCCACAGTCTGCCATTCCTGTGGCGTTGAAGGAAACTGTGGAGTCAAACAAGAAAAAAAAAATAGTCAGTTTGCACATGAACATTGCAAGCAGATTAGACACAAACATTTTGGAACAAGATCAGACTAAAATTTAACCAACAAAGTACAAGGTCCCCTTAGCAGATTACTCACCCCCATCACTTCCCCCACTTCTGATGGGCCATTGACAAAAACTAGGGGTTGGGGGGGATTGGACAGGTAACCCTCTCCACTTCATTGAGAGCCGAATGGCTAAATAATGTGTGATAGTTTGGCCAGACCCTCCTTACTTAACACTATTGGCAGCCCACCGGAAAGATAAAAGAAGAGTCCTAATCCCAAAAAAGAACAAAAAAAAAATAAAGGGAAGCACATTTTGACATTCTGCAATTACCTATCAAGCTAACAATAGGAGGAAAAAAAAAAAAAAAAAAAAAAAAAATTTGAAAGTATTGAGTCAGCCCCTTGCACTACATGCTTTGCTGAATTCATCCCTAAATATGACCACTATAAAGAGGTAGGTATATAGTGTGTATTGAGCTTGGCAAAGCCAGCAGATAGAGGATGGGTATCATCTGACCGAGCAGTTGGGGGAGGGGGGTTCCTAATGAGTTTGGCACACCAAAAAAAAAAAAAAAAAAAAAGGGACTCTGCATGAAGTAAAACACACAGAAAACATTTGTGCATATTTTAGGGGGTGTTTGGGGGAAACCAATACTATGGAGCAGGCAAAATAGATTGCTTAAGTGACTAGGCCATAGGTGTATATTGGCCCAGAAGAGCATGCTGGAGAGGTAAGTGGAGGCAAACATGCATTAAGGACAAAAGAGGCACAGCATATTAGAGCATATTGCAATCATGGTAATTAGGGAAGGAGGTCAAAAATACAAGACATTAGCAAACAGAGCATACATAGAAGGGAATAGTAAAGGAGAAATGTTATCTTAATTTAGTCCTCCTGCAGGACCTGGATAATAGCAGAACAGGTCTCTGGAATAATGATTCCCAGAGCCTGGGGAGAGATACCTGTGGAGAACTTCAGATCCTGAAGGCTTCTCCCTGTCGCCAAGTACCTCAACGTGGCAACAAGCCTCTGCTCCGGAGTGATGGCTTGCCTCATGCAGGTATCCTGCCTGCTGATAAAAGGGGTCAGCAAAGCCAACAGACGGTGAAAAAAGGGGGCCGTCATCCTGAGAAAGTTCCTGAAATCATCAGGATTATTCTCCCGGATCTCACGAAGCAAAGGCATGTGCGAGAATTGGTCACGCTGAAGCAACCAATTCTTGGTCCATGAACTCCTCCTCGCCCTGTTCATGGACTGGTCTTGGGTCAAAGCTAAAAGCCGGACACCAAGCCCCTGCACAGCACGAACTCTACGATGACTACGTACACGAAACATAGCTCACAAACGGTCGGCTGGTCAGAATGGACAAACAGAAAGCACCGATAAACAGCAAGGCCTGAAAGAACAAAATGGATACCAGAAACGAGCAGACAATAACCAGTGAAAATCAAAGCGTCCTATATCAAGATATAGGCCGCAATGACCAACAAATGCGAACTGACTATACGCACCGATAAACAGATACGCGCGACAAGCACAAACTGAAGAGCAGTAACGATCTGAGTCTGAAAACTGAAAAGCGCAAATCGAATGTAACGAAACTTCTACTAACACGCGATAAACACGGAATCAGCAGAAGGAGCCCAACGGGTGCCGGACGTGGTGCTGAACTTCCCTTTTATAGTGTCGTGGAACACGGCTTACGTCACAGCTATCTTGAAGACCGGAAATTCCGACAACGTTGTCCGTCCGTGTGTACGCAACACCAGCTTCGGACAAATTCCGACGGAAATGATCCGACGGAAATAGTCATCGGAAAATCCGACCGTGTGTGTGTACCACATTCAGGGGGCGCTCTGCACTTAGCCACAAGGGAAGCCATCTCAGCACTTCAGCCTCCGACCAGGTACGTGACAAGTGCTTTAAACTGGAATGTTCAAGTAGAGGTTTACATGAAATGTGTACACCACAGACATAAGATTTAAATCTTACTATTTTTATCACTGACTTTTTTTTTTTTTTGAGAAATAAGGGTGGTACTGTGTTCAGTAGAAATTCCCCATTCTCCTCACTTAGTTTGGGGTAAGTCAAACCTCATTCTTGTCACTTCTTAAAGTCTTTGGCTCAATGTAATAAAATAAATTAAGCCAAAGAGGAAGGCTTTAAAGTGTCACTAAACCCAGGACCCTGCATTCACTATATCTGGTATCCCACAGTACACAGAACATTAAAAGGCAATCATTTTAGTAAATATAAACTGCTAAATACCTTTTCTCATCAGCAGTATATAGCAGTCTTGTGACTTTGATCAGTGTCTCGTTAAAGCTTGTAGGAGGAATTTTCATACTACACTGGCTGTCTTATCAAGATGCAGGACCCCTGACCCTCTGTCTGGACAGTGCTGATTGGCCATGTGCTGATCACATGCACTCTCCCAAAAAAATAAGGGGATGATCTGTGCATACAGGATCAAACAGCCCTTTTCCACAATGCAGATGATTAACCCCTTAGGTTTCACAGTGAGTATAACAAGCATGCTATACTGCATATACAGACTGATTTTACTGTTGTAGGTTAAGTAACACTTTAAGTATTTTTTTTATTTTTATGGAGGACAGGGAGGAACAGTGGCCTTACCTAAAGGTACACCATACATTTAACTGAACTATTTCAAATTATTATTAAACTAAAATATTTTGTTTACATCTCAATGTGGTTAACTTCTTGCTAAATTTGAATGTAGCTCTTATATTAATACATGCTAAGGCATTATTACCGAGAATGCCCAAATGTACTGTATCATCTGCACTGAAAGAATGACACAAAAGAAAAGTTTGAAAATTGAATGAGTATTTTTCAGGTTCATTAGGTGGCAGTTTTTTTTTTTTTTTTTTTTCAAATAGATTTTATTGAAAGAAAAGGCAATACATGGAATCACAATAGATGATATACAACATTTTCTCAAAGTAATAACCATAAGCCAGTAGTTAAGGCACTTACAAACATGGGTGTAGATAAGTAACAAGAGTAAAAGTAACAGGTGTTTCAAAACACTAATAGAGAACCATGTCGCAGTAACTGAATGGATCATTATCGAGAGACCCTAGAGAGCTACTGGTGGAACAAACAAAAGGAGAGGAGGAGGGTAGATTGGGGGGGGGGGGGCAACAACACCATTACGTATTTCATAGGATATAGAGAGATGAAATCTAAGAATGAAAGCCTCTTGGGCTAGGAGACAGACACGGGATGTGTGCTCACGTGCATAGTAGAGTTGGATGAGTTTGACGGAGGTAAGATAGTGCGAGTAGGGAGGACGACGTCTGAATCGGCTGTAGTCACACGTGAAGGGTTGACGGCAAAAGAGTCAGCTCCTGCAGGAGTGATAGTGTGGGGACCATAGTAGGAGAAAGAGAAATTTTCAAAATTTTGTAATTCCTCACTTGATAGGGTTGAATGCATGAAAGCCCACCATTTGGAGTAGAAACGTACGTTGGATTTCACTTGTTTGAAGTCGGTGTTAAGTTTGTCTTTGTGAAGTAGATTCAAAAGCTCCTTTATAAGTTGTGATATTTGTGGGCAGTGAGAAGAGGTCCAGTTTTTTAGAATCAATCTTCTGGCTAATAAGAGACCAATCAATACCCAGTCTTTGTGGTGAGAGTGGGTGGTAGGGGACCACGGTAACAGTTGATCGTCCCAGTATCCGAAGATCAGGAGAAGGGGGTCCTTGGGCAGTTTCAACAGCGTTATGTCAAAAATAAAGGATATGACCTGGGTCCAGAAGGAGGAGATAGAAGGACATGACCAAAATCGGTGAGAGAGGGATGGTTTAGGTTGGCGGCACATGGGGCAGCTGGCTGCATCTAAGTCTTTCTTGTCTGAGAGAAAGGGTATGTAAGCCCGGTGTAGTATCTTCAGTTGGGTTTCTCTCCAAATCTCATTGGGGATCAGTTGAAGCGTTTTTTTGTAACCTTGCATAATCTTTCCCACTATGTCTGAGTCTGGAAAGTCTTTACCCCAGTTAGCTACCGACGATGAAGCAATTGAGGGAGTAGACTTCAACAAGAACGGTTTGTATATGTCCGAGATTGTATAAGAGTCATTTTGTAGTAGTAGATCCGTGAAGGATGTACGAAATCTTTTGCGTTCTTCTCTGCAGGAATCCCTCAGGAAACTGACGCATTGCGCGTAATGTAACGCATGGGAATGAGGGAGGGAAAAGGTTTCAGCGATGGCAGAGAAAAGAAGGGGGCGACCTGTGTCCATGTTACATAGGGCGGAAAAGTTTGTCAGTCCTTTTTGTCGCCATACAGAGAATTGTTTGTAATCCAGTCCCGGTGGGAAGCTAGGGTTTCCTTGAATCGGGAGGTGTCTGGACAGAAAAGGCGATAGTTTTAGCGTTTTTCTTATTTCCCTCCAAGCTATAGCCGTGTCTCTGAGAAGAAGATTGTGTTGTAGGGGAGGGGGTATAGATTTCCACCTGCAGTGGAGTAGGGCAGCCAAAGAGTAAGGGTGGGTCATTGAAGATTCCAGGGAGTAATTTGAGTAGTGTGAGCGTTGCGATATCCAATCCAGACCTATCCGTAAAAGGCAAGAAAGGTTATAGGCTCTAATATTCGGGAGACTAATCCCTCCTTCGCGCCTGGGAAGAAAAAGCTTAGCAAAGGCTATACGTGGTCGTTTGTTGTGCCATAGAAATTTGGAGATGGCTTTGTTTAGGATTGAGGTATCTTTGTGTTTCAGAAGCAATGGGATTGTTTGGAGAGGATATAATAATCGAGCAAAACTGACCATCTTTACTAGGTGACATCTTCCCAGGAGCGAAAGAGGTAGATCCATCCAGTTACCCAATTCCTGAGTAATTTTTGTTATCAAAGGGGGATAGTTGAGGTGGTAGATAGAAGAGGGTAATTTCCCTATCTTAATACCTAGATATGTAATGTGGGAGTTGGCCACCGAGAAGGGTGAGAGGCGAGCCCAGGGAGGGACAGACAAAGTGCCTATGGGGAGGATTTCGCTCTTGCTGTAGTTTATGCGAAGGCCCGAACAGAGACGGAATTCATCAAATATTGTTTTAATGGTGAGCATGTCAGAGGAGGGGTTTGTCGAAAAAATAAGGATGTCATCTGCGAAAAGTGATGTGCGGAGTTCTTGGGAGCCTATTTTGATACCGTGTAGTGGGGCCTGTTGAATGAGGTATCGAGAGAGGGGTTCTAGTGCAATGTTGAAGAGAAGAGGGGAAAGGGGGCAGCCCTGTCTGGTACCTTTATAGAGACGGAATTCTTCCGAGAGGAGGCCAGCCACCACCAACCTGGCCGCGGGAGACGCATACATGGCTTGTACGAGGTGTTGAAAAGGGCCTGTGAAGCCCATTTTTGATAGGGCCAACGATAGCCACTCAAAGCTGACATTGTCAAAAGCTTTTTCCGCATCCAGGGTGATGATGGTCCCCCCCCGGGTTGTTTTTAGCATATTCCAGTGCTGTCATAACTTTCCGGATGTTTATAGTGGCCGTTCTTCCTTTCACAAAGCCTGATTGAGCTGGGTGAATCAGAGAGGGGATAATGGTGGCTAATCTGGAAGCTACTATTTTTGAAAGTAGCTTTACGTCTAAGTTGAGGAGAGAAATGGGACGATAAGAGCCTGGTTCTTGGGGGTCTTTGCCTTTTTTAGAGAGTAGTTTAATGATGGCCTGATTCCCAGTTGGCAAATATGGACCGCCAGACCAGATACCATTATAGACTGTGAAGAGAACAGGCTCAGTAATAGAATGTAAGGTCTTGTAAAATTCCCCCGTAAATCCATCTGGGCCCGGGGCTTTAGAGGGAGCTAGTTTTCAAATGGCGGTCGATATTTCGGGCAAGGAGATAGGTGCATTGAGGGCGTCAAGTTGGGAGGAAGAGACTGTAGGTATGGATAATCTGTCTAGGAAGGAATTAGCTACGTTTAAGTCTATGGGGTCTGTGGCATAGAGCGCGGAATAGTATTTTAGCATAACTTTGTTAATATCCTGTTGTGAGGATTTTATGGTGCCTGAAGAATCCCGTAGGGAGGTGATGTGTGTTGGTCGGAAAGGACCTTTGCAGAGTCTTGCTAGCAGTTTGCCGGCTTTATTGCCAAATTTGTGGAGGGAGGCCTCTAAGTGGGCTCTATGTGTTCGCTCAAGGGTATCTGCCCAGGTGTCGAAAGACCCTTTTGCTGCGTGCCATTTTTGTCTGTTTTCAGGGGAGTCCCTAATGTAGAGAGATCGCTGTGCCAGGCGAAGATCTGCACTGGCTTTCTTATAGTTTGTCAGGGTGTTTCTCTTAAAAGAAGCAGCGTAAGAGATGACACGGCCTCTGAGGAAAGCTTTACCTGCTTCCCAGAAAAGGTTCGGATTTTCCGCATGAGGAGAGTTGGCTGCAGAGTATTCCGACCAAGCTCTCTCCATATACTGTTGAAAATTTGCATTATTTTGGAGATAGGAGGGAAAACGCCAAAGCTGAGGAGAGGGATGTAAGTCAGGAGTGTCTAGTGTTATTGAGATGGGTGCATGATCGGAGATGGCGATGTCATGGATGTCAGACCCTGAGACCATTGGGATAAGGTTGTCAGTACAAAAGAGGTAGTCAATTCTAGTAAAGATATTGTGAGGGTTGGAATAAAAGGTATATTCTCTGTCTGCTGGGTGGTGAAGTCGCCAAACATCTTGGAGGGAAAGGGAGTCCATAGTGTGTGCGAAGTGTGTATGGTCATAAGACGCAGGTGGTGATCGCAATCGTTTTGGGTGAGATCTGTCCTCTGTTGGGTGCAGTGTGGTGTTAAAATCTCCCCCAACTATATGTGGTATGATCGGGGCACGTAGCAGCCAGGTGGACAGCTCGCAGAGAAATTGCTTACCGGGGTTGTTTGGGGCATAAATGTTGGATATCATCAGTTCTCTGTTTCCCAGCTTTATGTGTATAGAGATAAAGCGACCCTGGCTGTCGGTGTCTATGGATAACACTTCGCAGGGAAGATTTTTGTGGATCAGAATGATAACCCCTGCTTTGTGATCAAGCGCACCTGAGCCCAGGACAGTGCCCACCCAGAGTTTTCTCATGCGTTGGAAGTCAGGGGGAGTTAGGTGGGTCTCCTGGAGCAGGGCTATATCAGTTTTTAGTCTCTTCAGGTGACGAAGTATTTTAAGTCTCTTGAAGGGAGACCGAAGACCTTTCACGTTCCAGGAGGTGACTCTCATGTGGGTGAGGTCGAGTGTGTGTTATGGGAGGGTATATTATACATAGCATGTGGAGACTTGAGGAAAAGTGTGGAAACGACTGTGTGGATCAGGGTGGACTGGTCATGAGAAAGTGGTGTTACCTGAGTGTCTGATGATCGAAGGGTGTTGTTGAGAAGAAGGGTTAGAAGAGGGGGGGAGGAGGGGAAGGCAGGAACAATTAACCAAGCCATAACAAAACAATGAAAGAACTTCTCTTTTTTCCGCATAGAGTCCCTGTGTAAACCAGCTCTCCCTAACGATCCACGTGCTGTGATGAGTGCATGCCCTTGATAACTCAGTGACTATCTGAAGCCGCTATGACGGGCCGCACGCATGTAAGGGATCAGGAGGAGCGCCTACACAGTGAGGCTATAGGAGGTGTAGCAGGAATAATAAGAGACAGAGGAGAAGCGAGAGAATATTAAATACCATAAACAGTAGTAAAAAAAACAGTCACTTGTTAATGAGCCAAATACCTGAGTCGACTGTTAAAGTAAGCAATAGGCATTATGTAGCAAGCATTAGCTTGGGATCATAAGAGAAGCAAGACGGGCGAGTAGACGTCATGTTAGCGTGGAGAGTTGCGGTGTACAGGTCCAGATGACCTGAAACGTTTCGGGGAGTCTTTCCTCGGGCTTCGTTGATCCAGAAGGCGATTATTTGGAGAGGCTTTGTGCGGGGGGTCAGAGTATACGTCAGATCGCAGTGAGCGCAGGAAAACTTCGGCTTCTGATGAGTCCTGGAAGGACAGTTGATCCCCATTGGGGGCTTTGAGACGGAGAGTGGCGGGAAATGCCAATGAGAATTTTATCTGACGCTGGTACAATTCCGTACAGACGTGTTGGAATGCCTTCCTCTTTTTTGAGACCTCCAAAGAATAGTCTGCAAATATCAAGATCTTGATACCGTCAATTTGGAGAGATCTGGTGTGCCTGAATTTTTGCAGGATAGTGGTCTTGTCGTTATAATTGAGGTACTTTGCGATGATCGGGCGGGGAGATTTGCGGTCAGGGGTAAAGGTTCCCATGCGGTGAGCCCTTTCAACCTTGCACGGGCCAGGAAGGCCCATCGCCTCTGGGATGCGTCTGGCACAGAATTCCATGAGGTCTGATGATTGTAATGATTCTGGTATCCCCACAAATCTCAAATTGCTCCTCCTGGATCTGTTCTCCAAATCGTCCAGTTTTTGGAGTATATATTGATTCGTTTTGTCCTGTGCTTGTTCGGTGGTTTGCGCCTGATAAACTTCTTCCTCCAGACTTGAAAGGCGGTGTTCAACCTCATTGATTCTGGTAGAATGTTCTCCTAATTGTGCTTTGATTTGCCTCATCCCCGCGTCCACCGCCTTTTCTACTGAAGCGGTTATCATGGGGGACAGGAGAGCAGCTACAGCCTGGGCAATACGGTCAGTATTGCTGTCCCCCAGGTTAGATGATGAGGAAGTGGCATGCGGGGAGAGGGTGGACTGAAGTGAGGAGGGAGATTGAGTGTGGGAGCTCACCTCCATGTCTGGTTCGTCTGTCGTGGCGTCCGTAGAGGCCAAAACCTGGGCCTCGACTTGAGATTGGGTCAGGTGAGTCTGTGCGGCCGCTTGAGAGCGTGTGCCTGTTTTCTCCACAAAGCGGTCCATGGGCAGGTGGGGGTCCCCCAAGGAGGAGGCCAGAATGTGCCGGGAGGGGTCAGGCCGGTACTTTACTTTTTACTTGAAAGTGAAGGCCAAGACCAGGGCCTCGATTTGCAGCTAAGTGGCCGATTACGGGTATGCGCTATTTTTTTTTATTTTTTATTTTTTATTTTTTATTTTTTTTTGCCCTGGAGGGTCCTTGTGAGGCTGGGGGGGGGGCACCTGGTGGGGTGGCAGGCAGCAGGAGGGGTCAGGGAGGTAATTCTAAGGCCCTAAAGATGAAGCAACCGTCCGTGAAGGCCGAAGCCGGGGCCTCGATTTGCAGGTATGTGGCCGATTGCGGGTGTGTGTTAATAATACGGCCCAGGAGGGACCTCGTGAGACTGGGGGGGCACCCGGTGAGGCGGCAGGCGTCCTGAGGGGGTCCGGGAGGTATTTACCAGGCCCTAGAGAGGAAGTAGCAGTCCGTGAAGGCCGAAGCCGGGGCCTCGATTTGCGGCTATTGCCGGTCCGGGCGTTGCGGCCGTTCGCGGGATAATGCCGGTTTTGTGGGACAAATAGTTCCGGCCGAGGGTGAGGGGGACCCCCGATGAGACAGCAGGCGGCATGGGGAGATTCAGCAAACGTTAGCTGGCCCTGGATCGGACGGCGCGGTCCGTGTAGGCCGCGACCGGGGCCTCAATTTAGCGTTCAGGCCGGGTAAAGCATCACGGCCGTATAAGCGACCCTGCAGGTATTCCTATGCGCCGATCTGAAACGTAAGGGGGTCGGGGGCACCCGAGTGTGCTGCAGGCAGCAGGAGGGGGTCGGGCAGGTATTTTTAAGCCGATTTAGGGATCGTGTTGCGGGAGCTGTGAGGAGACTCAGCTACTCCATGCGGCGCCGGATCCGGAAGTTCAGTGTAAACATTGTTTACATTTCTGTTTATATGATGGAAGGTAAATTGAGTATGAAGTGGTAGAAAATACCCCAAAAGGGGACACAGACAGAAAAAGTCTTTAAGGACTTATTCAGACATAGGATTCCTCAGCCATTAACACACATGTGTAAACATGTGTTTTTTTTTCCCCCCATATAAACATTAAAGTGGTTGTAAACCTAGTTACAACACTTTTACCTATAGGTAAGCCTATAATAAGGCTTACCTGTAGGTACTGGAAATATTTCCTAAACCACGGTCATCCGTGCATGTGCACTGAAGAAAGTGCACAATCCTGCCCTTTCTAAATGGCCATGTCGTCGGCTCCTGCGCACATGCACACTCTGGCCAGTCACAAAGCCGGAGTCCACGTCCCCGGAAGGAAGAGGGGTAACAGGGGATGGATGCGGCCACCAGCGGGGAAATCTGGGACATTGCGGGCTTCGTTTGCAGGTAAGTGGCACATAATGGGCTAGTATTCAATGCATACTAGCCCTTTATGTTTTTATTTTGCAGGGAACAATAGAGGAAGTAAAACCCATCAAGGTTTACTTCCTCTTTAAGGAAACCAACTGGACTGTCAATGCACTAAAATGTCCATAAAAATTGACATGTACCATTGTTGGCAATGCAGTGCACCACAATGCATAGTAGTACATTATGCATTGTAATGCCTGTGTGTTGGAGCTATTTGGCCATAGTGCTTCAGGATGCCATTCAAAATGAGCGACACCATAATGCGCTAATGTACATAATGTAAAACTGGAGCATACAAAAATTCCAGTGCAGCTTTGCATAGAAACCAATCTGCTTCCAGGTTTTATTGTCAAAGCTTAAAGCGGATATCCACCCAAAAGGGGAAACTCCACTTATTAGCCTTCTCCCCCCTCCACTTCCACATTTGGCACTTTTTTTTGGCCCTTATCCCCACAACCATGGCTGGTGGTCGTGGGAGTCTGCAGGTGGTACCCCTCCCCATTCACCAAAAAAGTGTCTGATGTAAATCCATCATCAATCACGGCGCACCTGAAAAACTAAAAAAAACTAAAATGCTCCCACCATCTATGAAGGCTGGCCGCCTATTGCAGGTCCGCCATTTGACAGTTCTTTTATAGGTAAGGTGCGGAGCCACCTGGCAACATCACCTGGTGATCCCAGGTGAAGTCACCAGGCGGCCCTGCCCTTACCTATATAAGAACTGTCAAATGACGGAGCCTGAAGTAGACTGTGGGAGCATTTTTTTTTTTTTTCGGGTGTGGCGGGCAGCAATAATGATGATGGATTTACATCAGAGGACAAATTTTTTTTAATAAAGAAATTGGCAAAAAAATTCAATGTCACTTTTTTGGTGATTGGGAAGGGGTACGATGTACCCAATACTCATTCACATAGGGTTACATAGTACCCCTACCTGCAGACCCCCACAACCACCAGCCATGGTTGTGGGGATGAGCCCCACACCCAAAAGCACCCAACCCCCATGTTGAGGGCATATGGTCTGGTATGGTTCAGGAGGGAGGGGATGCTCCAAGTACAGTATCTGTGAGGGGTTGCAGTGTTGTGCAGTGTTGTGGCACCAGCATCAGTGGCTAAGGCCCAATTTGTCAGCCCCTGTTTAACAGGGGCGTGTAATTACAATTTTTTAAGCAATGCTTTGCAACAGGTCTGACTGCTGTGCTCCAAATACAGTATCTGTGAGAGGTTGCAGTGTTGTGGCACAAGCACCAGTGCCTAAGGCACAATTTTTCAGCCCCTGTTTAACAGGGGCGTGTAATTACAATTTTTTAAGCAATGCTTCGCCACAGGTCTGACTGCTGTGCTCCAAGTACAGTATCTGTGAGGGGTTGCAGTGTTGTGGCACCAGCACCAGTGCTTAAGGCACAATTTCTCAGCCCCTGTTTAACAGGGGCGTGTAATTACAATTTTTTAAGCAATGCTTCGCAACAGGTCTGACTGCTGTGCTCCAAGTACAGTATCTGTGAGGCGTTGCAGTGTTGTGGCACCAGTGCCTAAGGCACAATTTTTCAGCCCCTGTTTAACAGGGGCGTGTAATTACAATTTTTTAAGCAATGCTTCGCAACAGGTCTGACTGCTGTGCTCCAAGTACAGTATCTGTGAGGCGTTGCAGTGTTGTGGCACCAGTGCCTAAGGCACAATTTTTCAGCCCCTGTTTAACAGGGGCGTGTAATTACAATTTTTTAAGCAATGCTTCGCCACAGGTCTGACTGCTGTGCTCCAAGTACAGTATCTGTGAGGGGTTGCAGTGTTGTGGCACCAGCACCAGTGCCTAAGGCACAATTTCTCAGCCCCTGTTTAACAGGGGCGTGTAATTACAATTTTTTAAGCAATGCTTCGCAACAGGTCTGACTGCTGTGCTCCAAGTACAGTATCTGTGAGGGGTTGCAGTGTTGTGGCACCAGTGCCTAAGGCACAATTTTTCAGCCCCTGTTTAACAGGGGCGTGTAATTACAATTTTTTAGGCAATGCTTCGCAACAGGTCTGACTGCTGTGCTCCAAGTACAGTATCTGTGAGGGGTTGCAGTGTTGTGGCACCAGTGCCTAAGGCACAATTTTTCAGCCCCTGTTTAACAGGGGCGTGTAATTACAATTTTTTAAGCAATGCTTCGCAACAGGTCTGACTGCTGTGCTCCAAGTACAGTATCTGTGAGGGGTTGCAGTGTTGTGGCACCAGCACCAGTGCCTAAGGCACAATTTTTCAGCCCCTGTTTAACAGGGGCGTGTAATTACAATTTTTTAAGCAATGCTTCACAACAGGTCTGACTGCTGTGCTCCAAGTACAGTATCTGTGAGGGGTTGCAGTGTTGTCGCACCAGCACCAGTGCCTAAGGCACACTTTTTCAGCCCCTGTTTAATAGGGGTGTGTAATTACAAATCTTGATCTAATAGTTCACAGCAGGGCCCATTCACATAGTTACATAGTACCCCTACCTGCAGACCCCCACAACCATCCGCCATGGTTGTGGGGATGAGCCCCACACCCAAAAGCACCCAACCCCCATGTTGAGGGCATATGGTCTGGTATGGTTCAGGAGGGAGGGGATGCTCCAAGTACAGTATCTGTGAGGGGTTGCAGTGTTGTGCAGTGTTGTGGCACCATCACCAGTGCCTAAGGCCCATTTTTTCAGCCCCTGTTTAACAGGGGCGTGTAATTACAATTTTTTAAGCAATGCTTCGCAACAGGTCTGACTGCTGTGCTCCAAATACAGTATCTGTGAGGGGTTGCAGTGTTGTGGCACAAGCACCAGTGCCTAAGACACAATTTTTCAGCCCCTGTTTAACAGGGGCGTGTAATTACAATTTTTTAAGCAATGCTTCGCAACAGGTCTGACTGCTGTGCTCCAAGTACAGTATCTGTGAGGGGTTGCAGTGTTGTGGCACCAGCACCAGTGCCTAAGGCACAATTTCTCAGCCCCTGTTTAACAGGGGCGTGTAATTACAATTTTTTAAGCAATGCTTCGCAACAGGTCTGACTGCTGTGCTCCAACTACAGTATCTGTGAGGGGTTGCAGTGTTGTGGCACCAGTGCCTAAGGCACAATTTTTCAGCCCCTGTTTAACAGGGGCGTGTAATTACAATTTTTTAAGCAATGCTTCGCAACAGGTCTGACTGCTGTGCTCCAAGTACAGTATCTGTGAGGGGTTGCAGTGTTGTGGCACCAGAGCCTAAGGCACAATTTTTCAGCCCCTGTTTAACGGGCGTGTAATTACAAATTTTTAAGCAATGCTTCGCAAAAGGTCTGACTGCTGTGCTCCAAGTACAGTATCTGTGAGGGGTTGCAGTGTTGTCGCAGCAGAGCCTAAGGCACAATTTTTTAGCCCCTGTTTAACGGGCGTGTAATTACAATTTTTTAAGCAATGCTTCGCAAAAGGTCTGACTGCTGTGCTCCAAGTACAGTATCTGTGAGGGGTTGCAGTGTTGTCGCACCAGCACCAGTGCCTAAGGCACACTTTTTCAGCCCCTGTTTAAGAGGGGCGAGTAATTACAAATCTTGATCTAATAGTTCACAGCAGGGCCCATTCGAGCGCCCACCAAGAGTAACTGTGAGGGCTTACAGTCTTGTGGCAACACCGTCCACCACCACCACCAAAGGCCCAATTTTTCTGACCCTGTTTAACAGGGGCGTGTAATTACAAATCTTGATCTAATAGTTCACAGCAGGGCCCATTCCTGCGCCCACCAAGAGTAACTGTGAGGGCTAACAGTCTTGTGGCAACACCGTCCACCACCACCACCACCACCAAAGGCCCAATTTTTCTGCCCTGTTCAACAGGTGCATGCAATTACAAATCTTGATCTAATAATTCACAGCAGGGCCAATTCCTGTGCCCACCAAGAGTAACTGTGAGGGCTTACAGTGTTGTGACAACACCAACATCTAACGGGGCAAATTTCTGCAGAGTATATATGGCAGGCCCCTACTTTCAAACATCCAACTTACAAACGACTCCTACTTGCAAACGGAAGGAGGAAACAGGAAGTGAGAGGAAATCTACCCCTAGGAAGGGAAATTCTATCCTGTTAGATTTAATTTGGGAAAAAGGTATCTCCTCTCTACTGATGCTTTGTCACCAATCCTTGTTTCAATAAAAACCCCACTTTTCCAAAAACATTTGTCATTGGGACGGAAAGTGAGGTGAAATGTTCTGAACAGGTGCACAGACAGCAAAACAAATGTTACAGGGGTGATAACCCTTCCCTATGTTCTCCAAAAAGCTTAAAAATATTATTTTTTTGGGATGGAGCTACACTTAAAAATGTTTCTGTTCAGATTTTACTTAAGAACAAACCTACAGTCCCTGTCTTGTTTGCACCACCTCTATACTGCTGTTCAGAGTATATAGGGTTGTAGGTATAGGGTTTTATTTTTGGTGCGTGGTTCCCCTTAATATCCATACAAGACCCAAAGGGGCTGGGGGGGGGTGATGGGGTGATGGGGTAGCCATGCCATTTTTTCTCAAAGATTTTCATCCATATTGCCAGGACAAGACATGACATTAAAGCCGCAAGCGGTTTTAAATGGCTTCTTTTTTTCCTTTACAAATGTCATTTTGTGCAGGGACAGTTCTAAACACGGGAAACACATGCCACTTCACAGGCATATTTTAGACACCCCCCAGGTACCATATTTAAAGGAATATTTCACTTTTTTTTTCACTTTATGCATCATTAAAATGACTGCTCCCGAAAAAACTTCAGTTTTTAAAACTTCTTTTTGCATTGATATATGTCCCCTCGGGCAGGACCCGGGTCCCCAAACCTGTTTTATGACATTAACATGCATATTGGCCGTTATAATTAGCACTTTTGATTTCGAACGTTCGCGTCCATTGTAACGAATAAGGTTTAAAAATTTGCACGAACTTTCGGTCCGTTCAAAGGTTCTGGTGCGAACCGAACCCGGGGGTGTTCGGCTCATCCCTATTCAGGAGTGCATTACGTACAGAGTGCAAGGTTCAGGAGTGCATTACGTACACAGTGCAGGATTCAGGAGTGCATTACCTACAGAGTGTGAGGTTTCAGGAGTGTATTAGGTACATAGTGCAGGATTCAGGAGTGCATTATGTACAGAGTGTGAGATTCAGGAGTGCATTAAGTACATACAGTGCCTTGTTATCCTATGCATACAGGAACTTCTAATTTCCCTGTAATTCAGGATATGCTGGCAGTTGTAGTCCCCCTGAAATTATGGTCATGTAGGCAGTTGTAGTCTCCCTCTCAGTTGGTCATGCTGGCAGGTGTAGACCCCTGTCAGTTGGTCATGCTGTTAGTTGTCTCCCTGTTAGTTGGGCATGCTGATAGTTGTAGTCCCTCTGTCAGTTGGTCATGCTGGCAGTTGTAGTCCCCCTGTCATGGTCATGCTGGCAGTTCTAGTGCCCCTGTCATGGTCGTGCTGGTAGCTGTAGCCCCTCCCCCTCTGCAGCACCTTCTCGATCTTCCCGATGACGATAGGCCCCCTCACAGTGTACTCCACTATCAGCCCCTGGTGTTCAAAGACTGCAGTGCAGGGTGAGGATCTGTCTCTGCACCGTGTGCACCTCCACCACCACACTACTTTTGGCCCTCCTGGGTGCCTGGCGTCCATCCTCTTCAGCCCGACAAGGAGCACCGACCTCACCGGACCCTCGTGTCATCGGGAGACCGCCGCCGTGTGGTGGGCAGAGTCAGGAGGAGGGGCACTCTGTGATGGTTGGAGATGGGAAGAGGAGCAGGGTTCCCCTCTGTGGTTGGCGGGGTCAGGGAGGGTCAGGGTGGCACTCTGTTTGTGGGGAGTCAGGAGGCTGTTTGTTTGAGCACAGGTTGCCTGAAAAGGGGGCGGGACACCTAAAACTCCCATCCCCAACATCAGAGGCAGAATTTGACAGCTACACTGTCTCTCATTGCGGCCAGCTGTACCTCAGCCAGCTTTACCACCAATACCTGGCTGTGCTAGATGTATTTCACACTGCTGCAGGTCCTGCTCTGCTGTTACCATATAATGGAGTAATGCGGGACAAAGTACTGTACTCCTGGACTGCGGGACAAAGGTGAAAATGCGGGACAGTCCCACCCAATCCAGAACTGTTATGGAGGTATGCACAAAGCTCATCTGTAATGGAATGAAGATTGCTGTCAAGTTTTATTCCTCATTACAGAAGCGAACATGAGTGCACATGAAGCAGTTAGATATTGTTGTAAACCTGGGGGGGGGGGGGGCTGATTTCATAAAGCAGTTGTATACCCATAGCACACCCATACTGCTGATAGAAAAACAACTGCTATACAGATGCAAAGCAAAGTGATGTCCTTTAGAAATGTGCTTAGTGCTCTGTTGGCTTCTAAGTGCACTGCCCTTTTGAATGACATAACAATAGAAAATAGCATTAGCCACACTGTTATAAATTAGCCCCTTGATGTTTACATTTTTTTCATAAAATATTACTATAATATAATATAATATAATATATTTAGGCTTAAAATAATATTCCTCTATGTTCAATATCTGAAAAAATTATTAATAACATTTTCAGATATTGTCTACGGAATGTTTCTTTTATCTTGTGCCATAGTTACTCTATTGTCATTTGCAACACATTTATTGCTGAGAATATCTGTCAGCAGCCACAGCTCATTTCACTGTCAATGTCAAAGGACTAAGACAAACATATACAGGTAACTATGCATAGCCCAGTAACAACATATAAACAATACAATAATGGCATATGCCTCATTCTGTGCTAAGTCTCATTTGGTATGCTGGAAACAATAGACACAGAAGAGAAAGGAAATATGGTGATATAAACATGCAAAGTGAGGCAGCTGGTTATTGACTCATTATGATCTATAAATACATTGTCCTATTGTATCTTCACTTGAGTGCATAGATGCCATGTAATGAGATATTCCAATATTCAGACTTGCTTCTCTCTGCCATGGTTCATCTCACACCTCCAATCTCCTAATTCCCGATCCATTTACATTACCTAATTTGCAGGTTACACTAACCTTTTCCATCACTGAAGATAGGCTAGTTAATCATATCCTGCAATAATATTTTTTTTTACAAGATACACATTTTTTTTATTTTTAGTAGATTGTGAATGGTGTATGATTACTATTTTGTTGTTTTTAGCTTTTATATAATTGTGTATGTTTGTATTTGTCTATTATAATAAAATGTACTTTACCGGTTTTACACCTAATTATTAATATCATCATCACCCTATTCAATTATATTCATTTATATAGAGATTTATGAAATAATGTAACTTTTTACTTTAAAAAATAAAAAAATAAACATGTCTAAGAATTTGCAACAGTAAAAGAGAAATGGTTTCCTTTTTCTCATAGTCTATTGGCAGTTTTTACTCTGATTCATTTTGCTATAGTAATAAATGACAAATGATCTATTAAATTCCAACTTACATTCTTTATCTTGTTGCTTTCTTACTTTGTAATAAGAAACCTGGCAAGACATAGGTTTATGGACATAGATACACAATTACATAGGCAGGTTGAAAAAAGACAAAATCCTTCAAAATTAACCAATAATAAATAAATAAACAAATAGAAATCCCCCATATACACAATTCTATACCCAGAGTTGGTCCAGAGAAAGGCAAAAAGCACATGGACTAAAAGGTAGGTAGCTAAAGGTAAGATAACAACATTTTGAAATAACTGCGGAAAAAAAAGAAGAAAGCAGGACATGATTTTGGGGGTGTACCCCCTACTTCAAGGTCCAGGCAGTACTCCAATTATCATTAAAACCCAAACAGTACAAATAAGAAGGCCAGTATGGTGGCTTGAAATTATGGGAGGAGCCCGCAGGGTATTTAATCAGCCCACAGGCTACCAGTATTTTTCGGTTTCCTGTGCGAGATATCTGATACGTCAGACATCAAGGGCCGACTATTCGAGACAAGCGTTTGTGAGTTCCTGTTCGTGAGTTCCTATTCGTTAGTCCCGTCTTCGTCAGTGTGTTGCAGTTCCGTGTTCCGTGTCTGTGAGTCGTTATCGTTCGCGTCGTGTCGCACTCGTGTTATCCGAGTCGCAGGTTCAGTACAACACATCTGGTTCGGCGGTCGCAGGTAGGGCTTCGGCTCCCAATTTTTAATTTCATGCACCGCCTTCATGTCACTAAACTGTGATAAATGCTCAAACTCAAGAACACTCACAAACATGTCTCGAATCGCAAAATTTCACCCGCACGTGTGCGTTACCAAACAACGGACGTCACCCGGTGTCGCAGACGACTCGCAGTCGCTCGCCCATGACACTCCGACTGATGCCGCATCAGGCACTCATTTCACAACTTTTACTCGGTCGAATCACACAATCTTTTGAATCGTTCAAAACATTGGCGAGTCATTTCGGATCTGTCTGCAACACTTCGAATCATTTCTATCATGTCAAATCATTTCGAATCATTTCTATCATGTCAAATCATTTCAAATCATTTCTATCATGTCAAATCATTTCGAATCATTTCTATCATGTCAGATCATTTCGAATCATTTCTATCATGTCAAATCATTTCGAATCATTCCTATCATGTCAAATCATTTCAAATCATTTCTGTCATATCAAATCATTTTGAATCATTTCTATCATGTCAAATCATTTCAAATCATTTCATTTCATTTAATTTCATTTCTGTCACGAGCTGCGCTCCGATTCGAATCTCGTTGCATCTCCAATGCACTGATTCGCTCCAGTGTGCCCCCAGACTACGGCCTCATTTCAATACATGCTCCAGAGACAGACTCACCGTTGGTTACAGATTACAGTCTTTGTCATGGTATCTGTCACATATTATGTTCCGGTTCGAATCCAGTCGCATCCAAGATGCAGCGATTCGCTCCGATTCGCCCAGCTGCTCGGCCTCATTTCAGTACATGCTCCAGAGACGGATTCACTTGTCGGAAGTAGCCTCAGTCGTTGATTATAGTCTTTGTCATGGCATCGTTCCTGTCAAATATTACATTCTGATTCGAATCCAGTCGCATCTGCAAGATGCACCGACCAATTCGATCCGGTGCGCCCAGCTGCTCTGCCTCATTTCGATACATGCGCCAGAGACAGATTCACTTTGAAGGTTTCGGTCATTTTTTGATTCTCGTCTTTGTCATGGTATATCATTTCTGTGTCACCTTACCACGTTCCGGCACAAATGTAGTCATCTCCCTGCACTAATTTGTCTCGGCGTGCCCAGGACCAGCATCATTTCAGTACATGCTCCAGAGTCCATCGTGCTCAGTCGCAAACAGTGGCATGGCGATCCAGGCTCTGTCATGGGAGTTCAATCAGTTCACGTCACATATTGCGCTCTGATTCGAATTCCATGGCATCTACGATGTTACCAATTCGTCCCGGTATGCCCCAGGTATTGGGCCTCATTTCACCGTTGTCTCATTTCAGTACGTGCTCCAGAGTCCGGTTCGCAGTCACTCGCAATGCGGTACGACCGGGTCAGGCCTTTGTCACAGGAGTTTCAATTACCAAAGGCAACATGTCATTTCATTTCATTTGTATTGTCGTCTGTCATTTCATCCCATAGCATTTATTTCATTTAATTCAACTCCTAATTTACTGATGCCTGTTGTTATCATCAAAGTTCTGAACCATTGCACAGGACAACAACGAAACAAAAAAAAAAAAGAAAAGGCTGATCTGGAGATGGACTGTCTGGTCACCTAGGCTGCTGGGTTAATTGGCATGTTGACTGTGTGATTGTCTTTTGAGTTGTTGCTGTGGGGAAGAGGGAGTATCCATGAGCAGTTCTACCTCATTATCAACCCTTTGTGTTAATGTGTCTAACAAGGCTGTTTTCTGTCGAATAAATCAGTTCAAGATTCTACAAGTTATTTTCGGCTAGACTTGTATTTGATGCAGCTATAGTGTCTCTCTCTGATGGTCAGATTGGAGGAAGCGGTATTACGGACGGAGGCCTCAGCGGAGTGAGGAAAGGATCCGTCACACCCTCAAACAAGTGTTTTTATCACATTTCTTCAGGTCCTTCAGAACAAGTCACTCACGGCGCAGGGTCTCGAACCTGCGTCCCACACACCACACCCCCTACTAAACCCCCACTTCACCTACTGACCCCCTACACCTCCTACGGAAAACACACACTTCACCTAACTGACCCCATACACCTCTTATTGGATACAAAGCACACACCAACAGCTGATCCGAATCTTGTCGCAACATCGGCCCTATGATTCGGATCCTCAGCAATCACAAGCCCCTTCAACCACTAACACCGTCAGTCGATCCGAGGCCAGTCGTGTCACCGGCGCAACGACTCGGATCCGGCATACAAGCCCCCTCGTCACCTTACATCCACAACCTATCCGAATCTAGTCACATCAGCGCAACGATTCTGATCCTCAGCAATATGAACTCCACCAACCGATCCGAGTCCTTTTGTAGCACCGGCTCAATGATTCAGATCCTTGGCAACAATGTCACGACTGATCAGAGTCCAGTCGCAGCACCGGCTCAATGATTCGGATCCTTGCCAATACAAACTTCGTCGACCAATCCCTCACAAACAAAGGCGTTTGGAATGTTGAGGGACAAAGTATGTTTAGCCTCCCCCGGCAGACGGGAAGAGCTGAACTTATACCTCCACATAGTTGCAAGACCTAGGCTACATATACGGTGGCTTTGGGTTCTTACGCCTACCACCGCTCCTTCTCAGCCACAGAGCTGTTCTGCCGGCACTTTCCGGGCCTACCGTCATCACCATGTGCCACATGCCAGTCGGCGACCCACACCGCTGTCTGGTGCGCCAATGCAGCTACCATCCAACAGATGGAAGGTCAGCAAGCCCCTGCACGAGGGCCACAAACGGACAAACTTGGACGACTAGTTCAGATGGCCGGGGGAGCAGTGATCTGCAATAATTATAACCATGGCACCTGTAATTTTAGCCAGTGCCGCCTACTCCACGTCTGTACCCTATGTCAGAGGGCTCACCCCAGGCTCCTATGCGAGGTCGAACATGAAGGCGTGACAGCCTCCCCCCAGACAAACTGGACCGCATCAGGACGGTCCGCCGGGAGTTTACCGGTGCCTAGGGATTTACCCAGAAGCAACTTCAGTCCCTTCTCGGGATGCTGAATTTTGCGATGCGGATCCTCCCCTGGGGTCACTCCTCTATATCCCACCCGCTAAGTTTACCTGTCCCACACCCAGGACCCGGATCAGGTCATCAAACTCGACGTCGCAGTCACAGTGGACCTTGCCACGAGGGAGGAATTCCTGGCCAACTGGAACTGCGTTTCTCCCTTCATTCCCACAGTGTCCTCCCTGTCACCACAGGTGGTGACAGATGCGGCGGCCTCCACAGAGTCCGCCGCCATTTTTGGCCATTTATGGTTTTCAGCGCCCCGGCCACCGCAGGCACTAGCATACCTGGCTTATCACCACGTCTGCCCTCTTCAAGCTCCACCCCATTGTGGCAGCAGTGCACCTGCGGGGCCACAGCTAGTCAGGGCAGACAGTAGCCTTTTACAACCAACAACCTTGCTACCGCAGAGATCATAAGCAAGATAGATCCAAGTCCCGGCCCATCAGGTCCTTCCTACGTAGGCTGGTACAGTTATCCCTTCAGCATCAATCCAACATCTACAGCTCGGTCACCCCTGTAGGCTACTATCCCAGACTGGTCTCAGCTGACCCGGGACTAGCCCAGCATCTACAGGCAGCAACCAACCTCATCAATTCTTTACTCTCCCGCAATACATGCAAGGCCTATCAGACAGCCTGGAGGGCATTCAACAAGTTCTTGTCTCAGCACCCCAGAGAGACGTCCAGTATCAAACAGATGCTAGCCTTTATTTTCCTATTGTCACGTTCATTGACTTTATCCCAACACCATACGGCTGTACCTGGCTGGTGTACAGCTTTTCCTGTCCCTTTAGGTCCCCGCGAGACCCTCCGTATTCACATTCCATGCATCAGGATAGCAAGGACCTTCCTTCAGGAACAAGATAATCATCGTTGGGAATATTGTGAATTTATATTGGACCTATTAAAGTTTATTCTAACCAAAAACTGCTTCATCTTCCAAGAGTCCCACTACCTCCAGGTACAGGGTGTGGCTATGGGCACTTGCTGTGCGCCTGCCTACGCCAACCTGTACCTGGGGGGGTGGGAACGTACGATCTTTTCCGATGATACTTTGTCGCCCTATACTAGCCAGGCACTTTGCTGGTTACGTTATATAGACGAAATATTCATGATATGGACAGGATCTTCCACCATGCTGAATATGTTTATGGATGCCAGTAATCAAAATGCGTTCAATTTAAAGTTTACATATTCGGTGAACTTAGAACAAATCACTTTTTTGGATCTCACTATATTCAGAGACCAAACTGTTTTTTTGGCATCCACACTATACAGAAAGAAAACGGCTGGCAACACTCTGCTTCATGCAGAGAGTGCCCATCCGGAAACATTATTCCGAAGTATTCCATATGCACAATATCTCAGACTTAGACGGAACTGTACTCATACTGAAGAATTTAAACTACAGGCCAATTCTCTCCGTGACCGACTCAAAGCTAGAGGATATAGTAAGTCCATTCTGAGAAAATCATTTAATAAAGCTCTCAGACAGTCACGCAATTCACTTCTCTATAAAACCCAAACTACCAAAACCAACAATACAGTTAGATACATCACCAGATACTCAAAACAACACGTTGAGCTACGGGAAATACTTGCTAGGCATTGGCCCCTTCTCCGTGAGGACCCCATCTTGCGTAAATATATAGGCCCTAACCCTGTAATTACATTTCGTAAATCACGTTCGCTACGCGATAAGTTTGCTTCTAGCCATTACAGTAGAAATATTAATTTACAACTAAGAGGTCAGGGTATTACTCGCTGTGGATACTGCCCGTGGGTGAGACCAGGAACCACATTTACACTCCCCAATGGGGAAACCTTTGTCCCTCGATTCCATGCTGACTGTGAAACCCAAGGGGTGGTGTACCTAATGTCCTGCACTTGCGGTGCATTCTATGTCGGGAAGACTTTCCGCCATTTCCGCTCCCGCATTAAAGATCACATTTACTACTCCGCGGGGGGAAAAATGATCACCTCGGTAAGCAGACACCTTGACTTGTACCATAAATTTGACACCTCAGCAGCCTCATTCATCGTCCTGGCGGTAATCCCAAGGGATCCGCGAGGAGGTGATTGGGATAAAGAAATCCTCAAAAAGGAAACCACTTGGATAGAACGCCTCAATGCTACCCGCCTTCCGGGTATCAATGAGGCGCAATCCTATAAACCATTTCTATAGATCTTGAATATTCACTATTCCTATTAACCTCTGATATGCATACGTAGTATTCTATTACCTTCTATACCTCCAAATCGGCTGGTCCCACATCTCAATCCACGGACAACCAACGAAACAAGATTGTCTCGGTTAACTATTCTAATAGAAACCCGATACAGTCTCGGGATATCATACAAGCCCGATTTCAATTTATATTCCTTTACCCTGGCCTATATTTGCACGCCTCGAAGCCTATATGCCCTCTCTCCCTCTACCCATATCCCCATCACTATGCTTTCTATATACCCAGATCTTCATCTTTAGATCTGGGTATAGATCTTACCATGTTCCCTGCCCATTGTGCCAATATAAGTCCTATAATAGATGAACATGCAACCACTAGCCCTATACTCCTATTAATCAGGGTGTTATGCTGGTCTGTTTAAACACCTTGATATACTTGGTTTTTATTATTGAGCTGTATACCTATTTGTGAACTATTTCTAAACCCTTTTTGTTCAGTGATTTACTGTTGTCTCCTGATGATATTTGGATGTGCTGTCAGTTCCACTTAACCTGTAGTCGCACCCTTAGGCCGGCCCCATCACTCAGTGCGGCCGCCCCTCGTCACATATAACATTCTGGTGACGAGTTGCAGGATCCACCGGAGGCGGTGTGGTACACGGCCTCTGGTGTCTTCCTGTCTAGCGCATATGCGCAAATCGCCGTATACGATCGCGCCTCAATGCGCAGGCGCGATGCGGTACACTGGCGCATGCGCAATGCGCCTTTGCGGCCAATCCGAATGACGTCACGCCGGCGCACGCCGGAAACTGTGACCACGGATGGGACGTGTATATAAGCACACTCCTGTGTGCTTCTGGCTAGCGTCCCCCACCAGTCTGCCGCTCGGACGCCGCTGGGTACTAACAAAGCCGACCTGTTGTTTATGGTAAGCTCTAACTCTTAACCACACTGACCATTTGGTCACTTCCCGTTTTTGATAATCCTGTTTGGCGGGTCTGTGTTACCTATATCCTTCTATATACCTTCTAGATACCTGGTCTGATTGCTATCACCAGTATTCCCTGGATTTTGTATGCCAAACCGATGGTTACCCAGCCTATTGTATATTTACTCCTCGCTACTATTGGTTTGTGTTGAACCAATATATATTACCTTATAGGCGAGAGGCCCATTCAGTAATGCATGACCGACCCAGGTGAGTCCACATTCCATATGTATGTTGTGACTCAAACCAATCAATTGATGGTAACACAATTAATTTACATAATAAAATATATACATGCTTTTTAAAAATGTGCGTTTTGCATCTTTTACGCCAACTAGGATTTGACTTGCGACCAGCCTGTAATACCATATATCTACCTCCAGTCGGCGCTTTATCTACATACGGCTTTTCTGGATCATTGGGGATTTGTTTTTTCAGTTCATTTCATCAGTCAGCTATACTTTATTTTCAGTAAGTGCTGTCTTATATCTTTTGTCGCAGCAATATATTATATTATACACGCCCCCACTGAGTGCTTGAACACCGGCCTCTTTGCGACTGCATATAGGTGTCCTTTTATGAAACTGAGATCAGCTGCGATCCCAAGTCTCACAGCTGATCTCAGGTCTTTACCTGTGTATGAAACTGAGGTAATCAGATGAGAACATGTTCTCTACTGATTACCTCAGCACAGTGAGAATCTGTAACTGACTGTCACAGAAACGGCCAGTGTATGAAGGTGCGATCTCAGCACCTCACTGGCGATCTGTGACAGGATTCTCACTTTCTGATTCACCATCTCAGAGGTGGAGAATCAGAGAGAGAAGCGGGAAGCTGCCTCAGTATTCTGGGGAAAGCAGGAAGTCTTTTGACTTCCTTCTTTCTCTCAGGAGCAGCCATACCGTGAGAGAACATCTTCCCCACCATTACACACCCCAAAAAGAGCAGGTTAGCAATCTAAAGTCTGTATATATATATATCTATATATATATATATATATATATATATATATATATATATATATATATATATATATATATATATATATATATATATATATATATCTATCTATCTATATATATATATCTATATCTATATATAAATAAAATATATATATATATATAAATAGATAGATAGATATACACATACATATTGAAATAAAAACACACACACATATATATATATGCTATGATATATATATATATATATATATATATATATATATATAGATAGATAGATAGATAGATAGATAGATAGATAGATAGATAGATAGATAGATATATATATATATATATGTATATATATTATTCTACCTGCATTTAAATGCTATTATTAATGTCATTTTTATAGCGGCGCTTTTCAAACCCTAGCGGGTTTTACCCCCGCTAATGACTGAAAAAGGGTTAAAACCACCCGCAAAGCGCCACTGCAGTGGCGCTTTGCAGAGGGGTTTGGAGCGCTGCCCCATTGTTTTCAATGGGAAGGGGCGCTTTAGGCTGCTTTCACACTGGGGCGGTTTGCAGGCGTTATTGCGTTAAGAATAGCGCCTGCAAACCGACCCAAAACAGCTGTTGCTTGCAGGACGCTCAAAAATGTCCTGCAAGCCGCATCTTTGGCTCGCTATAGGAGCGGTATATTTACTGCTCCTATAGCGCCCGGTCCCATTGAAAACAATGGGGGAGCGCGCCGAACCCGCCCGCAAAACGCCGCTGCAGCGGCGGTTTGCGGGCGGTATTGACCCTTTTTTGGCCGCCCGCAATGCGCCGCTAAAACGCCAGTAAAGCGGCGCTAAATATAGCGCCGCTTTACCGCCAGCGCCCCCACCGCTCCAGTGTGAAAGCAGCCTAAGGATCGTAAATACACCACTCCTACAGCGCTCCAAAGATGCGGCTTGCAGGACATTTTTCAGCATCCTACAAGCGCACCGCTCCAGTGTGAAAGCCCGCGGCTGTTTGAAGGCGCTTTGCAGGCGCTATTTTTAGAACTTTAGGCCCCTTTCACACTGGGGCGGTTTTCAGGCAGTACAGCGCTAAAAATAGCGCCTGTACACCGCCTGAAAAAAACGGCCCCATTCCCGGCTTTCACACTGGAGCGGTGCGCTAGCAGGACGGCAAAAAAAGTCTTGCTAGCAGCATCTTTGGAGCGGTGAAGGAGCGGTGTATTCATAATTCAAATTCAACTTGAAATCAATGGGACAGCGCGGCAATACCGCCAGCAAAGCACCGCTGCAGCAGCGCTTTGCGGGTGGTTTTACCCCTTTTTCTGCCGTTAGGGGGGGTTTAAACTGCACTGCTAGCGGCCGAAAACCAACGCTAAAACGACAGTAAAGCAGCGCTAAATAAAGCGCTGCTTTACCGCTGACGCTGCTCCCACCTCAGTGTGAAAGGTGTTTTATACAGGGGTTTATCAATTATGAAATATATTTTATTTTAATATATTAATAAATATTTATACTTGTATACTTTATTAAAATTATTTTTTAATGATTATAAATGTATTTTACATTTATATGAATGGTGTATAGCTGCATTACATATGTGGATTACATTAATTTACTATACACCATTCACATTTAAATAGGCACATGTATGATCTTTAAATATTGATAAAAACAATGTTTTTTAATAATTAGGTTAATGTATATTGTGTAGGGGGGATTTTACTTTATTATTTTATTAATATGTAGGGGAATAATGTGTTAATTAGTGTTTAACTTTTGTGTTTTAAATCGCCTCAGACTGTAATCCCGCTACATCTCGCGAGATTACAGTGTGAGGAGAAATTCTGAGGAGTTCCCGGCGTTTGTAGATCGCTTCTCAACTCAACATGAGAAGCGATCTACAGACAATCATAAACAGGCACTCAGGGGAGAGCGATCTCCCCTGAGAATGCCTGAGAAATGAATAGCGGTATTTTACCGCACTTTAATAAAAGGACACCATAGTGGTCTGGGGACCCTCCAGTATCGTCATGAGCTAAACAATCTATTTAACATGTATATTTATAGTATGATGTTTCATATTTAAATGATGTTGTGTATATATACTCATTATGTTGTTTTTCTAAAACTTAATTTTTTGTCAGTTATCTCACTGCCATGCTCCAGATGAAGCGTTAATGTAAAACGCGAAACATGTAGAGCTCCAGTTACGAATATCTTCGTCCCACTGTATCCTCGCCCCATCGTTGGACACCCTACAACCACTGGACAAGCTAACCATAACTGACCGTCCCCGTTGGTGTCCTTAAGGCTAGATACTCTAGGCTACATGTGTGGCTCGTATTGATTATATTGATGTTTTGACAAGATGAGAGTTTTTTTAAACGTATTTTGTTGTATATATGTATCTCCTCCTTTTTTTAAAGAATAAATTTTGTAAAAAATCATATTTTGTCTATGGTGCCTACAAAGTCCAAAGTCCCCCCCCCCCCCCTTCTTCTAATACTAGTTTCAGGACGTGGCACGTTACTAAATGTCAAGTATCCACAGTACCACACTGTGAGGATACTATTCCTCTTTCTTCACATTCCATGTAGTACGAGCCGCTCTCCGGGGTATTCAGAAATGTCAACCGGTAGTCTGTCCCAGGCGATTGCCGATAACAGGAGAAATCTTCAGGGACATGTCCACCATCCTGGACACCTCTCCGTTCGGTCTCCACCCAAGTCTGGTCCTGCAGCCGCCATGCACTTGGCCTTCTATGGGCTCCTTCGACCCAGTGAATCTACCCGTAGCCACCCTTCAGGCCCAGTGTTACGCAAACGTAACTTAGTCTGCCACCAGGAGCATTTCATCCTACACCTGGCTGTGTCAGAGACTCAGCAGCTAGGCGCAGGAACGGACTTCAATTATTTAGGACCTGTAACAACCGGTGTCCAGTGGCCACACTGAATCGGTCATTGACACTTCTGTCCGGTCAGCCAAACTCTAGTCCTCTTCTGCCCTTTCCGGTTAAACCTCTCAACACGCCCCAGTTCATGAAACATGCCCGGATCCTCCTCAGCAACCTACACCAAACCCCAGTCAGTACTCCGGACATTCGTTCTGCGTCGGGGCAGCCTCAACAGCATCCCAGCATCCTGGACCACAGCACCAAAAGCTAGGCTGATGGAAGCCAGCCTGCTTCGCACGCTACATTTCCTAAATCCACAAGTGGAAAGGGCCAGGCATTTGCCAAGCTTACCCAGTGACTTGTCTCACCAACAAAGCTATTTCCCTACCTGAATGTTTTGCCCCCTTATTTTGGTGTACCATACGATAGACCAAGGCACACTTTCAGGTCCATTTCATGTGGTAAGTTTTGTGTTAAATCTGTATGTCATCTTTACACATATCGACCATAGGGCTTTAAACCATAAATAAAAAGGCCAGTATGGTGGCCTGAAATTATGGGAGGAGCCTGGAGGGTATTTAATCAGCCCACAGGCTGCCGGTCTTTGTCGGTTTCCTGTGCGAGATACCCACCCTCCCTTCCCCTTTTTAGGGCATTTCTCAAGTATTCTTTACTCCCAAACAGAATACTCATTTCACATCATTTCATAGCTACTCTCATTTCATCATTCCTTATCTAAGGTATGCCCCCTTATTTTGGTGTACCATACGATAGACCAAGGCACACTTTCAGGTCCATTTCATGTGGTAAGTTTTGTGTTAAACCTGTATGTCATCTTTACACGTATTGACCATAGGGCTCTAAACCATAAATATCATTGTTTAGAAAAAAAATGTTTTATGGAATATGTTTTAAACGAGTTGTGTACCAGTGATGCAAAAAGTAAAAGAAAAAAAACACAAATTAAAGAATACTAATACAAATCAAATTCTCTTGGAAACATGTAAAAGAATGCAAATATAGTGAGTTTCTGCTCATTTCAAAGTAAGGAAAGGACAATGAGTATTATACCTATAGCATTATAATTTTGTTTTTCTATATGAATCTTTACTCATTGCCCAACCGGGTGTGAACTCCCAATTTGTTTATATGTTGGTGGTAAAATGGCCTTCCCATTTGCCAGAATTAATTATTTACAAATTTATTTAATGATGAAATGCAAACAAGAATATATGCAGTTAAAGCAACTGTATCTCTACTTTAAAAAACATTGCCTCTACAAAAACAGGAAAGTAATACTTACCTATCCTACCAAGCTTGCCTCTGATCTTTGCTAGCTTGACAAGATACTGTTGCAAAAATGTATACCTTTTTAACGCTTCTGGCTGTGTCAGATACCTGGTCACTGCTGGGGGGTTATGGTTCCTAACTCTAGCCTTTAAGCCATTATTGTGCCCTGTAGTGATGTAGGGATTGTCAGAAGGAACAACTGAGTGTAGAAGGGGACCAGGCATCCAACACTCAAAAAGTACTTGTTGGATTCTGTAGCAAGTTTTACAATTGAGAGTGAAGATTGGCAAAATGGATGGTAGAAAAGGAGAGTCTGTTAACGTAAACTGCCCTTGTTTATTTGGACAATATAATAAATGTATTGATTGACTGGCAGCACCCCCACATTGGCTGTGCTTGAGTAAAACAAATGCCACTTTATGAAAATTCTGACATGAATGGATGGGCGATCAGTGATATTCTTTGTTAGCTTGCCTAGGGAATGAAATTGTATGGCTCAGATCATTTTTATTAAGTTTTCTCTCCCTACGACTGACAGAGGGAGCTTGCACCAGCTAAGGGATTTTTCTCTTTGTTTATCTAACAATGGGCTCAAATTTAATTCTAGGTAGCTAGAAGTGTCCAGAGTCACCACCACCCACAGATATCTAAAATAATTAGCTATAGTAATTTGTCCTGCCTCCTGGGGCAAGGAATTCGTCATGGGATCTAGGGGCATCAGGATGGATTTAGACCAATTTATTGAAAAGCCTGAGAATTTTCCAAACCTGGTTATAAGCACCATTAGCGCCTGCAAAGAGGTAGTCGTGTCTCCTAGGGGCCACTATGAAATTCCACTATCTCAGAGGATCTGCAAATTAGTATAGCCAGTGGTTCCACTGCAAGGGAAAACAACAGGGGCGACAACAGGCACCCCTGTCGAGCGCCCCTATGTAACGCGAATGACTGGGAGAGAGTATTGTTAATGCAGAGTTGTGTTGAAGGATCCAGGGTTACATTCTTGGATACTGTAATTTAAATGGAAGGAGGACAGATTGAATCTGATCTCTATGTGAAGTTCACGGATAGATATCTGCTCCTATTGTTTGACAGATTTCATCCACCACATGTTTTTAGATCTATCATTAGGAGTCAGTTGTGCAGAATGACAAGGATTGTTAGTAACAAAACACAACGTGCAAAACAGTTGCATGAAATGTGCCAAAAATGTAGATATCAATATTATCCAGAAAAAAATGTACAACAGGAGTTGTGTGTCACATAGAGATGGGCCGATACAAATGTACCCTTCTCAAGGCAATATCATGGGTACAATGAAGAGATTGTTAAGATCATACTGGCCCGGGGACAGGGGGAGGAGGGAGCCGAGCGGTGACTTCAATGGCCGCGGCTGCAGCCGTGGCTCCCGGAAGTGGGAACAGGATAAAACAGTCAAAAACAGTTATCCTGCCCCCCCCCGAAAGGTGCCAAATGTGGCACAGGAGGGGGGAGGAGACAAATGAGCGGAAGTTCCACTTTTGGGTGGAACTCCGCTTTAAGTGATTTATGTGTTATCTTGCCCCAGCAACTTATTATATCTGGGGGAGGCCCAGAAAAACAAAGACCATTTGTCTCAGCACTGCTGCTCAATTGGAGATAGACCATCAGGGTTATCTGTACCCAAAAATGTCATGGAACACAACCATAAAGACACAGGGGTAGATTTATTAAATTGGAGAGTGCAAAACCTGGTGCAGCTCTGCATAGAAACCAAACAGCTTACAATTTTTTTGTCAAAGCTTAATTGAACAAGCTGAAGTTAGAAGCTGATTGGCTACCAAATTTTGCACTCTCCAGTTTTAGTAAATCAACCCCACAGATCTTAGGTTTGTAATTTTGGATGAAATGCCAGGAGACAGGAGAGGTGGGGATAAAATGATGAGAATAAAACAAAAAGAAGTCTGGTGGATTAACAGGTTAAATAAATCGATCCATTTGGTTTAAACAGGGACTATGATCTATATCTGTTCTTGTGATTTTTGGTATGCATATTTTGTATATATTCATTATTTATACAATTTTTGTAAATATTTTTCAGTATATTGTATTCTATTTGATCTTTTTTAGATTACAGAAAATAATTATTGTCTATGGAGGAATGAAGGACAACCATCAACGTATTACAATGTTGTATTCTCTGTATTCGCTTAACATCTGAGTGTCAAAACTTTTTTGTTTGGATACAACTTCCATAGTTGATAAATTCACAATAATAGATGTTTGGCTTGTATAATTAGTGATATGTGATACACCTGTGGGGGGGGGGGGTTCTCTTGTATCTATTTGAATGGCTCTGATTAATGCACACAGCTTGAGGAAGAGCATGGCAAAGCTTGAAACTATACAGTTGCTTAGCTTTATCCTTTTTGTATGTACCCACATGGAAAAGTAAAGACTTTTTGCATGAAGAAGATATCTCATTCTTTTTTTTCTTTTCCATATATATATATATATATATATATATATATATATATATATATATGAAAATAAATATATATATATTCCTGAAGAGCCATTCACAGTGAAACATATGTCGGAGCAGAGGATCTGTCATTTCCGGGTCTATATTTGATACCCCACACCAGGCTTTGCACCTTCAAAGTGAGACGTGGAATGCGCGCTACCCCCAGGGATCAGCTGACTCACACACGCTGTTAACACCTAGTGCCAGGCCAGGCACTATCACATGTGAGTGTAACTGCTACCATTGCTGCTGTTTTTACTTTATTAAAAATTACTACACGATGAGAATTACATCCGTGTCTCCTGTGGAGTCATTTTTCACCTTCCTGAGTGGCCATTGGAGTGGATTCATGCCATTAGTGGAACCAATCTGGGGTTCCCAAAGTGTTTCTTGACCATCCTGTGAACAGGGCTCAAACAGCACTTGTGGTGGAAGATCTAGAAGTTTTATCTCAGAGTATTCCATTTTGGTGTTGGGATTTATTCACTTATGGACTTCTTGCTTGCTTATTTTCTCATTAATGTGCACATTTGAGTTTGATGCAGTGCTTTTCTTTGTGACAGTTTTTTTTTTTATATGAACATGTATATCGCCTTATTCTTTATTTTATAATTTTGCATAGTTCCAGTGATTCGTTCATTTTAAAGGGGGCAGCTGTTTGTTTATACATTCTCATCCCCACAAGGCACCATTTTTTGGTACACATTTTTTGCCTATATATATACCAGCCCTCCAAACTTCCACTTGCCTGCTCGCATTTTGCGAGTGAATTTTGGGTTGGGTTGTATGGGAGCCGTTCTCCCAGCGATCAGAGGGGAAGAGAGAGGAGAGCCACCGTCTGGATGATCAGAGCACTGGGAACATAACAGCTTTCATTTCAATATCTGTGTGTTTCCCGCTGTACGCCATCACATACAGCCTCTTCCTCTTTGTCCGGGATCTTTGATAGACAGATCACCCATCCAATCCTGGGATGGGTGATCTGTCTGTCAAAGTTCCCCGGACAAGGGGGAGGGGCTGTATGTGATGGCGCGTGGCGGGGAACACACAGCTATTAAAATGAAAGCTATTATGTTCCTGGCACTCTGATCATTCAGGCGACGGCTCTCCTCTCTCTTCCCCTGCACAGATAGGCTGCATTTGTGATACAGGCTGCATTGGGGACACAGGCTGCATTGGTGAAACCCTCTTTGATGCAGTGAGTGCAATATTTATTTTTTAACCCTCTGTTTTAATATATTTTGTCTTGCGTTTCTAAATATTTAAGTAGCTGTGTTCATCAACATTTCTATAGTATCCCAAAATGTACAATCATAATTCTGCATCAGAAATTGCCTAATAGAGGGCTATCTTAAAAAAAAAAAATAACTTGTGAGCTGAATGTATCAGCTGCTGAGCAGGTTTCTAGCACCTGAGGCTGTCATTGACAGCTGGATTTGGGTGTTAAATAGAGGGAAATCATCATAGCAAGAGCAGGACATTAAAGAGTGCCCTGCCAAATTAACAGACTGTAATTCCTGTACAGTAAGCGGGAACCATCTGGTTGAATGCACTAGAGCAATTATTATGGACTACATGAACAAGAAAATACATGCTTTATGTTTATGTGTGCATGTGTCTATTTGAAAATATTTTGGTATAGAAGCTGTTACATCTGAATAGATTTACTACTATATTCTATAAAAATGGCCTTGTCTGTCTACCCTCCTAATGCAACTCCCTGTTTTTCCTTACACCTAAAGTACAGTGCATTGTTTGAAGATATAGAACAATTTGCAAACCCTTTTTCGGAAATCAGAATATCCAAATAAAATGTATGTCTTCCCGAGCACGAGCATGAGCATGAGTATGAGCGTATGCTTGTTTCTTAATGCATACCATACAGTATATGACATAATACAAACCATTCAGTTATAAATGTCTGGTACCAGAAGCTCTATACTTAACTGCCTACCTGCTTTGTAAAGCAGCACAACACTGGTTTTTTTTTGTGCAAGTTTGATTCCTGGTGTTAGTATGAAGCCTGTAGTAAACTTTTTTTATTTTTTTTTTTTATCATGTACTGCAGAACAACGAGAGATCTGAGAATACCCTTAGGTACTTCATAGGCAGCCTGTTAATCTGCTTTTTTTTCCATATTTGGCTCCTGGCACTAAACTGTCAACTGTCAGAGACGAGAGACTAAATCAACACAGATAGACAGCAGAAGTACCAGGACACTTCCATCTGTTCAGTAAATAGACCTAGTAAACATGGTCAGTGGCATAAACATTCTCTATATGTGTGTATGACTTGATGAGTCATGTCAGCTATTAGTTATTGCTTTGAACAGTATACTGTATAAAGATTTCAAGCAAAGAAACTGAGAAATAGAAAAACACATAAGTGGAAAGTGAGACTCAGATATACAAAGATAGATAGATAGATAGATAGATAGATAGATAGATAGATAGATAGATAGATAGATAGATAGATAGATAGATAGATAGATAGATAGATAGATATTGATAGATACTAAAATTAATTAGAAAAGTACACTATAGTACAGAGGCCAAAGTGTGATTTAAAAAGTATGCTTTTACACCAGACAGAAGCAGAAGTAAATACACAGAATTGGTTTTCTGAAAATTGCTGTTTCTAATGTGTGCTTCTGTTGCTTTTTTCTGCTTCAAACTGTTTATTGGAGCCATCAAATTCAAATTCTATTTCAGTATCTATTGTTTGAGGAATCTCTGAACTTGCTGAACTCTTAAGATTATTTTCACCCGCTTGTCCTTTGATTCCAGTTGCAGGATACAGAACACTAACACTCATATATTCCAACGCACAACCTCATTGCTTAAAAAACATCTGCCTTTCCTGGCACTTTTTATAGTTTTTGTATTAGAAAGCATAAACTCTGAGTCTGATATATCAGGCTTGGGGGAACCTATCTTGTCAAGTGTTTATAGGCACAGTCTATTAACCCTTTCACCTTCAGCATTCAAAGCCCAGTGACAGGATCTTTTTAAGCCTATTCCTCAACATAGTTATACTTACCATCACACCACAGAATGCTTCTGCTGTCACAGTTGCCAATAAAGGAGAAGTACAGCCAAAGTTGGCTGTACTTCTCCTGTGGATCACAGGAGTGCAGTTCATTCTGTACTCCTGTAAACCATTTTCAGCCAACAGTCGGCTATTGACACAGAGTCGGTCCAGGCTCAGGAAAGGTCCCGACCATATAGTCACCGCTCTCTGCTCAGAGCGGTGGGGAGAACTGAGAGATTGGCGTGTTGGATCACTCAGTTCTCAGACTTAGAGATGGTGGGGGACATATGCAACATCACATTGATGCTGCATCCACCTAGGTGAGTATGATACATAAAAAAAAATGACATACTTCTCTTAAAATACCAAATTCTACTGGGAATTGGGGAGTATATAACTTCCTATGATGCAGTGATTGGGCATAGGGGAAAATAATAGCCTCTGACACTGTCACATGATGGAGGGGAGACCTTGTCCCCTTGTAAACAAAAATTGTATTCCCTTTCTATTAGATCCCATTCACATTGAGGCAGTTTTCATGCATTTTAGTGCTAGAAATAGCCTCTAAAAAAAACCCTGAAAACTGCCTACCATCCTTTGCAATGAGTGCTTTCACACTGGGGCAGTGTACATTTGCGGGACGTTAGGTAGACATTTTTGGGACCCCCAAAACGCCGCTGCCCATTGGAATGAATCGGCAGGGCTTCCAAAGTGCCTTAAAAGCAATTTGAAAGCACAGAAAAACTGGACATTTTTCCTTTTTTTTTAAGGTCACGTTATCTCGTGACAATAAAAAATCCATGGATCACATCATGATCTCCACCTCAGTCAATCAGAGGAAGCTTTGCATTCAATCATAGAACACAAAGCTTCCTGTGAATATCTGAGCAAAACTCAGCCTGACTTGATTTTGTTCAGGTAGCAGGATAGGAAGTTTCCCTCCAGCTGCCAGAACACAGTGTTGTATACAGCAAGTAGCTTGATGCTACATACAGTGTATATATAGCGCTCACACCCGTGGTCCATAATAATTAGTTATGGTTCACTAAATCCTCAAGATCAGCTTTAGGCGGGGCAATATCTGAAACTATATTAAAGCTATAATAATTAAAGCTGAAGTCCAGGTTTCCTGCCACATTAAATAGTTCAGCCCAAACAAACTATTTCTCTTACTAAGTTATTCTGCCTCTGTAAGCACTTTATCATACTGTAGTAGCATTGGCGACAGACAGTATTCGGTGCTGTGTTCCGAAGCAGTATGAGCGACTTCCTATCTGCTGTGGGAGGAAGTTGAGTCAGGCTGAGTTCTTCTCGGCCATTCAGAGGAAGTTTTATGTTTTTATCAATGAATACAAGACTTCCTCCGATTGGCTGAGGTGGAGATAATGAGTAAAAGTACAAGGCTTTCTTTGAATGGCTGACAAACATGACTCAATTTTGTTTTACCCATACTGCTGTGGATCACAGCGCTGCATTCAGTATATAGCTAATGCTACTACAATATGATGTAATGCTCACAGCAGCCACACAACATAGTGATATAAATAGTTTGCTTGGGTCAGCTATGCCTAAAAAGATCTATTTAAAGTGAAAGGAAACCTAGACTTTGACTTTAAACTGGGATAGTTGGTAAGATAAGGAAACAAGTGGGCTATGGCATGGGAAAGGGGATGGGGGGTAAGAGTCACAGAGGTGAGAATGGTCATAAAGCTGTGATATAGTAATTTAAAAAAGTTTTTATTTTAATTACCATTAATTATGATTGCATTATCGCGCGTGTGTGTGAGTGTGTGTTTGTTTCTCAGAGACTACTAAACATTTTTTTAAACTTTGTGTATCAATACTTCTTGGACCAAGAAAAAAGGAACACCCCAAAGTTTTTTCTAAAAATGTAAATGTTAGTGAAAATATAAAATAGCACAGCCAGTACTTTGTTGCTCTTCTTACAAGTGTGCTAATACAGCTACAATAACCTCAAGCACTTTTGGGTAGACTTGCACTGACTTTTTATAACTAAATCCCACATTACCAGAACAGTGATCAGAACAAGCAGTGTAGATTGTAGCTCCCTATATAGGCCATTAGGAACTTTGAATGGTTATTGATAGTTGCAACGTGGCACCCACAAACTCATGGCCATAAGTTAATATAGGTGGAGCTCAATGAGATTTTTTTTTTCATTTAGTCTGACTGTTTTTATTTTATTTTTTTAATTACTAGTGTGTTAATCTTTGTCACTGAAAATGATCCCCTTAGTTTCCATACATATGTTCTTTGGAGCAATTTCTGTGTTCCTGAGTGTTGAATATCAAGCATTTTAAGCATATGTGCTTTAATCAGTAAGTCTTCATTGCCAGCAGCAGAAAATAACTAGGTAGACTATAAATATGCTTGTTTACGCTGTGTATGATTATATTCCGGTAAACTGAAAATGTGCTTCTATTTTTTCATAAGAATGTACCTTGTGTAAAGCTAACAGCTGCACTGAATAACTGCTCTTTTTTTTTGGAGCAAAATATTTCAACAAAACACTGGCATGTGATTAGCTGGGAATGAAATACTTTCTACAGCCTCTATGATAATAATTGGAAATATACAGCACTGTAATGCACAGTGATATAACCTTCCAATAAAAGCTATTGTGTAAATTACTCTGAGAAGCCCAGTTGTTTTCTTCAGAAATATTTCCCAGACTTTTGCTCTCAGTTGTCCTACATGGTTTGGGTAATGACTTCCATAGTAAGGATGACATTTCCTAATAGCACAAAACTGCACTGAAAAAAAAAAAAAAGAAAGAATAAAAAGGGAAAAAACAGCACAATTCAGACACATCTTTACAATTTTGTCCGGAGCATTGGGTCATTGTGTTTCCAGCTCACAGCTGGTAGTTTCTTACTTCTGAGGTCATTAGTTCTATGTTTGATGTTTTTTTGTGGAACAAGTAAGACCTACTGAGTTCCTCTTACTGAGTCTATAACCAAATCTGAAAAAAGTAAAAGAAATGAAAGTCCTGAAATATAACAGTGATAAGGTTCTACAGTTTCCTTGAAAATAATGACACAGTAACAGCCATTAACAACTGCTGGGAGCAGCACAATAGTCGAGATTGCAGTTTTGTAGTACCATTATACACTGTTATGCATCTAAGCCAGAGCCTAAAGACTGACATTCTATAATGTAACATAAAAATACATTCTATGGATTTTACAAGTAAGGTGCATGTTTTGTCTGACACTGAAATGTTGAAATACAATTGTACTAAACAAATAAAAGAAAGATTGAAATACTAATGCTAAATCTCTTACTCTTTTTTTTCCTCAAGGACTTTTTTTTTGTAATATGACATTTAATAAAGGGTAGTGAAAGATGGTTTTCCTAAAACACACCAAAAAGTATATACCTAAGAAAAAAAAGTTCTCTCTAAAGCTGGACATACAGGACTTGAATGTCAGGCAATTCCTGTGGATCAACCAAAATTCAGACTGAATGTACCAGCCATGGTTCCAGCTGTCAGGAGATTAGCATGAATTTGGATTTCTCTCATTCATGCTAGGGGAAAACAAATCTTTTGCAGGTATGGCCAGTTTAAAGCTGTCCACCCACATTACAGTCTGATTGTATATTCTATGTACAAGCTTTCTTAACAAAAGCTATGCAGCACTACAGACAGAATCATTACACTATGCTCAGATTGTGCACATTTTGGCCTCTCAAAAATATAACTCTGATTTAACAATGATGTCTTTAATGGAATATCTTTGTAGCCGGCTCATTGGCCATATTTTTATTATGAGATCTATTCTATACTGATATCAGTGGCAGAGGATCTAGAACTAGATGACTGCCACAAGTTAGTGCAATTAGCCTCCAAGTCACTTGCTAACACTTCTATAATAGAAGCTAACTGTGGACAGGATATGGACAACCCTTCATATCTGGTGGCAGTGCCTAAAGGTGAGAAGTTTTCAGATACGTATCTATTATTTTATGTATTCTCTCACCCAAATAAATCTCAGAAAATCCCCCAAGCAAGCAACTTTGGAGGAAGCTCCAAGACATTTGAGAAAACGTGTTGCCTTCATATTTGTGGGGGCAAAGATTTCCATTGCCAAATCCTGGAGAACATCCACAATTTGAGCTGGTGAAGGCCAAAATGTCATGGATTATAATTGCACACTGGTTCCACCCTCCAACCTACTCCCGGCTGCTCTGTGTGCTTGATGCAAGTACCCCAGGAGGCTGTAGGACCAAGGCCAGATAATGGATAGCAGTAGCAGGGCCAAATAAACAAAAAAAATAATATTAATAATAAACAGGGAGAAAGTTTAATTCTGTCTGGGATTCAGTTGCAAACAGAACTAGCCGCCTATTGGGAGTTAAGTGCCGATACCCTTTCCAATGGACCAGAGAAACTTTTAAGAATGAAAGGCTTTGCAAGGAGGATTAGGTCAGTGCAGCATTTTTAAAACTCAGCAATACATTATCTACCTACCTAGCACAGGTAGCATAGAAGATATGTCTATTGAGATTGTTGTATGGTTATAATTGTATAAATAGCTCAAACTTAATCTGTACACTGCTAAGCGCATTTTACATATGTGCAGGTGTTGAAAGTGTGATGAAATGGACATCAAAATAACAGGGGGACAGATTTTAGAGTAAGTCAAAATGTGTAATACAGTATGTACAGTATTTAAAGAATTGTCAGCATGGATAAGCAAAACAGATAACAGTAATGTATGTACAAAATGAAGTTGACTCTTAATATGCATCTACTGGATGATCAAAATGCTAAATCATATCTTCATTTCCACATTAAATTTCTATTAGTTGTAGGCAACTACTATTAATCAAAACAATCTTAAAATATGTACACTTATTTTTTATTTATTACTACTTATTTATTTCCTTTAATGCAGCGATGTGTATGCACTGTGCACTGTGCACTGTGCGCCACTTGAACTACAACTATACTGCAGAGGCGTAGAGGAGGAGTTTCAAGAGGTACAGTCAGTACAAGAAAAAGCTCCACATATAAAATCATCACTGCTCCCAGGCAGTAGTTTCACATGGGATATGTGGTCCTTATCAATAAAAGGTAAACCACACAAAGCAGCCAAGAAGGCACCAAAAGCATGCAGGGAATCTAGGGAGTTGTTAAAAGAGATAGGCAGAACTCATAACATGAAAGATAATTTTTTTATGTAAATTCCTAAATGACATTTAGTTTGCTAATGCACACTTTTTTTTAGAAAGAATTTTCTTTTTTATTAAAACAATGTTTTGACCTTTTTCTTAAGCCTTTGTTGCATATTAGTGTAATCTTTGCAGCAACTTTTAGTTTACATGCACACATTCCAACAATATTTCTCAGGGTGGACTTTCTGATGGTGAAAACAGCTATGCCTGATCAGTAGTGTTGGGTGAATGGTTCGGGCAGAGCAAAAGTTCGGCCTGAACATCGCCCATTTAGGTGTTCCCCGAACACCCGAATTTTCTGTGCGTTCGGCAGGATGTTCGCCCGCCAAGCGCACAGTCAATATGTTGTTAGGAGCGGGGCCGGGAAGCTGGCTACCGCATCCTTAACAACGAATGAGTCATCAGCTGTCAGCGGGCTGTCAGCTGTTGCTGGCAATACAAAGCGCAGGGTCCCCCCCCAAAAAATTTATAGCAGACCCTTATCCGAGCCTGCAGCCTGGTAGGCCAGGAAAAAGGGGGCCCCTCTCCGGAACCATACCAGGTCACATGCCCTCAACATGGGGGGGTGGGTGCTTTGGGGCAGGGGGGTTCTGCCCTCTTCTGCCCCAAAGCACCCTGTCCCTATGTTGATGGGGACAAGGGCCTCTTCCTAACAACCCTGGGCTGTGGTTATGGGGGATCATCGGAACCGGAAAGATCCCCAAGATCCCGCCCCCCCTATGTGAATAAGTATGGGGTACATAACCAAAAAAGTGTAAAAAATAAATAAAAACAGGACACTTCCTTTATTAAAAAAAAACAATGTCCCCGATGTAGATCCAATGCCCGCCACCAACTCTGGACCCAAAAAAGAAAGAAAAAAATTCTCTGCCTTTAATGAAGGCTGACCGCTTTCTGCAGGCTCTGCTGTTTGACACCTTGTGATGTCACCGACCCAGCATGCACCCGTCGGTGACGTCACAAGGGGACGGAGCCCACAAATGATGTCACCTGGTGGCTCCTCCCCTTACCTATATAAGAACTGTCAAACGGCAGAGCTTGCAGTAGGCATCAGCCTTCATTGACGGAAACACTTTTTTTTTCTTTTTTCGGGTCCAGTGGTGGCGTTGGGTGTCAGATCTACATCGGGGAACTTTGTTTTTTTATTTTTAGTTTATTTCAAAAAGGAATTGTCAAAAACCTGTCTACTGTTTTTATTTATTTTTGACACTTTTTTGGTGAATGGGTAGGGGTACAATGTACCCCATACTCGTTCATATGGGAGGGCTGGATCTGGGAGCCCCTTGTTAAAGGGGGCTTCCAGATTCTGATAAGCCCCCTGCTCACAGACTCCCTGCCCACAGCCCAGGGTTGTCAGTAAAAGGCCCTTGCCCCCATCAACATGGGGACAAGGTGCCCCAAATCACTCACCCCTCCCATGTTGAGGGCATGTGGCCCAGCATGGTTCAGGAGGGGGGCGCTCACTCACCCCTCCTTTCCTGACCTGCCGGGTCGTGTGCTTGGATAAGGATCTGGTATAGATTGGGGGGGGCGTTTTTTTATTCTGGTGTGGGGTTAATTGTAAAATCCATACCAGACCCAAAGGGCCTGGAATGTATCGTTCTTTTAAAAAATATATTTGTATTGCTGGGTGCTGGCAATAGCTTGCAGCCGCAAAGTACCTTTAAATGCATTTTTTTTTCTTTTGAATTTTTATTGTTTCACTTTAAGCATCAATAAAATCACTGCTCCTTTAAAAAAAAAATATTTTTAATTGGCATCAATACATGACCCCCAGAGCAGTATCCAGGCCCCCATACTCTTATGGCCAATAACTTGCATATAAGCCTTCAAAATGGGGACTTTTTAAGTTTGACAACAGACTTCAATGGGGTTCAATGTTCAGGTCCGAACTTTTTGCCATGTTTAGCTGTTCTGGTGCGAACCGAACCGGGGGATGTTCGGCTCAACTCTACTGATCGGTATGAGTGGGCGCAGCCACTCGTGGTCCCTATCAGAAGTATATAGGAAAGGGTGACCAAGTAGAAAAAATTGGGGAACAGGACACAATATTGTAACCCTACTACAGGAAGTTCTTTATCAAGGATTTCTTATCAGGATCACCAGGTATTCTTTTGATGAAAGCTGCTGGTAGAAAGTGATGTAAAATTACTTTTGAAGTTTGCTACACATGATCCTGGGTTTGTATTCCTCCCCAACGGCTAAAATCAGGGTCAACGGCTGCCTGTCAGATGCCTTCTCTGTGTCCAATGGAACCCGTCAAGGCTGTCCCCTTTCCCCACTCATTTTTATACTGACCATGGAACCCATGCTTCGAAAACTGAGAGACAACCCCACCATCAAAGGCATTGAGATAAATCGTAAGCAGTATAAAATAGCCGCATGTGCGGACGACATCCTGCTTTTTCTTACTGACCCCATCACAACTATCCCCAACCTTTTAGCAGATTTTTCTCTATTCCAATCCTTATCCAACCTTCGAATCAATTTCGAGAAATCGAAAGCGCTGAATATTACTCTACCAACCGCTCTTATGCAGCAATGCAAACTTAACTTTCCATTTGGGTGGGATAAGCATGAACTTTCTTATTTCGGAATCAAAATTCCGAATAATCTACGCGATCTCTACACCAGAAATTTTTTACCGACGCTACTGTCCATACAAGGTGACCTCCAGAAATGGCATCTGGGCTCCTTCTCTTTGCTGGGTAGGAACGCCATACTAAAGATGAATGTTTTGCCCAGGCTCCTCTACCTCTTTCAAGCGGTCCCAATTAAGCTACCAACTTCTTTCTTTACTGCTTACAAGCGTATGTGTAGGATCTTTATCTGGTCCTCCAAGACACCTCGCATAAGCTGGGCTAGGATGGTTTTACCCAAGCTGCTGGGAGGCCTCGGCCTCCCTGATCTCCAAAAATATCATTGGGCCTCCCATCTCGCTAGAATTGTAGACTGGCACGTACATCGCCTTACCAAAGATTGGATCACACTAGAAGACTCTTTCGCACCTCTCCCTTTACCCAACTCACCCTGGATTGACCTCAAATTTGTTCCCAAAGATTACACATTGAACCCGCTCATCAGAGCCACTCTATCAATATTCAAACTTGCTTGCAAAACACTTGACGTTACACCCTCTCACGGCCCTATGACCCCTCTAGAAAGCAACCCTGAATTCCCCCCTGGCCTGTCCCTGCGTGACCCGACCTGTAATACACGCACCTCCCACGCTAGGGCACAGCACTTTTTCCGAGACGGGACGCTACTGTCCTACCCCGCACTCTCCGCTGCAATGCCCAAATACAATATCCCCTTTTACACATACCTACAAC